>VZRJ01009984.1:110890-127436 GCA_013397565.1 Ptilonorhynchus violaceus | reverse complement strand
AAAAAAAAAAAGGTCTATTTTTTTCTGCAAACCTGGTTAGACAAGTTAGAAGAGCCTCTAGGGAGTTCCAGCTTGCCTGTCCGGCACCTACAGAACAAATAACTGACATTTTTCCCTGACCTTGCCAGTATTACAGGTTATTTTAACAAGGCTAAAGCTGGGAGAAAGGAAAAAGTCTCTAATGTATTAAGTACAAACATGCTAAATTCAACATCAGGAATGCAGGTCTGTTTACAGTGTGCCTCAGAGACTCAAGGAACATCAAAATGAACATGAATATGTAGATTATTTTGGCTTTGAGCAAGCTGTGGCCAATATAAAAAAAAATCCCATTTGCCATTAATATTTACATTATTCTATACATTCTCTAGAGGTAAAAAAGAATCAAGTAAGAAAAAAAAAGAAGACAAAAAAAGGAATGGAAAGCTTTGGCGGGGGAAAAGACACCTGTGAAGATATCAAAGAGCTTACACAGTAATACAACTTTTGAAAAATAATGAAAACAATAACAGCAATGAAATGTGAACAGTGTGACACTCACATCTAACATTTGAAGTCAGATGTAAAAGGACAAAGACTGTTGGTAGTATGAAGATGCATGAAAGAACCCATGCATGACAATAAGTACAAAGATGACAAGAGCAAATTATGAAGAACAATGTTGAGCTTCCTAAAAAGAGCAGGGAATAAAAATTAAGTTTTATGCTTTCTATTGTTAAAATGAAGGGTGGAAGAAAGGAAATAATATTTAATCATGGAAAAATAAAACAACTGAAAGCAAAATTAGCTAAACTAGCATTAACTGATAAAAGAGATGGAAGAATTCTTTGTATTCTTTATTTGTTGCTGTGATTTTCAAAGTCACTCTATAAAAAATTAAACTTTATTAAAAGAGGTAGGTGAATCACTCCTTTGTACTCTTTTCAAACTATCATTTCATGTGTTTAGCTACACGCAAATGAATGCTCTTAAGAAAAAGCATTTCAAGAATCAAAAATGAGAAACTGCCAGGGTTCAGGTAACCCTTTCAAATGCAATTTTAACTTTGCATCCTGATGTGTTATTAACCTTGTGTGTTATCTCAGCCTTCGATTAATTAATCATGCACGTAGTTTTTGCCACACTTCCTCCCCTCAGGAACCCCATTCCTTTTAGTGGACAGGGTAAACAATATATATTCAACAGGGCATTTTCACGGTTTCATTTCTTTATTTCTTGGTGTTCGTGGTGGTTGCACGTACACACCAGTAAACACACTGCACCAGGAGAGCTCCAGTCCAACTGAGCAGATGATTCTGAGGCATCACCAACACACACAACTTAGTGCTTTTGCTTCAGACCAGATCCTAAAGGAATAGGTCAGAATCTTTCTGGCTAAATTTACAGTAATTCATAAATTTCAGACGTTATTTTGAATTTTGTAGGCTACCCCGGCAGATGCAGGTGGACAGACACAGAGTTCTGTGTGTCACAGAGAGAAATATGAGGTTCCCATCATTTGAGCATTCTTTTCTTTCCTGTCCACTTGATACTTTGCTTGCAATCGGCATATTCTTCAGTAAATAAAGGGCTGGGAAGGCTGCATATTATTAAGTCCTTTCTTCTGAGCAGCACCTGGAAATGTCACTTCAAGATTGCACTGCTGGCCTGCTCATATTTGGTACTTTTTTCCTCTCTTCATGGCATCTGGCAGGATTGCTCTCCTCATTCTGTGCTGATTTTCTACACTCCTTTCAAATGATGTATATTGGGTTTGCATGGCCAGGCTGTGGTACCAGAGGGGCTACAGGGATGGCCCCCGTGAGAAGCTGCTGGAAGCTCCCCCCATATCTGTCAGAGCCAAGGCCAGCTGGATCCAGGATGGACCTTGTGCTGGCCAAAGCTGAGTCCATCAGTGAGTGTGGTAACACATCTGGAATAAGGCTTTTAAGAAGCAGGGGAAAAAAAGTT
Source organism: Ptilonorhynchus violaceus (assembly GCA_013397565.1). NCBI lineage: Eukaryota > Metazoa > Chordata > Aves > Passeriformes > Ptilonorhynchidae > Ptilonorhynchus > Ptilonorhynchus violaceus. Next base: position 125,486 of record VZRJ01009984.1, on the reverse strand, counting down.
CAAGTGCGACCAAAGAAGAGAGGACTGAGGTGAGAGGAACAGCCCTGCAGGCACCCAGGGCAGTGCAGAAGGAGGGGCAGGAGCTGCTTCAGGCTCTGGAGCTGAGGTTCCCCTGCAGCCCCTGGTGCAGCCCATGGAGAGGCAGCTGTGCCCCTGCAGCCCAGGGAGGGCACGGGGGAGCACAGATCCACCTGCAGCCCCTGCAGGGACACAGGGATGTAGAGATCCACCTGCAGCCCCTGCAGGAGCCCACACTGGAGCAGGGGATGCCCAAAGGAGGCTGTGACCTCACGGGAAGCCTGTGCTGGAGCAGGCTCCTGGCAGGACCTGTGGCCCCTGGACAGAGGAGCCCAGGCTGGAGCAGGTTTGCTGGCAGGACTTGTGATCTGGCAAAAGATCCACAGTGGAGAATTTTGGGAAGAGTTGCAATAGGGGGCTGTTGAGGGTGAGGGGATAGAGAATTTGGGAGTGAAGTTAAGCCTGGGAAAGAGGGGGGGGCAGAGGAAAGGTTTTTTAAGATTTGGTTTTTTTTTTTTTTTCTTATTATACTACTCTGATTTGCTGGATAAGAAATTAAACTAATTTCCCCAAGCTGAATCTGTCTTTCCTGTGTTGGTAACTGATGGGTGACCTCTCCCTGCCCTTATCTCACCCCAAAAACCTCTCATTATATTTTCCCTCCCCTGTCAGATGAGGAGGAGAACTGTTTGGCACCTGTCATCCAGCCAGGATGAATCCACCACAGATGCCTAAATCCTGACTCTTCAGTCAGTTGATCTATAATCACTCTATGACTTCAGCTATAAGACGTAGAACCCAAGTGGATGGACGAAAGAAGAAAGATGAATTGAACAAAGAAGTGAGTAATACAAAAAGAAGAAATATGGGTTTGTTTTGTTGTTTTGTTTTTTTCTCCCCCAAGAATATTCTCTGCTCTTTGTCGAAGTTTAACAAAAAACCTGAAAATTTTTGTAAGTCTATGGACCCTGGAAAACAGGTTAATAAAAAGTGAAGCAGTGGGTCCACAAGGGAAAAAAAAAAAAAAAAACACCAACAAAAAAACCAAAAACCTAACCTTGTCTGCAGACATTTCTTGGTGTATTAAAAATATTCAGACATTGTCAGAATGAGCTGAACAAGATTCTCTAGGGCTAGATAATATCTCAAATCTGGAAGCTGTGGCACAAATGCCCTTTGACACCAGATAATGACAGGTTAACATTCTCATCTCTTACTCTGCTGTCAAAGTAAATTAACCATTTGCTGAAAGAGAAGGAAAGAGAAAGTTTTGATTCTAAGTTTTCCTTATTCTTGCACGAGGAATATTAATGAGGTAACTCTGTAGGGATGCATTTAAATTGTCAAATATTTTCAGTCTTGAGTTTGCTCCTTGTTGCTTAATTATTCTCATATTAGTTTGTTAACAGGCTCTTTCTTCAGGACTAAGCCAGTAGTTTTCCTTTGGGGTGAAATCCTGATACAGTTCTGGGGACAACTCATGCCTGCAGGCAGGAGGTGTGAGGCTGTGCCATGCATCCCATTCCCCACTTGCACAGGTGTTGCAGTCCCTCTTCCATCATGCCCTGCACCATTAAGAGCTCCACATGTCCTCCATGAGTCAGAAATGCAATATAGACCCTCGACCTTATCGTATCAGACACTCATATCAGTCACTCAGATGAGCACAGCACTCATGTTATTTCAGGCACTTTAAGTCTTCAAAAAAAAAAAAAAAAGAAGAAGAAGAAGAAGGCAAAGAAAAAGCCTTAAGAAAGCCAGACCAGATCCTAACAAAAATGTGTGTGCAAGCCCTTGTGCACTATCTGGCCTGTACATTTGGGTGGATGCCTTTAGCATTGTAGCTGTAGCGCTGTAGCTCTAGCCTTGAGTGTCTCAAACTGCATTTCTCACACTAAAATCTCTGAGCAGCTGGACTGTATTCAGCCCTCAGTGTAAATGAGAGCAGGCTCACTTGATAAATGTTTGAAGCATGGCTGCTCTTAGTTATGCATTTGTAAATTATATGATTTTTTTCCTCAGCAGACAAAAGAAATCTTGTATGGCTTAAAACTGGACCACCTGACAGACCAAACCTTCTTTTGTCTTTTAAAGTGAGCTATCCAGATGAGCTATCATCCTTGGGTAAAAAAAACATAAGGAAACAAAGTATAGGAGCACTTGTAGATCAGTAAATGTTCTTGGGCCCTATATGAGAAACCCACAAAAGGGACAAGGCTGATGTCCTGCGTCTGGGAAATATCAACAAGAACATCCTCATTGATTTCAGCTGTCAGATTCATGATGGCTGGGACTCAGACTGCATTTGGCTTTCTAAAGTTCCTAAGAACTGATCAGCTAAAGGTGAGAGATATATATCCCAGCACTTGGCAGCCAGGACATTGAACAAAGTGCTAACACACACAGGGAACAGAAAAGTCTAAAAATTGAGTTGCTGTGGTCCACAGTGTTAGGAATTTAAAATTTAGGTAGGACTGAATTTAATATAAGAAATATTAAGTGTGATGTTTATAGGAATATGGCACAAATACTAAGGGTCCTATCAACCTGAATATTCCTTTTGGGTGCTTAGAGAGTAGACAAGATCTGGGCTGGATGAATATCCCTAGGCAGATACCTGAATCTTAGCATTAATGTCAAAAAGTCTAAAATAAGTAAACTCCTGAATTCAGTGCCTAAACTAAGCAACTTAAACTGCAGACACTAATCCATTCCTAAATTTCTATATTGCTAGACATGGACATTAAGATATCATGGATCAGGCCTTATCAAAATTATAAAAGCCTCAGTAAAGAAATTTCAACAAAACAATGTTAATATATTTTTTTTTCTTTTTCTAATTAAGACACAGGATCTGAAGTCCCTTTTCCTAACCATAGCTGCTTGAGACACATTTTGAATTTTTTTCATTTGTTTGGTTTAGTTACAATTGAATTTACGTATAATGAAATCAGTCTGTGAGCCTTTAAAAATGTAAACACAACCAATGAAATCTCATTACTTATCACAAAATGAAGAATTGGCAGCACAGTGGCAAACATGAGATAAATGTGAACATTCAGAATTCTCACTAGGTGCACAAGTACATACAATCTAGCTTTTAGGACTACAATTTATGTGTGGAAGTACCCATTTGTCATATATAACCATGCGGCTGGAGGAATATGGAAATACCTTTTTGTGAGATGCATATTTCATATTTCAAAACAACTTTATGCTCATTGTTTGTTTGTTTTACCTTTGTTGACAGTATCAGCTCTGTTTGAAGGACTTTCCTCATACAGTCTCTTCAGTGTAAAGTGGCATTCCAACCCATGTTGTGTTTGAGAGACAGAGACAGAGAGAGGGGTCACGGGACCAGTTTTCTAAGTGGTTATGACTCAAAAAGGTAACTGAAACTAAAAAGGAACTACAATTCCTGTCACCTGAAGAACAAAAAACAGAAGACTACCTGAAGGAGAAAGAAGAAAAACTGGTTGGTGAAACACACTAATGAGGAAGGTTTTGTGTATCAGGCACCACGGTCAAAGGAACGGAGTTACGTGGCAAACAGATAATAAAGACTTGTGGTCCTATAAATCAGTTAGCAGTTTGAAATAATTTAATGAAGAATGGATAACTAAGACATCAAAAGTCAGATCCTAGGAGCTTTTAAGTATGTCCTTAAGTGTATATCTCAGAGTAACACCCTGAGATTCAATAGGAGGGTTCAATGTGTACATGCTGGACATGGTAGAACCACAGATCTACTTTCTGTTAGATGCTTTCAATAAACTTTGTGTCTCTTTTCTTCCTGGCCAAATAATTGCAGGCTGCATCTCTCTGTCATGATTCCCTCAGAGTGTTAGGGATCAGGATGAGACCAATAATCACCTATAGTGCTGGTTATGAAATAGCAGCTCAAGATACCGTGGTCCAATGTGCAAGTCATTTCCTGTTTTCCTGTCTTTCAATAGCAGTCCTTTGGCAGACAGGAAAGACAGTATATATTTGAATATCAGAGATCTGAGCCAAAATATTTGTTCATGAAGTAATTGAATGACTGGAAGACAAAGATAATTTTCTTATTATTAATACTAACAGCTTAGCTCAGAGTACTTGCACATCTCCAGTATGCACTCAGTTTATTGAATTCTTTTTTTTTTATTCTTTTTGACATGTGGTTATTTAATCTTCTGCCAACACCATCTACCAAACAGATTTTTCCCTGCTATGCCCATGAAGCTTTTGTACTATTGATGTTTTCACAGTGAACAGTGTATGTGTGTCAAATTATAGCTATTGATCTTTGTTTGTTTCTTAATGTGTATAGTTGTTTGGATAGCATTATAGTTTGTCTGATTGTGGTTATATAAAAGAGGAAGAGTAAAGAAGGCAAAAACCTTGCCATTTTTATTTCTTTTATAAATTTCATTGTTGAAGGTAGACTGTTTATTTGAATTGAAAATATACTGAAATAAATATTTCTTTAGATAGAAGCTTTCTTTTTTTTTCTTAGTAACAAGTGGAAGTAATAGGGCATGCAATCTTAGGAGAAAAAATACAACTAAACCAAACAAAAAAAGCCTCTTTTATTTTTCTATGAATCTTTTTATAACTGTTTTGTGTCACAATTCCTTTTGTCTTGGATGTTGCTGTTCAAGAAATCCCAATAAAATTCTACCTCTTAAAAGAACACTGTCAACCAGTTAACAAATAAAATAAAATGAAATAAAAAACCCTATTCCTCCTGAGTGATGTTGTTATCAGTATAGTGAAAAGCAAGTATTTTTCTATGGGTTTAGTTTTCTCTCTCCCATTTTACAGCTATTAGTTTTCTTCTGTGACTTATGCTTAGAAAGAAATGAATGTGGGCAACTCGATTCAATAGTTAGAACAGTGGACTGGGAACAAGAGGATATAGCACTGTTTTTCTACTTTTGCAATCATCTGATGTGCCAGCTTCAACAAGACTTGTCAGCTTGATATTTTTCCAGTTATATTCTGGTTTTGTATTTGCCTTGCATGTTCCAAATGGTAGCGGCTTAGCTTACTTTTGATAAAGCACGTGAAACTTCATGTGAGACAAAGCAATAATAACGGTAGTAATATTGCTTAATACATCCCAGGAACACCTTAGTACCCTACAGCACAAAAAATGAACTTTTGTAACAACCTGGGAGAGCAGGTGCTCAGACATTACTGCATATAGGGTGAATCTTGTCTCTGTTCCTAATCTAACCCCTTTTTCTTACTCTTTGTCAAAGCCAGGTAACTAAACAAACCCCGAGACAATAACTAATTGTATTTTTGATAACTTCATTTAAAAAAGTGAAATGCTTTTGGACTGCTAGTAGAAGAGGTCTTTTTTCCCCCCAGATTAAAAGTCTTCCAAGAGACTCCAGATCTTTATGACCCTTACAGTACTGAACTATGGCAAGGGAGCCAACACAATCAATTGTGTTGAGGGCTTGAGAAATTTTAATTGTCTTCTAGGAGCTGTGCTGAGATCATTCTCAAACTAAGTTTTGTTTTTCAAGAGCTCAAAACCAACCTAATGTAAAAGTTCAGCAGAAAGAGACCTTAGGAACAAAACCTGGCTGAATTTAGGAGTAAAATCTGATTCCTAATGTCTGATACGCTGGATTTCATGAAGAGAAACTATTGAAGCTTGTGTGAAAACAGAAGCCCATGCTTTGTGATATTGCAGAGAACATTTCCACAGCTTCAGCATTCTACTTCCTGTCCAAAGTTCATGATGGAAATTATTAAACTTTGTTTGAGAAAGAAGTACATTTTATTTTGCTGGTGGTGGCTGAGACGATCACTCCTAACCTGACATGGCATGACAAGATGCTTTCAGCAAATAAATACACATTGCTCACACAGCATTTTGAATACTTTCCTGATGAAAGCAAAATGATGAAACCAAAGGACTATGTAGATATCAAAGACCTGCAGAACACAGAGAGAGCAGGTTTGCACTCTAGCAATAAAAAACAACCTTAATGACAAGGAGTAACAGTACATGTCCAATATCCTCTAATACAAAACTTCAAGCACAGCACAATCCAATCTAGGCCTAAACCCACAAAGAGAGGAGAAATAATAACTTTTGCTTGAAGCTGTTTCCCCTCTGACTCTGTTTTTGCCACTTACCTTCTCTACAGGCTCTTAAAGGAGTTCTGCCCATGGATTTTTAATTTATCTTTTTAGGTAAAAGGGAATTGAACTGCGATAGGGCTTCAGTCTGAAAATAATAATTTTTTGTGCAGTGATAAAGAGCCTTTTTTTTCATTAAATGTCTGTTACTTTCTCCATTTTCCTTTATTTTTGAAGTTATTGAGGTAACACATGCTCTATTATTTATTATGAACTATGATTTCCTCAGCGGTTATAGGAGTTGCATTCCTGTACACTTATTACCTCCACCCATGGTGGAAGTGGGTGCAACTAATCTCCTTAATAAATGTATTCCATCAAAAGCCAACCAATCAACCAACCAACCAACCCCCCAAAAAGCAAACAAACAAACAAACAAACAGACAAACAAATGAAAAAACTACTGAGAGAAGAAATCCCTCTTCTCAATTTAGAGGGAATCAATGTTAAGCAGTGAGAATGCAAATTCCTTTAAACTAGTAGAGTTGCCTTTATTTCCAAGCAATAAAACGAGCACATTTTCTAATTGGAATTATCTAGTATAGAACTTCATTGAGTTTATCTAGACACAACATAAATTCTTAGCAGTTGCTTTAAAGAAAATCTTTCCTATGTACCAGCGGTAAAGTTATCCTGTCAGCTTCTCACCTTCTGCCCACACAGAAAAATCTGTGTACCTGAAAAAAATGTGAGAAATAGCTCCTGAAAATACCAAAACCTGAAAAAAAACCCCATCCTGAAATGCAATGATTAAACCTTGCTTTGATCCTCCTTCATGCCTTGTACTGTTCCTGTTCAAATCAGATGACATTTTCTAAAGGACTGAGGTCTGACCTCACCTTTTCCCCCTAGTAGTGCTTCTCTTTTTCTTTTTGCATTTTTCCTTTTTTTTCCTTTTCCCTTTCCCTTTTCCGTTCCCTCCTCTTCATATCTCAGCCTGAAGCAAGGTCACAATGAGAAGAGAAATTGTTTAGGAGCCAAATACCTGCCACCAGGTAAAAAGAACTGTTTGTCTTTGGAGATGACAGATTGATGGAGTATAAGAAGGGTACACAAGTCAAGATTGTGATGAAAATAAACATGATAGAAATTAGAGAAGGAAGAAAACATGTTGAGTGCTGAAAGAAAAAAGCAAAGGTCCTATTCTAATCAAATATGATGGTTTCATTATTTCAGGCTTTTGCAACACACTCAGTTATACACCTTCCTCTAGGGTTGAGAAATAAGTATCAAGTGACCACACATTGGAACAGATTGTCCAGAGAGGAGTCTCCCTCACTGGAGATATTCCAGAACCATCTGGACACAGTCCTGTGCAATATGTTCTGGGATGACCCTGCTTGAGCAGGGAGCTTGGACCAGATCACCCGCTGTGGCCCCTTCCAACCTGACCCATTCTGGGATTCTGTGTTACATAAACAAAAGCTGTGATAAACTGCTACTGCATTCATAGTGAAGATGTGGCTCCAGCCAACAAATTGCAGTTTTATTGAAGAAATACTTGGGAAATTAACCAGGTCTCCATTGCCACAAATTGTCCATAATTTTTCTCTTTATGACAAAAAAAAACCCCAAGCAACCAAAAAAAAAAAAAAAAAAAATTAAAATTCCCTATATTTTTACCATTTTAAATTGTACACTTCAATTTATCCCCTTCAGTGTTGCAGCACAGAAAACTGGTTTTAAGTGGGTTTCTGAGATCTCAAGAGTAGTCAGAAGTCTGGAAAATTGACAAGTATGGAAACATACAGACACGGTTAGTCAAAGAAAGAGAAGGATGAGTGAAAGATAGGGACTTTTTCAGCCATTCTGAAGGCAGTGCCACAGAAGAAGAGAATTTTGCATTATGGATAAGGGCAATTGCATTCGGCAACTGAACGAAGATGTCCCAAAAGCAACAGGAATGAGTTTCTAACAGTGAAGATATGGAAACATTGGCAGAGACTGCTGCAAACTTTTATCAAGAGTGTGGACAGTGTGTCATAGACAACAGAAGAGAAATTTCTCCCATCTCAGGGTAATTAGATAGACTCTCTAAGTCACTTTCACAGTGATTTTTTGGGTTATTTTTATTATTATAGTTATTTTTCATGTAGTTTCCATCATTGTCTCAAGACTTGTACGTAGACGTGAACATATTTAAAGCTGCTGTATTGTGTCACAAGCATTTGCATGTTAGAAAAATGCATTAAATTTATACTAAAGTAGAGAGATAACTTTTCAAAAAAAATTTGGACATTCCATTTGTCCCAACACCTGATGAAGGTGCATATTGTAAGCATTGGCTTGAATATTTAAATTTTAATTTATAGATGATTTGGAATACTCATCTCTGTACTGCATTAACCACAAAATTATTGAAGCAGTTCAAAGTAATGAGGAAGGAACATATATACTCACAGATATTATTTTTACTGAGAAACACATTGTCTATATGTTGAATATATTTGTGCAAGTGTCAAATCAAAAGGAATGGATGCATTTCTTAACGGCCCCCAGAACACAACCGTACAAAACTGGCAATTAATTTAAGACCAGGATTCTGGATCTGAAACAGTGAAAATTTGAAACCCAGAGCAATGTCCCAATTCTTTTGAGTTCCTCTCTAGTTAAAACACCCAGAAACAAGGATGATTTATTGTATGGCAGAAGCCATTTCCTTGAGAGAGATATAATTATATTCCTTTACAAGGAAGTCCTTCCCTTCACCCAAGTCCAGCTTCAGAGGGGACTCTTTCATATGCCCCCTCAGATGAAGAGTTAGCCACATCCCTTACTGTGGTTTAAAAATCTTAAAAGAAATTGTGTAAACATTTTCCAGCCCCATGCAGCTGGAGCCCTGAAGCACTGAGCTACAAGCAGTGGTGGAGTGCTGTGCTGTGTTTTTGCAAGTACAAGACAGAAAATCTATGTAATTACCTCTGAAGCAGAAGAAGCTGTGCAGCCTGACAGAACAGCATGTGTAGGAAGCACTTTGTCAGGTCTCTGCTGACTAATTTCCCACTCTACACAGGGTTTTTTTTCCCCTTGTAGTCTTTCAGGATTAACCCTCTCTGTGCCCATATTTTCTCTGCCTACCCTGGTGTGAAAGTACGGAAGTGGATTCAGTGCAGAAATTGAGGCTGTTGGACCTAGTCCAGTGAGTGCCTGCCATGTAAATAAGGAGCCATGAAGACAGCTGACTGAAAAGAGAGGGAGGAAAGGGTACACAATGACTGAAGGTAGGATTTGCTGTTTCAAACAACCCATGCAGCTTTCTCTCTTTCATCATGAGTTTTAACTTGAATGTGTTAAGGCAGTGGTTGCTCATGCTGAATTCAGCTCACCTTGAAGACAGAGAAGTTTTCTGTGTCTCAGTCATTAAGTCACACTGGAAAATCTATACTGTCATTTCCAAAGATTTAGGAACATAAGCAACAAAACTTGAACAGATCTTCTCAGCTGCTTACTGCAGTTCTCTGCTATTGCAGATCATACTCGTTTTGTCTTGCCCATGAACATATGAAGTTCTATCTTCAAATCCATTCCTGTACCATTTTTTTTTTTTTTTTTAAAGTTGTTCCAGAAACTGTATCCCCCAGCAGTTTTAAAACCTTTTCTCATTTCCAGCCTGGAGGTACTTGTGGTTATGTATACCCATTGCTCCTTTGTCTGTAAAAGTTTTGAATGTCACAAGTGAGAAAGTTGTTTTGTGTGAGTAATGTGGTGGGGGACTCTATGGAAATAAAGAAGTAAAACCATCCATCAACCATAGGTTAGCTTACTCCAAAGACTCTATATCGTCACTTAGTTTCCATTGGGACCCTGGGTTCAGAACTGGATTCATAGAATTTGAGGCTAGAAAAGGTCACTTTAATCTCCATTCTGACCTCCTGCAGAACACAGGCTGTAGATCACTCGCTAGGTCCTGAATGAACCCTGTGTCATGTAATCACTTACTGAATTCAGTGACACTAAGCAGAGCCTTTTTTCTTTTTATTCAGTCCAGTCTTTTCTCTTTCTGAGTTGTTTGTTGTTTTGTTTTGTTGTTCCTGCTAGCATTTGTCTAAAGACATTTTTCTATGTAATATGATTCCTTAAGATGTAGACCTCCTTTTCCATCTGAGCCAGATCACATTCAAAATCAAATATTTTTTCCTGTGCAAAAATGTACTGTGTATATTTTTCTCATTTATTTATTTATTTATTTATTTCTAAGGTTTGAGAAGAAGAATAACCTTAGGAGCCTGACTCAACCAGAGAAAGGATTGCATTGTGTTAATACTTCTATGGTTCATAGACNTTCCTTCCTTCTTTCCTTCCTTCTTCCTTCCCTCCCTCCCTCCCTCCTCACTTCCATCTTTCCTTTCTTCTTTCCACTTCAGAGGCAGCAATGAGATACTCGAGGCCTGTAACTTCAGCTGAAGAACATAAATACAATTTCTCCAACACTAACCAACAAGATGTCTAATTTCCTGACTTTTACGGAATTTTGGTGGGTCCTGAAGGGAATAGCAAGTCGGTGAAAATACATTTGTTAGAAAGAAACAAAGTTGGCTTCTTATGTAATCATATTTAACCCTTTTTGTTGTGCTACTGGCTATGCTGAAGTAATGAGATGTACTTGGCTGTAAGGTTATTTCAAACCTTAATCGTTGTGTGCTATCATTGAAATACCCTAGGTAACAATTATATTCTGATTTTCTCAACAGAAGCTGGTGTTTCTTATTACCAGTAGGGTTTCTGGAAATCTTATTCTTTCCAAATGAACACTTTGCAGCAAGGAATCTAACAAAGCATTTCAAAATTTTAGAGCGTTTAAATTTGTGGTGAGAGAAATGGGATGGTTCCAGGCAGTCCAGGCACACACACCACATTGGATTCATCGTATAAACTCATTTCAAGGAAGGACCACCAGCAATATTAGATAACTTTATTTAAATTTTGCACTTGCTTGTGCCTCTCAATTCAGCTAAAGCTGTGTTTTGTTACTGGGGACGGCAATAACAGAGAAATTGAAAAGATGTGAGCAAATCTGATCAGAGGAAGAGGAAAGATCTCTGACTCATATCTGCAATGTGGACCTAATTCCCCAAGGAAATAAAATATCTACAATCATGTTTCTATGTCTGTGTATCTGCATCTGTATGACTTTCTTCCTACTGCTCCTTTATGATAGCATTGAAAATATTTAATATTTAATATACTGAAATATACTTGAATTTTAGGTAAATTTAACAAAAGAGCAGTGTTTTTGTATATTTTGTGTGCATGATTTTTATTTTACCTCAAAAAATACCCATTTCAGGAAAGTTTAGAAGTAAACATGAAATGACAAGAATTATCAGTCACAATTCACACAAGATTAGATATTATAGAACTTAATTGCAAGCAGAACAAACGTAGGAAATGAGGTTTCATTTTTTCTACTGTTCAGGGGACAGCCTGCTTTTCCCAAAGCCCAAAATGACATAGAATATTATGATCTTAATGTGCTTTGTGCTGTTAGGGAGTAAGGTTTGTACCTTACTTTATAGAGTTTCCCCTCTCAAGCTACATTACTACTTTGCTTTAGTCTCCCATTTTTCCTTTTAAAGTGGCTCCATAATCTTTTGCTTTATTTTCTTACAAGAAAGCTGATCTGTGCCACTCCACCCTCAGAGGTAGAAGATGAGAAATCTGGAATATGGAGTATTTGGAATCCATGGGACATTCAGCTTGAAAACATCTTTTAACATCTGCCTGATAACCATTGATGACAAACATGTATATTACTCAAGAATAAAACTTCTCCCTTGGGTCTGGTGTCTTGAACACTTTCTTATATGGACTTCTTGGGAAAAAAAAGAATCATAGAGTGATTTGGTTTGGAAGGGGACCTTGAAGACCACCTTGTTCCAACCCCCCTGCTCTGAAGGGGGACACTTTCAACTAGATCAGGTTGCTCAAAGTCCCATCCACCCTGGCCTTGCACACTTCCAGGGATGGGGCATTCTCAGTTTCCCTGGGCAGGCTGTACCAGGGCCTCACCATCCCCACAGTCAAGAATTTTTTTCCCTTATATCTGATGTGAATCTAGTCTCTTTTAATTTAAACCCTTTTCTTCTCATCCTGTCTCTACCTGCCCTTGTAAATAGTGTTGCCCCATCTTGCCTATAACTTCCCTTCAGGTACTGGAAGGCTGCAACTAGGTCACCCCTACCTCTTCTCTTTTCTGGGCTGAACAGTCCCAATTCTCTCAGCTTTTCCTCATAGCAGAGGCACTCCATCCCTCTGATCACCTTGGTGGCCTCCTCTGGACTCACTCCAACAGATCCATGTCCTTCCTGTGTTGGGACCACAGACCTGGAGGCAGGACCGCAGTTGGGGTCTCACCAAAGGGAAGCAGAGCGGAAGAATCGCCACGTTTTTCCTGCTGGCCACACAATTTTTTTGATGCAGCCACGTTGACTGGTCTATGATCTCCTGGCTGGGAGAGCCATAGGGTCAGCTGACCCCTCTCCATAGACTGTCAGTGCCAGTTAAATCATGTCGTAGCAAGCATCTGTCTGCACAGAAGAGTGCATGTCAGCTACCAAAATTCACTGAATGTGTAGCCATTAATGAGTCTCATGGTCAGCTTGAAGAGGGCAAACATATAAGAAACCTTACCTTAATGTCACCCTGCATTAGCAGTGGGATTCGTGGACATCCACGTCACAGAGATCTAAAAATAAGTGGTGAGTCCCAGTGTTGGTGTCCTGACCACAAATAAATTTTATGCACACTCTTGGCAGAGTCATGGGAGGTTAGCAGGGAAACCAAGGGGCATTTCAATGAGATCTAGTCCTGTATGTCAGCAAATAAATTGGAAGATCAGTGAAAACCATCGAGCTTCGTAAAATTTCCTCACACAGATCACTAATGGAGGTTTCTTGATCTGGACCTGCATCCCACCAAAATTTCCACATAGAAAACTACTTTTACAGCCATGGGTGTATGTGGACTTGTTGAACACTGCTCATATAAACCAGCCACATGGATGGTTAGATTATAGTCAGCTCCCCTCTGGAGCTCTACAGTCATGAATTTGTATTTTTGTGCAAGAACTAATGAGCCCTGTTGAACATGGATGGAGGAACTCCTGTCTTCCCTCAAGCATTTACAACAGTAAATTTAATAGTGCAACAGCACAGAGCCCAAAATCTGCATCTTCTATGCTATTACCTCGTACACTTTGCCATAGTAATTTTCATCAGTTAATTTTCTCCCGAAAAAACCTTTGGTTCTGTTCATTTAGCTACAAATTGCCAAGCCTGAACTTTGAATGTGGATTCTTTTTTTTATTGAAACAGAGAAATTAGTGGGGAAAAAAAAAACAAAACAAAACAAAAACAAGAGAATCATAAGGACTGGGGTTTGTTTGTTTCGCATTTTTCTCAAAGCTTCGATCAAAATTTATAACCATGCTACCCTAAAGCTGTGGGTAAGATGGACATTTAGCTATAAACAGGTACCTCATGAAACAGTGATGCAGCGACAGCAAAGGGACAGGAAATTGAGTGCACACAATTAATTTTTAAAGTATATAATTGGGACAAGGAACTTATTGTTAAATGCAGCCACTAAAGAGTAACTCATACTTGCAAAATGGGTGTAATCTTTATTCTTCCCTCTATTACCAAGGACAGTTGCTAATTTTACAGAGGGGTTTTTATCAGTCCATAGCTTTTTTCTTCAGCTGCCTGCACTTTATTTATATGCTCTCTTTTTATCACTGTATACGCTCCAGTATTTGTGGCCTTGTTCTTTCCAGTAATGTCTGTCTTGTGCAGTGAACCTCCCAAACATGGTGCTTTACCCTTGTCCCATGGAAGGAGCTTTTCCTCTCCTCTAAAAAGAACAGCTTTTTTTCTGAAGGAAAGAGAACCCTGTGCCAGCAGTCCTGGTTCATGCTCTTTTCAGTCCAAAGAGAGGTCAAGCTGTTCCCAAAATCAGTTTTATTGTCTTTGCTCAGAAGCCCTCGATTTCTGTCTTCTGCATCAAGGATCACTAATCATTTTTTCATAGCAGGGAATAAAATCCTGTTTATTGATAAAAGATTAATGGGATTCAAGGCAACCTCTTGAGTGTGATGTGCTTTCAGAGATATTGACAAATATTTCATGTTGGAAAGTCTCAAATTCATGATAACATATTTAATTTGGATAAGTGTGAAAAAGTGTAAAAGGCAGCTCATTTGTCAGATTTGGGGTTAAAGTTTCAGGTGATGTGAATCAGCATTGTGTTGTTTATCAGCCAAGAATTCAGGACTTGATCTATTAAACATAACTTGAAAGTTTCTATCCACACAGGTACATCTCTATGCTTCCAACGGTTGGTTCACTCTGATTTTTACCAAGAAGGAAATTTTTTTTTTTTTTTTTTTTTTTCCTTTTTTTTTTTTTGGATCTAAAACAAGGAGGAGGGGTTTTAACCT
>VZRJ01009984.1:85966-101318 GCA_013397565.1 Ptilonorhynchus violaceus | reverse complement strand
TTCAGCTGGTGGCAAACGAAGGGATAAAAACTTGTGGTTTGGGATGTTCAGACTGGATATTCAGCAAATCCTTCTCATCAGATCAGGGGTGCATTACTGGAACACATCACCCGGGGTACCATGGAGCCTTCACCCTCGGAATCTTTTCAGCTGTGACTATTCACACCCCCTTCTGCTCTGACTTAGTGATGCCAGTAGAGCCTGCCTTGAATCCTGGACTAGCTGACCTCCTGTTCTCTTTGGCCAGTGATTCTATGAATCTGTGACAATGTTCATCCTGTGACATCATCTAACATAGAAAGTCTAGGCAAGAAGATAAAGGACCTAAATTTGAAATATATATAATCTTATATAATGTAAGGACATTAAGTACTTGGAACATATCAATCAGCCATGGTGTCAACATACTCTTGTGCTCTGAGTCCATAATATTTAGGAGATTCTTATTTACTTACTGAAGAGAAAAGTAAAATTGGTGCGAGCATTTGCTCTTGCACCGTAGTGTCTATCTTTGGGCAACCTGGAAGAGAGAAAAAATAGAATTGTAGTTGGGACAGTTCTGAGAAGTTTATGTCTCTATTTTCCTGCTGCAACATAAAGTTGTTCCCTGGAAATAGTAAACAAAGCACAGCTTGACAAACTTTCTACTGTGCCTGCACGGGTACTGTTGCTCATTGCACTCCCTGGGGTGGAAAGCTTTTACTAGAAGTGTGTTAAGTAGCTTGAGAAATTAATTTTCCTATAATAGAGACATCTTTAAAAGCATGAGCTTGCTGTGCAGTAAATCAATTCATGTGACAGATTTATTCTTTTATTGGGACTTTTTTCAAGGGGTTTTAAGAAAGGAAAAACCAGTTGAGATATATTAACAAGTATGTTAATGCTGAAATACCAGAAAAAAAAACCAAATAAAAAATCTCCTACAAAAGGACCCCAAACAAATAAACAAAAAAACCACCCCAACTCTGATGCTACTTTGGAAACTCAGAAATTTGTTAAACTTCTTGGCAGGGTAATTAATTTATCTTCACTGTCAATTGATCTGATGATATCAACCTCCATTTGTACACATTGTCTTTTTTTAACTTACAGGTGATTCCTGATTTCAGAAAGGACAAAATGCAACAGAACAAAAGGTATTTTAGGTATTTTCAGGATGTTTCCAATCCACTAGAGCTTAGAAAGCCTGGAGATCTCTTCATCAAGTTTCAATTATGTGTGACCAGTCAGTGAAAATTTTACATGAATCATTCTTACAAGAGCTTGATATTTAGAAGTCCAGGCTTCTTTTCTCTGCTTCTGCTACATCTTTTCCATATAAAGTCATGCAGGTTGTTTAATTTATCTTTGTTCGTCATTCTTCATTCCCTCCTCAGCTCTCATCTGAGATATCTGACCTCATTTGAGACCAGAAGGAAGTTGTAACTTTCATAGATGTTGACAGTGTGTTTTGTGTATATGTTTGTGGGTATTTTAGAGAAAGGATTTTTTTATGACAATAGCTTGTTAATTTCAGATAGAAAGACTACAGGGGAGAGACAACTGTATGAATAGCCCTGTGGATAAAGTTGACTGACAAAAGCAAGAAAAAGAACTATGGCTGGTAGCACAGAAATGTGATGCATAGAATATACTGAAAATCTTCAAGTTTGAAAAAATGTTTCTGTCAAAAGAAACCTAAATATTTTCATGTCTACTGAAGGCAGGATACAAACTAATGGCAGAGCAGGAGAATAAATTCAGTTTTTAGAAAGGTAACTACTGGAATAAGCAAATACAGTAGTCAAAGAATCTTTCTTCTTCTAAAAGGAGATGGATGAGTTTTAGTTATTCTTAACTTGATTTCTGGTTAAAAGATTTCTCCATATTAGTTTTCCTTTTAGGAATCCACCATTATCAAAATTCAGCATTTAACTTTTTTTTCAGCAAGATAGTAAAATCCAGTTATTTTGGCTAAAAATTGAACCGACACAGATCCCAATCAGAACAAGAGACTGGTTTTCTGAATACATTTGAAGGATGCAATTTTTCTTTGTAACTAAACATTCACACTTCAAAACCAAACCTCGGAGTTTCACCATAGCTACTTAACAAAACAGACTCAGTGGATTGGAGTTTTTCTTGGCACAGAGCTGCATGCAATTAAGAGTTCCACTAGCTGGGTTGTTCCTGCCTGCAAAAATGAATAGTTTCTCTATGAGTTAAAAAAAAAAAAAAGTAAAATAGAAAAAAAGGAACTTACTCAGCAGTTGAAATATACAATAAAAATGTCACTGCTATCTTTGCTTTAATTATGGAGCTCACATTGTGATTATATTCTATTCCAGTTTGTCAGAAAATGAGACTGTAACCATTATTGTTAAGCACTGTAACATCTCTTCTCTTCACTGAGTTTGTGTGCCCTCATTTTTATTCAGTCATATTCAAACCACATCCTTTTCTCACAGGTTTGCAATAACTAGGACATTTTTCTAGCTCATTCTGCCTGTTATAAATGAATAGCCTGGAAAATTTCCTTCTCACTCCCGTGTTTAAAGGCACAGATGAAGGACAAAAAATTCTCTTCTGCCATTGTGCAGGAGGCCTTCCACTATCACAGGGGATCTCAATGGCATATTCTGTGCTTGAGCACTAACCTGATCTAGGAGAGAGTAGTGAGATTGTGGCACATCACCACAAAGACCTGGAAAGTGAGGAGAGACATTAAAAGCAGCTTGGAAAAAACAATGCTGCCCATGGGTGTCCTTCCAGTGACAAGGGACCTGGAAACATGTAGTCATCATTGTTTGAAAGAGCTCCTCTTCTGGTCCAAGAAGCTCAGATCTCAACTGGGTGATAAAGGGTGGTCTATAAACAAAGTTCCACAAGTAGGACTGTTCCAGGAAGAACCAGAGTTCTGAAACACCTCATCTGAGGAACTCTTTGAATTGAAAACGTACATTTTTAATGCAGGTTCATTGGTTGGGGTTTTTTTTCCTGTTTTCTACAGACCCCATACAGAATTTTGGCGTTTGTAACTGTTGATGTCAAACAACTTTTTCCATAGTGAGTNTATATCTAAGGAATAAAACCCCAACACCAATAAATGCTTTCTAGAAGGTCAGTCCGTTCCACATCCAACTCATGCCTGGATCACAGGCAGCCACTTCTGAAAATGTCACAAGACTTCACTCCATCTGATCCTGACAGCAGAGAGCAGATAATACAGGTCATGTTTGCTTTTGCCATGCTTGGTGTTACTACTGAGAAATGCTTTCTGAGCAGCAGTAGTTAGAAGATATTCCTACTGACTTGTGCTGGTTTCCTGCCAGACAATGCAGTTAAGGTCTAAATATTTCTTCAAATCATGCCTGTATTTTTGATTATTTTTTTTCCTAAAAAGTGGAATTAATACCTAAATTTTAATGGCCTTGAAACATCCTGTTGTGGAAATTTCAAAAATAGGTTTTTATTTCTCAAGTGTTTTGTTTTGAACATTTATGTAGCACACATTAGGATATAATATATCAAAACAAACGGAAACATTTCAGCCCAACAAAAGCGGAACTGTTGCCCTCCCCTGAACATTTTACTGGCAGAAATATGAAAATGTATTGCCTTGTTTTAATTCAGACAAAGTCAGGCTAGGAAATTATGAAATTCTGTATAAATATATATACTTATAACCTGGACTTTTATGTTAATTATCACAAACTGACTATAATGGGCAAGTATGGTAGAATGCACTTTGTATGTTTGTTTTATTTATATTAGACAAGAAAGCATATTTTTCAAGTTTAAATAAATGTGAAGTCATAGTTGATTAATAGTGGCTAATTAAAAAAAAACAAATCAAAACATCCAAATGAACCAACCCAAAAAACCCCACCAAAACCTCATGTTTTTCCAAGTAATTCAAAGAACTCTAGAAAGGCATTTAAAGATTTTCAGTACTTCTAGTAAACTAAGTTATAAATTGTTGTCTTCTTTCATAAAAGGAGTTAATAAAAAAATCAGAAATATTTGATTTTAAAAATTTGGTACGGATATTTCCTCTTCCAGAATGAGAATAAAGGCATCAATGTAAGTATCGTATTTCTAAATATCTTACCTGAAGCACTATGAATAATAATTGCACTTTCTTGATTATGCAATAGCTGTCTATTTAGCTTGACATTGAAGGAAACCAATTTTAGAATACACAGTTCTCAGCTTCTGGGCTTTTCCCTGCAGATGAAGGATGTGCAAGTTTGAATCCCATGTAAGTCAGAAAAAAGCATAAATTCGAAAGAAAATACATGTGATTTAAATATTATTAGGTTAGCGAATGTAAGATGCCACCTTGTTTTGCTGATATTTGTAGCTGGTGGGTATGATGTCTTGTGACTCTGTCTTGAAAAACAGGAAAATATTTGGTATTTTCATTTCTCTTTACTGTGTTCAAAATTTCCTAGCTTTGAGTTCCATTTGGAATAATTAATACTACACTACAATTGGATTTCTTTGATGTGCTTTTCTAGTTTTGGGGGTTTTTTTACTCTTAAATAAATGAGTTATTAAATAAATAAATGTTAAAAAAAAGAACATTAAAAAAAATTACAGCTCTAATGAGAACCACAGAATAATTCAAAATTATAATTCCTTTTGGCACGTGAGGAAACCGAGAAACAAAATTAGTTAAGTCCCTGCCATCAACAAAGAGTTCGGTACCCTAATCTTCACTGTGGGAAGAATGTAGCAGTTTGCCCTATACATGGACCACATTTTCCCTGGACTTTGTGACAAACAACGTAGCCTTTGATAAGATGTCCCACAACATCCTTCTCTCTGTATCGGAGAGAGATGGATTTGGTTGGTGCACTGTTAGATGGATAAGGAATTGGCTGGATGGTCACATCCAGGGGGTTGTGGTGAAGGGCCCACAGTCCTGATGGACGTCAGTGACAAGTGGGATTGGAACCAGTGTTATTCAGTATCTTCCTTAATAAGACAGAGGAAGGGATCGAGTCCACCCTCCACAAGTTTGCAGGTGACACCGAGCTGAGTGGTGCAGTTGTTACTCCTGAATCACGGGATGTCATCCAGAGGAACTGGGACAAGCTCAGCAAGTAGGCCTATGGGAATCTCATGAGATTTAACAGGACCAAGTGCAAGGTGATGAACCTGGGTGGGGCCACACCCAGTGTCAATCTAGGCTGGGGATGAGCAGATGGAGCAGCCCTGCCCAGAAGGACTTGGGGGTGCTGTGGGTGAGAGGCTGGACAAGCCTTGGCCATGGGCACTCACAGCCCAGAAAGCCAAACGTGTCCTGGGCTAGATCCAGAGCCCCGTGGGCAGCAGGGGAGGGAGGGAATTCTGCCCCTCTGCTCCACTCTGGTGAGACCCACCTGGAGCTTTGCATCCAGCTCTGGGGTCCCAGCACAGAAAGGACATGGACCTGTTGGAGAGTCCAGAGGAGGCCAACAAGGTGATCAGAGGGTTGGAGCACCTCCGCTATAAGGAAAGGCTGGGAGAATTGGGATTGTTCAGCTTGGGAAAGAGAAGCTTTGGGGTGACCTAATTGCAGCTTTCCAGTACCTGAAGGGAGCCTACAGTAAAGATGGAGAGGGACTATTTGCAAACACATGTAGTGACAGGACAAAGGGGAATGTCTTCAGATTGAATGAGAGTAGGTTTTGATTAGATATTAGGAAGAAACTCCTAGTTGGAGGTGGTGAGGCACTGGCACAGGTTGCCCAGAGAAGCTGTGCATGTCCCATCCCTGGAAGGGTCCAAGTCCAGGCTGGATGGAGCCTTGACCAACCTGGACTAGTGGGAGGTGTCCCTGCCCATGGCAGGGGAGTTGGAAATAGGGGATGTTTAAGGTTCTTTGCAACACAAACTGCTCTATGACTCATTGATTCTATGATGTTCTGTGTATTGCACCCAATGTAATATAAAGACATTTCTGTTACTATTAATTTCTTTTCTTTCTAACTTTTCAACCTACTGCTGACGTCACTCATCAAGTCACATTAAGAACACGTAAATATATATGTGCTTTCCAGTTGTCACTCCAGGGAACTGAATAACATCCTCTTGGGTTCATCTATCCTAATTGTATCTGGGAGACCTTGACAACATCATCTTCCTTTGAACACCTGGAAATGTGTCACATCCAGGACTGCTAATCATCCAAATAACATTTAAATAATCCAAGCAGAAGATCTCAAAATACTTCTATGGCAGGTCTTCCAGGACTCTCCAAATAATTCTCCCAGAAAACCACTTAATAAATCCCTTCCTTTAGTTTCTTCAAATTATTGCTGTTTCTCATGGTTTGTATCACTCATGGTTTGTATCATCCTATGAATCTTCCACTTTATATTAGCTTCTCTTAGGCACAGGGAAAAAAACTCCAACAAATCCCGTTCAAAGTTGGGTTGGGGTTGGGTTTATGGTTTTGGCAGGTTTATTTTTTTTGTTTGTTTAGTTTTGGTTTTGGTGTGGGGTTTTTTTATGTTTTGTTTTGGTTTAGGTGTTTTTGTGGGTTTGATTGGTTTGGTTTGGTTTTTGGATGTTGGGTTGGTTGATTGGTTGTTTGTTTGGGGGGCGGGGGTTTGTTTTTTTTTTTTTTTCTGAAGAGCACAAATAGATGTTTTTCTATTTGAAATGTATGCTGTCAAGATGGAGACTTGTGAGTTTTGGCCTGAAAGGAAAAAAGAAAAAGAGCAGATGGATGTAACCTGTGACTATAAGTGCAAGCTGATTTGAGCAGGATGGGCTTCTATCGCTTGTTCCACAGTGCTCAGAAATTATTGTCCTGACTCAGAATCAATAAATTTTCCTCACAATGCTTGATTTGCTTAATTAATAACTGCATTATATATGTAGTTTTGTGTTTGTGAGCTCAACACTAAAATCAGCCCATATCTAAATATCTGCCACATAAGTTTATTTGACAGCAGAAACCTCTGATTGGATTTTCCCCATGAAATTTCAGGTGCATTCAAAGAGAAAGTAGAATAAAGAAACTCAAAAAGTTTTATCACTACCGCTGAAATCACAGGGGTTCGCACTAATGTAAAAGTTGCAGCTTTTTCCCAAAAAGTCCCGAGAAATTTGTATGTAGGGGTTGAGTTTCAACCCAGATCTCTTTTTGACCCTGAAGTTAGTGCTGACATGTATGGCAGTGTTTATTAATAAAACAATAGTCCAATGGTAAACAAGTTTAATACCAGGCATGAATGTTTGATATTCTGTCTAAAATGAAAAAATATGTATTCTATAATGAATACTTAATTAGGACTGTGATCTGAATACAGGGACCAGAGCCCCTACTGCTGTGCAGACAAACCAGAGTGAAATGAATTACTGTCATGCAGGGGGTGATATTAATGGTGTCCAGCTTTATAAATGAATCCAATTTTAAGCCACTTTAGTTGCTATCATACTGAGAGAGAGTGCAACATGCCTAACATATCATTTCTGTGCTGCCAAATGTTAAGATTTAAGCTTTAAAAAATTTTAACTTGCAGATGTTTGCCTGCATTAAATATTTCTAATTATCTGTTGCTACAGCTAGACCACATTAAAAATAAATAAAATTGAAATTTTGGGGGTTTTTTTTGTTGTTTTGTTTTGGTTGGTTGGTTTGGTTTGGTTTTAAGCCATATATTAATAGATTGGCATTGATTTGAACTCTGATTTTCCAATCTAAAACTGATGTTTGGCATAAATGCTGGCTATTTGGCCACTAATAATTTACCACAGTGTAGTTTTGCTCAACTGGTGGTGTGTGCTGTGCAGTTTGTTTCATACAACTGGTTTTACAGCTGTTAGTAAGTGACCCTCGGTAAGAACCTCCGCTTACTACTTCCCTTTTAGAAATTTTAATATTCCCACTTGAGGGAGCAGTCATGCAAAGCCTCACACCTGTGAAAAGTTTAAGTCACGTGAACGTTTCTTCACTGATTACCAGAGGATTACATGCATGTGCAAGCGTTTGCTGGATTGAGATATATCAGGTTTAAATGTGTGTCCTAACGTCTGACTCATTTAGATCTTCCAGATTGTAGACATTATTTTCGCTTGTAAAACAGGTTTTCGCGCTTACATAACTGGCATTTCCCTCCACCCCTGCCAGCAAACGCTCAGATAAATATATTACAAAAAGGCAGTGTCAGTTTGCAGCCAGCTCAAAAGCAAAACTCTTTGGGAATGGTGAGCATCTCAGATGGCTGGTAGCAGTGTAGGTGAAGCCCTTCCCATTACAGCACAGATCAAGAAGGCAAACAGGAGACCCAAGTAAGGACATGTTTTGAAGACTTGAGGTGAGCTATTTGGAAGTACACAAAGTAGGTCTTCCTCTGTTTTCCATGAGGTCAGTGCAAATTTCATTACTGACTCTACCAAAAAAACCCCAGATTTATACAAAACTAAATAGTTTCTAAAATCTAATGTCTAATCTGCCTGAGATTTGTCTCAGTCTCTGGCTGCTTTTTTATTGCAAATGCTGAAGTGCTCAGGTGTAGCAAGGATGAGTGGAATGTTTTTCAACCTGGATGAAGTACAAGCCCTAAGCTTGCAGACCTACCACCAAAAAAGAAAAAATACATTGCTCATTTTCCTTCACCAGAAATATTCCATTTTGAAAGGCAAATGACAGGTTTACACAAAATGGGACGTTCCAGTATTTTCTTTTCCAATATCAAGAATTTTGTTGCATGGATGAAAATTTCTTAAGATTATAACTGTGACTAAAATAATTCTGATTTTTAACACTCTTCACCTTTCCATCTCTGAACAAAAGTTTTGACAAATAAAAAGAAGTGGTGGAGGGTTTTTGCCATCAGCTCTGTCTGTGAAAAAATATCACACAGACTGAAAGGAACCTAATTTGTCTCAGTGAAACAAATGAAAAAAAAAAAGTCATTTCTATGAGCACTTTCATCTGATTAGTAATAGGAAAGGGAGTTTAATACTTCTAGGTCAGTGATTTGAATTGAGGTTAGTTAAGTAGTGTATGTTAGACAGAAGTTCATTATTACTTTTTGTTATTAATTATGGGTTTTGGTTGACTTATCTGAAATGATTAAGAGCTATATTCAGAGTCTAAATACCACCTTTGGTCCTGTGCATAACTTCCTCCAGCTGCCTCTTTCAGATGTTCCCTGCCACTGAGGCTTGGGTGAAATTTTGGATATCACCATATAATTCTTTCAAAGGAGATTGTAGGAGTCCAGTGCCTAAATTCCAAATGGACCTTAAAGAGAAGAATGATCCAAGCTTAAGATTTCATGAGCCTATAATTTCTGCCTCAAAGAGATTACTCTTCTACATTGAAAGTAACTGTGCATCCTCATGTTGGCTAAATGTGATTTTAAATAAATTAACAATGTGGAAATATCATTGTATGAGTAAACTGAAAACTGGAATAACTGTATAAAAATTTGAATACTGCTAGACAATTCTTAAAAAACAAATAGGAATAAGATTCATTTCATACAATTATAGCCACCAAGAATTTGGACACCTAAACTAAGCAGTTTGTCTTGGTTCCCTTAGTACTGAGTTGAGGGAGACAGACATCTCCAGGGAATGATTCATCCTGTCTGCCTTATGTCCTGTTCTTAGGATAAGAGTCTATATCTCCATATCAACTACAGAAAATATGTATAAGAAATAAGAAAACTTTTAGAATTTTAAAATTAGTTAAGTTCACCATGCCCTATCATTTTTGGCCCATTGCCAGAATCTCTTGCACCAAGAATATCTGAGGACTGCAATAAAAAGAAATAGTTCTCCTCTGTAATTGCTATCACTCTTCAAAAAGTGAACTCTGATGTGGTAGATAAACAGGGAAAATTAGCACTTTCATTTGTTTATTTTGTACCAGTGTGACTGATAAAGAAGCAGCATCTTCCAGGAGAAGAAAATGCATTTTTCTCGAAGCAATAATAAAAAATACAGGACTATCACACGATATCTGTGAAAATCACATCGAGCATAGCTGTGGAACAATGACTATTTAATCCACATTTAATTTGTGTCACCATTGTATATTGATTATCCATTATCCTCATGCAAATGGCATGACTTATCCATTGAAACAGCTGTGCATTGTTTTTAATTTTAAGTGAATTCTTTTAGTGCTCCATGAAAGGTGTCAGATTAGCAGCCCCAGGGACTGAAGGCCTCTGTTTATCCACAGAGCGTATTCGAGTGATAATGATGGATCCACTCAAGCAGCTGCCTCAGACATTACTTATCTTGAGGGTTTGTTGCACTGCTCACAGGGCCAAAACATCCCCTTGCAAATGAATAATAAGCAGACTCTGGGCCCATAGATGGAGAATGAGGGTGTTTAAATTCCAGTCTCCTGTAACAGTATATACCCATGGATTTAGGAGCTCCTGTGTGAAACTGGGGTGACAGAGGTGTAAGGTAGCTGTCTTGGGAAGAGCATGAGGTACAAACCTATTTTAAATATTCCTTCCAGTTCTCACAGCTTCTAAAAGGTAATATATCAGATGAAGGAAAAGAAATTTAGGAAAAGGTGACAAATGATGATCTGTGTTTGAGGGTGGATGTTGTGCGGGGAAGGACTCAGCAGTCAAACACTGAAGCTTGGGAAAATGGTTATGGTGTCAAGTATCCCACAGAGGCCTGTAAAGTCAGGCACTGGATGAAAAGAGAAAGGAAGCACTCTATGATTAGTCCTTAAACCACAGAAATCAGAGTGTATCCAAGAGATTCTTGGACAAAAAGGTTTGAAACATATGAAGGCAATTTTCCTGCAAGAGACAATTAAACGGAGTTTCTCATCACCACAGGATGTTTCTAAGGATTCAAGGGGATTAACAAAGGCAGTGTAAACGTCCAGAAGGAACTGGTCCATGGGAGGTTATTAAGTACTGTGGAATGGATGACAGTTTCCCTTCAGGAAGTGCCAGCACCACGAACTGCCAGGAGCTGGGAGAATGTATCAGCCAGAAATCACTCTGTAGTTGTTTCGTCCATCTTATTATCTCACTAAATACCTTCTACTGCTCTCTTTTGGAGAGAGGGTATTGCTCTGGAGGATTCTGGTGTAGGGAACTTTTGACCTCAGAAATAACTGCTTCGTTTGTGGAGAAGTTCCTTTTTTAGCCTGGTACAAAATTACAGATTGCATATCCACGTCCTGACTCCTCTTCTAGATTTCAATTTTCTTCCTTCCTATAAATGAATTTAATCATTGAAATAAAAAGACTTTGCAGTCATTACAGTCCATTAAAAAGTTACTGAAAACATGTCATGTCCCCACGTATGACCATCTCCTGTTCCTTTTTTGCCGAATGCAGTGGTTTTTTTGGGATTGGTGAAATAAGTTACCTTTGAATTTCCTTAGTTACCATTAGAAAAACATTTCTGATTGCAGCGTAAGCTATGCATTGAGAATTGCAGGTTTGAAAGTGTGGATCAGGAATCTGACTCCAAAGTCATCAGCCCACTTATGTTTAATATTAAGGCTTTTCCAAACTAAGGTCTTGCCTAAGGAGATAAGACAATAGGTTCTTCTTTTCGAGCAACAAGAGAGGGGAACAGGTTGTCTCCGTAACTCTGCACATAATCAGCAGCATTCCTGACATGTTTCCAGGCCATCAGAGGCGGCAGGATTCCAGGCGGCCTGCCTGAGGAGACCTTTGATATTCTACTGTTCTGTACCCTGGATACATCTTTGTTTTGATTACAAATTATGTTTTCCAGCCCCACACAATCCCTATCTTAATTATTGGCTTTCTGTCCTTATTAAGTGGCTTTCTTCAGAGTGGTTAAAAAAAAAAAAAAAGGAAGGATTAAAGGACATTAATATGGGATAATCATGCATTCTGCTGTGTTTGACTCACTGACAGTCCAGGTTTAAAAATATAAACAGTATACTAGGAATACTATGTTATATCATAGAGTTCCAAAACACATACCTATAGTACATCACCCCACTATAGAGCATTATTTCCTGTTCATGCCAGGAACTATCTTTTATGTTGCAAAACAGAACAGGCAACTTTAACTGCCAGCAAAGTGGGTAAGTGAGAAAGGCAGATTGATAAAGGCACAATGCTCATGGCCTTGAACAAGACAAAGAGAGATGGACATAAAGAATATTCTTTTATTGACTTAGTGACCTATGTCAGGGAGTTAGCTATGGTCCCTGGCCAGCTGAAGTGGACTAAGTTGTGTTTTCACTGTGTCTGGACACTGGACTATAAACTGTCCCCACTTTTTGTTTGTATGGGTTTTGTTTCTGTTTTGGTTGGTTTGTTGGCTTTTAAAGTTTTGTTTGGTTGTTAGTTTGTGGTTTTTTAGACAGCAGAGCTAGATGCCTCACTGTTCAGTGAACCCTTGAAACAAAGTAGTGCATGTGTGGGGCAGGTGTTCTGGGAAAAATATGGATCAAAGTGTAATTGTCTCGTTGAGATTCATTTAAACTCTGTGCTCAGCAGTAGAGCTTCTTCAATGCACTTCCTGATGAAGATACACAGGATATCTTATCTGAATGAGGTGCCTAACCCTAGCACACTGGTTTCTGCAAGCACGTCTATCCTATTGCTGGAGGACAGATAATAGAGACGGCATTATCACTGTATGTTGGCAGGGCGAACATGAGCAAAGGGCCTTGAGGTTGCCAGATCTGCCCTTCATTTACCCTCTTTTTCATCAAAAGCACTGCACTGTCATGTATTA
This sequence comes from Ptilonorhynchus violaceus, assembly GCA_013397565.1. Taxonomy (NCBI): domain Eukaryota; kingdom Metazoa; phylum Chordata; class Aves; order Passeriformes; family Ptilonorhynchidae; genus Ptilonorhynchus; species Ptilonorhynchus violaceus. The sequence continues at coordinate 88,631 of VZRJ01009984.1, read as the reverse complement.
GCAGGAAACAGGGGCTGAAGTGGAGGCAGAGTGGGATTGGAAATTAAAAAAGCACCACTATGGAGAGACGTGACTCTGCGGAAAGTACACTCAGTCCTGGAGACTTACCTGCCTCAGAGAGACTCTCCTAGAGGAAGGGAAAAAAAATCCCATGGTGGATGAGGGCTTCCTCCATCCTGTTCTCTCACCTATGTTTCATGTTCGAGAGTCAGGAAATGAAAGACATAATTCTTCTCAATTTGCTTCCCTGCAGTGCAGTTCTTCCTCATGCTGCCTCCAGAAACCCTTTCCTCTTTCATCCAGAGACCTCAGGCTGCTCTGTCCCAATTTGTCATGGTTCACACCATTGGAACCTGTTTACACACTTTTTTTTCTGCTATCATAGACCAGACAAGGGCATTTGACCCACTCTGCTTTGGTCAACTAATGGTAAGAATTAAGTATCTACTAAGGTTACATCTGAAGGACACATTGCTCTGTCTAGCCATTCCTTGTGCTCTTTCAAATAAATTACAGTTATAGCTAAGCAGGGGAGTAAAAGCAAGGGAATGGTGCCTTGGCAATTGTCTCTTTAGGTACTGATGTTCTCTGGGCACAGAAAAAGCAGAAGTTTGTCAGGACACTCCTTGACAAGACCCCTTACCTAGAAATTAATGTTATCTTTCCCAGCAGATTTTAAAAGTCATCCCTCTCCATCCACATTTCAATCTGCAATTAAAAAAAAAAAAAAAATATCACAGCAGAAAACCCAAACTGAAAATCTCAAATGCTTTCTGAAAATTGATGAACCGTTGCAAATGACCTTGTTTGCCTTTAAAATATACTAAGGTATTTTTGGGATTGTTGGTTATAACCCTTTTTTTTTGTTGCATGGAGAGTCAGATAAGACATTCTCGACTGAAACGTGCTGTGAATCTGGGAAGGTCACCTTATATGTACTTTCCATTGCTGTAATAGATTCATAGATTTTAAGTCCAAATGGGACCTTGTGTAACTCCTCCTGCATAACACAGGTCAGATAACTTTGCTTGATAATGCTGCATCAAATCAAATTTAAAGCATACCAAGGAATGCAGATATTACTTTATTTTCCATTCTGTAATCTCCCTCAACACTACTCACATACGTGTGTGTCTCTCTCTCTTTCCCAAGCCTTCCTTAGATCATACAGAGTTCAGAATAGCTGCCTATTATAGCTCCGAGCGAAAAAGCGGTAAAGAGAAAAAAATATAATGGTTAACAGCAGCTGGTCCGAGAGTAAAACAGAGGAACAGAGGCAGTAGGTCACAGAATAGATGTGACAGAGAACAGAAAGTAATGAGCAAGCTCCTGTATTTCCAAGACCTTCATTCAAATTACTGCTTACTATACCAGTAGGTCATAGATGAAAATGAGTTGGGTGGTTCTCCCTCATTCTGAACTACAGTGAGCATTTGTCAATATCACCAGGTATTCCTGAATATCAGGACACATTTAGTCCATCAAGTCCTGTAGGTGCACTTGACTAGCAGGAAAAGCTTTTGGAGTCAGAAGTGATATAAGCAAGAAGTTCGTGCTGTGGGATACAAAAATTTTGGTGAAACTGTTCCAGCTTTTCTATACTGGATTTAAAAAATTGCCCTAGATTCTGTATTTTGTTGTTGTTATTCCAAGCACTGATGAATTTTTGACAGAGAACTTTCGCACTTTTTCATGTCTTCCAAAATCATCTGGTGAAAGCTGACACCATATATATATTTATACACATATTTGTTAATTTATTTCTCTATTTGACTAAAGAGGACAACTGAAAACCACAACTGTTCTCATTTAATTTGTTAAGAATTACACCACAGACAGATTCACATGCAATACACATTTCAGGAGTGAGAGAGGTAGTCTATTTTCATCATTCCAAACTTTTCCTTTTACTCCTCTAAGTTGTCAAAGATGAATGTTTTCTGGGGCTAATGTGCTTGCCAAAACAGAAAACGTAAGTACAGAGCCTTACTACTGCCTAACTGCTGCACTAGTAAGCCCTGAGGTTAAACATTTTATTCCTTTGGCCCCAGGGCATTTTTTGGCCCCTAGTTTTACCCAGAAATGGTAGGAAATTCTCTTCCTCCCCAACAAATAACTAACTCAAAATCACATAAGAAATTAACTAACCACAGTCACCAAAGTTCCTTTCTGATCAAGTCTCTTTCCAATATCGTAGCCCAGGTTATTTATTGAAGCATGCTAAGAAAAAGACTTATTCATTCCGTTGGAAATTGTCCATGGTTCATTTTTATGCAAAGAAGACCTCATCTTCTTTAAAGAAGAAAAATTAATTAATAATGAGCATTAAAAAAACCTGAGAAAAATCATTCAGCTTTAGTAACACATCACTGCATCAGCTTTGTCAGAGAATTATGAGTAATTTTCATCAAAGCTTATTCAAACTTTTGATGCTCTTTCTTGATGATGTGGTAGAGCTGTAGTGTTACTGAAAAATAATATTAATAATATTATTACTATTAATATTATTATTAATATCAATATTAATAACAACAGTGACAATAATAAAAATAATTTGCATTTGTACCACCTTTCATTAGTGCCCTCATAAACATTATTTAAGACTTAAAACGTTCCAGAACTTATTTAATCATTGCTTTCTATATATTTATCTTTAGAACTGACA
>VZRJ01009984.1:58277-85913 GCA_013397565.1 Ptilonorhynchus violaceus | reverse complement strand
CAGTTTCTGAAGCCCTTTTTCAGTTTTGCTACCAGAGGTTTTGCCATTTCTATTAGGAAACTACTATGAAGAGGAGATTATTTGCTCTGGCTATTGTAAGGAGCTAATTTAAAAGTAAGTCTATACTTGAGAATTTTAAGTACCTTTGTGGGGATAATTGAACACGACTTAGTCATTATAGCTGTTCCTCCTATCTACTGGTAAGCCTGGTGAATACTGTCCTCTCTGCTCACACCAGTAAATTAAAGGATGTGCCTGGACACTGGAAAAGCATCATCTGTACTTCTAGAGAGTTGGACTCATCCTTGCAGGACATTGCCTGAGGTCAACTGTCATTTTCTCATGCATTTCTCCCTAAGCAGAATTTAAAACAACAGCTGCAATGACAAAGACCACTCTTGGGGATCATTTAATTTACTGGTGTGGATGGACCTGTGGAGTCCTAGTTTACATTATATGAACATAATGCTAACTTCACTAAAAACTGGAAGCCTCATACATGGAAATTAATGTCTTAAAGACAGAGAGTTTAAATAAAATTTGGAGTAGCTTGTGATCTAAAACCTGCTTGGTGGTGAAGAACTTGGACTGTATCAGCTGTAGCTGACTCCTATATATTTTCTTCTTTACCATCTCTTACAGCAGTAGTAGAGGAAATGTTTTAGCATTGTGCTTGTTCTTTAGGATGAGATCCTAAAACATGCAGCTGGAGATGAGATCAAAGATTGATGAAGTCCTGGTGTCAGCAGGAGAGACTCTGAACAGCTGGGACCATGCTGGAAGGCATAGGAATATGTTCATTTTATGGAGCAATCTTTAGCTCCCTGGTGAATCTGTTCATAAAGATTTTGGAAATGAATGGAGTCATTGCATTGTATTTCATGACTTTCCTTTGGATAGGGTTGGACCTTGTGAGGAATTATGCTGTTCTTGATGCTTGACTTTGTCTATTAAGTCTGTGAAAGGACCAGTCTAATAAAGCTAATATGGGTCACCTGAGTAGTCTCCCATTTGATTAATATGTGACTTAAAAGAGGGTGAATTTCATCAAGATTATCTGGCCTACTGGACCAGATAATAATGATGGAAGTAGTCCACATTTTCAAATCTGAATGGAAATAAAATCAGTAAGTTCCACAAGAATTGCATTCTGAGTGAGAGCCAGCTGGTTATTCTTACATTTTTGGCAGTTTCTCCCTGGACTACCAGACTTTGAGTTGACTGTAGTCAACTCCCTGGCTTTTAAAGCTATGCTTAGATAATACGAACTGAGACAGCCTCACCCACTGTTTCAAAAATTACTTTATTCTGCTTTACATTCCCCTTCTATCACCCCATTCCTTTCATTCTCCTTGTGTTGTCTGTAGTACTCACCTAACTAACTATTCCATAAGCAAGTTTAGACTACTAATTCTGCACAAAATTATCCAACCATCAATAACAATTCCAAAACGAGAAATTTAACTGGCTAATCAAAGGGTCAGAAACAGTACATCTGATATTACCCAGAGAAACACTGTGTGGAAGGAGAAGGAAATGCAACGTGATCCCCTTTGTGGAGGGGTTGCAAGTTGTGAAATTGGCTCAGATCTGTCATTAAATAGCACCTCAATGGCCTGAGTGACCCAGAGAGTTAACAACTGGCCCAGAATTTCCATCTTGAATGTTTTAGGAGATGAAATAATTTTCCCGTTGTTCTTGTCTGTGCTTAGGATTTCCATCTGAAGACATATCTTCAGTGTTCTGCCCTCTGTGCACTTGCTTGGTTTCTGTCTCCTCCTGCTGTGGCTGTCCCATACTCTAACCTTTTATTATGAGCTTCTTTGATCCCTGAATTGCATTTAATCATATTCATGTCCACTTCCGTGGATCAGTGCATCTCCACTCTTGACTCCATATCTAACAGAACATTCAAGAGGAAAAATGAAGTTTCAGAAGGATAGTTCATATTTCTTTTGTTCTGATAAAGAGACTCCAGAAGTGTCCACAACTGCAGTTTAAAATAAAATATTATTATCAAACTAGTCTGCTATGTAATTCAGATTTTCTCCATAACTTTAGGAAGTCTATTTTGGCCAAAGCATATATTTCTGATAAGAACTTGGTAATGAAGTTAGAGATGGTGAAAGGAACGCTTTAATGTACCAACAAATTAAAAAAAAAAATCTTAATGTGCCCCCAAGAATAGCAGAAATGGGCAAAAGTGAATAATTGGTGGACTTTACTTATTCCTTAGAAGAGAGATATATTTTGTGGGGTGGGATTTCCTCTGTTTGAATGATTATCGTTTCCTGCACCTGAGCTAAGTAACTGATTAGATGTACTACCTCATCCCTCCTCTTGTAATCGTGCTCTTTTCAGTTATTCCCAATCAGTAGTAAAGAACTTCATCACTCTTTTTCCCCTCTGATAANCTATTAGGCAAGAAAAGAAAAAAAGGAAAGAAAACTTTAAAGGCATTCATAGTATGGTGGACGAAAATCTGAGAGTGATTGAAAAAAATAGTAATGCTGAACGCTGGCAGAGCAAAGTGACAAAGAGGAAAAATGAAAGGTTGGAAAGAATGGGCTCAGCAACAGGAAAGTTTTAAAATGTTAAGTTCTAGTTGAATTATGAGCTCTGGGTGTCCCTGTCCCTTCACTGAAGTTATTGCAGTCATGAACACTCTGTGCTTTAAAATTAAATATTGGTAAATCTAATTGTCTCCTGTGAAGTGGAACCTAGAATTACTACATCTAAAAGCTGTGGAGCAGGGTAGGAGACGGGGGGAAGAATTGGATCCGTAGCCTATAAACAATGTTCTTTTGAGACTCTGAAGAAGCCTTTAAGACACATCTTCTCCCAACAACCTTCTCTGTCACACGGCCAGTGAGGAGAATCAGAATTATGGTTCATTTCAGTGCATAGCACTTTTTTCTCCCTAGTGATCCCTGGGCATATTGAAGACATTTCTATGTCCCTTCAACACACGCAGACACACACACACTCTCTTCAACAGTCCATCTTTTAAATCTTCCTGTTCTGGGTGTGTTTCAAAGAACCCACCAGACTCTTGTGCCCCAGAAGTGAGAAGAGAATGCTGAAACTGTGTTACAGAAGCAAAGCTCTGCACACCTGAATTTTAGTATAATTACAAGTCAGGTTTTGGAGTTTTTTTTCCTCAGACTTGTCTTGCTGATTGATTTTGGCTTGTTTTGGTGACTGTTAAGAATCCTGTAGGTCTATGTTTTCCTGTTAGCTCCATGCAGTATTCAGACTGAAATATGATCACTGTGAATTCCACAATATTTCATTATTGTAGTGCTAAGTGTCATGACATTCGTTTTGGGAGAACATCTTCATTTAATCTCTAACTCACTCTCTACTGGGAAATGGGAGCCAAAAGGCTTTTTGAAGTTTGGCTTTGAATCTACCAAAAAAAAAAAAAAAAGTGGTTCTCTGCTTTTTTGGTGGTGAAATATTTACCTTTCAGACCCTTTGGCACAAAATGGAATATGCAGTTGCAGCCTAGAGCCTGGGCTTTGTGGATAAAGGAGGAACAAAATACCAAGAGGGCACATAGAGAGATCATCAAAGACAATTTTCTGTGCTGAGATCCACCCAAACCAGCCAATAAAATGTGGGAAGAAAGGGCAAAAGGGACATTTATTTACTCATTTTTGGATTGTTTCAAAGCAACTTCTCTAGAGACAAGGGAATCCTTAGCCCTCACTGCCCCTCCTGCAAAAAAAAGGGCTGCTTCCAACAGAAAAGAGGAAATAACATATTTACATGAGATTACAAAGTGTTTCTGAAGTTCATAGTAAATTTGAGGCTGTGGAGGGGGGAGCCCAAGGGAAAACCTGTTACTTTATGTCCTTCCTGAAGCATAAAATTCAGCAAAAATTCAATACTGCTGTCAAATGCCAAATAGGCAGGTCGATATGTTAAACAGGAAGTAGTGACACTTCTAAAGAAATAGGCCAAAGCTTACAGCCAGGCTGAGATATAAACTCTAATGATTTCACACTTTCATTCTTAGTCCACGTGTTTTCCAACCGAGAAATGGAAAGTGCAGAATTTACAGCCTTCTCTGATGGGATATTCAAGGGTACAATTTCATACTGCAGTTCTTTCCCTCTATTGCAATGCTTGTTGTGTTCATTTCATTCTTATTAGAGATGAATGGAAAGCTAAAAACCTCACGGGCACTACATCAAATATGTGAATGGGCAAGACAATCAAGTTTCCTGAATTTCGAAATCAGACAAATACATGACTAGCTCTACCTGTTCTTTCTGCTAAACCAGACATTGAATATGTTTCATAAGACATTTATTGAATATGTTTTATAAGATATTCTTATATTAACCTGTTCCGGCCCAAACCGGGAACTCACAAAACATCCATGACCTTTTCAGATTTATTTTTGTTCAGAAGCAATTCAGTGGTTCTGAAAAGTTTGCTGCCTACAGAATTAATTGAGCACTTGAATTAAAATGAAATCTTCAATATTAAGGCAAGAATGCTCCTTCTCCTTTTTTTTTGTTCATACCAGGCCCCTAATTTATTTGTATGGTTAGATCTACAAGACTAGTACTGCTTCTTACTGAGTTCATACAGCTACTATTACAGTGCTGTGTATTTAAATAGAAATAAACAACCATTCCAAAGTTCTCTAGCATAAAATAAGGCCCTCCTGTATTCTTTTAAAAGACCTTCCCATCCCAATGCATTACTGATCCTATAAATAATAACAGAAACAGTCCATCCCCGTCTCAAAGCCTCAAGATGGGGCAGCAATTATCTGAATGAGACCGGTTTAAAGGTAGGCATGGCTTGAAAATAGGTAATTGTGTTCTGCAGTATTACTTCTTAGCTCATCAGCTACTGTTTGCAGCAAAATGGAAAGTATATGACCCCTTACTCTGTGTGCCATGTAGGAGGCTAATTTTTGAAATGTATGAAATGCTGCACTAGTCCCTTTTTTGAAATGATGCTGCTAGGCTGGATTGTATCATCCCAAACATTTGCTACGCTAATAGGCCTCGTAACACACCGGGAGTATAGTGCATTGGTGCAGATTAACAATATAAAAAGTTAAGCTATGTTTTATATTAGCATTATTCTTAATGCTAATGTAATGCCGAACCACTAAGGCAGCATTGTTAGAGTGTTAGTACTCCAGATTGTAATGACAAAAGGAATTAGATGGGTTTTCTATGTTAAATCAATCATTAAGTGGTGGTATAATTATTTGCTGTTAGTAAAGTTCTTTTTTCCCCCTATTGTAAAATTGACAGTGTACGAAAGTAATTGCACTGTTTTCATTTCAGCGGGGCTCCTTTAGATTAGAGTTGGGGAGGAAAGATGTGGCACTCCTAATCCTTTTGACATTTCAGGAGGAATGCATGAGTAATATTGCATAGCCATGTAATTAATCAGCCTGGGTATTTGTGGTCTACAAAGCATGTATTTCTACTTGCATTAGGATTGGAAGGGTGAATGGTGGGTGGGAGAGTCTCTGCGTTCTGCCTTTCCACTGTTTTAATTACAGTGGGACATTGTCTTCAATAATTTCCTTTGTCAACTTTGTGTGTGCCTTGCATGTTAAGATCATGTCTAGAACACTCTCACTTGAAATATTTTAAATTGGAATAGAGGAACGTGCTTGTTAGTAAACTTAGGTTTTTATCCTTGATATACTGGCCATCACAAAGGATTTATGGAAACTAGATTTGGGGGTTCTGTCTGTGGAATACTGAGGTTTCTTTGGGGAATTAGGAGTGTTAGCTTGATGTTTTCTTTCTTTTTGAGTAAGATAAGACTAGATTTTGTAAGGTTACAAAAGCACATGAAGTAACTTTCTTCCTTCCTTCTTTCCTTCCTTCTTTCCTTCCTTCCTTCCTTCCTTCCTTCCATTTTTCACATCCCTGTCTCCATGCTCCATTCAATCATCCCCTTTTCCTTCCTTCCCCTTCTTTCTTCTTCCATAAATTCTTTCTTCTTCCCTTCTCTTTCATCTCAATTTAGAATTAAAGTGAAACCCAAAGCTTTTTTTTTTAATCTCACAAAATAATGCTTATATTTGCTATCCAGACCAAATTGGATCTTTTAAATTGGATCTTTCAAAATCGCATTTTAGAATAATACTAGCTCTCCTTGTAATGGTAGCAGCAAGTACCACATATTTGTTTTTGTGAAGGGACAAACAACAGTTTTCTAGAACAGTAAGAAGATAGAAGAGGAGGTTGAGAATTACTGAAATCTTGCATTCATCATAATGGGAATAAAGCAGTAACCCACTGAGAAAAAAATACTTTATCACTTTCTTCTTTGGAGACACCTAGCACCAGGTGTGCTTTTCAAAACATATAAGGGACAATTCTGCAGGGAGAGATGTTGCCTCTCATTAAGAGAAAGTCTTGAAAATCACTGAGAGAACTACCACACCTTCAGTCTTCAAGATGTGTTCTCTCATACCTGTTGAGGAAATGCCAATATTATCAGCTGACTTGCTCCTTCACCGGGCTGTAATGTTATCAGCTCTGGTGGAATGAAGGCTACAATAGAAGGATTGAAACCTTATGAACTTCATCAAGACAGAACAGAATATACTTCTTTTTTCTGCAGTGCTAGGCACTACACTGTTTTTGACATATCAGAGTTTGCACAGAACACTGTCTGGAAATCACAGCTATCATGATCATCAATTACAAAGTTGTAGGTGATGTGTGGTGCGCTGCAGATACAAAAAATGTTGTAAGCTCCACGTTTCGTCATGATCACTAATTTACTGAGGCATGGTGGGAAAAAAAAAGAAAAGGAAGAAAATTAAAGAATCATCTCTTAACCAATTCTACATCTTTATAACCTAGTTTATTTTAACCAATAACATATTTTCAAGGGGATGTTTCAAAATGTGTGTATGGAGGTACTTTCTGTGACATATTAAGCTCTGAACTGGACTTCCAAAACTCACATCAAGAGACTTATTAAACTTCATATAGCCTTTGGTTCTGTTATATAAATATGAAGCCTTTCTTCCTTGTACTAGGCTTAGATGGTTTTCTGTTGCTTTTATGTTTCTGTTTTCAAAATTGTTAAATGGATGCCAGTAATAATAATTTGTGTGTCTGGTACACGTTGATATTTTTTGGTACATTTGCTCTAAAGATAAGCAGATGGGGGGTTATTAAATTCTATAAAACTATATGTTTTAAAGAAATAGAGTATGAAGGCAGCTTGAAAAGTCATGCTGAGCTGGCCTCCTTTTTAACTGGTTCAGAACCATGATACACAAATTGTTGGTAACATATTTAAGTTGTTGATTGGTTATGGTCTCTAATGGTCTTAATCAACAAATTAATTGAGCTGTGTCAGATGCTTTTCCTCAATTTTATTTACCTCAGAAACAAATAACAGCCAAGCTATCTACCTTCAGTTGAAGCTGAATAGTTAAATTATAAAAAAGTCTGGCAGAAATTTCTTCTCACATGAATGACAACTGAGAAAATTCACCCTGGATTGTCACTCATCTTTAATTTCGCATATCGAGTCCATAACCTGGCAGTCAAATTTGGTCTGTCTCTTTGTCTTTCTGTCTGTGAGTCTCTTTCTTCATGGTACAAGTGCAGCAGCTGACAGAGAATCACAGTCATATTCTGAGAAGGTGTTTGTGGTCTCTCACCTTTAATACAAGAGCACTTTTAAGGAAGCACTTCAAGGCTCTGTGAGCTTTAGGAGGAGGAGGACTGAAGGGCATGCTGGGCAAGCAGCAACAAAAACACACCAGAAAACACCAGAACCCATTGTGGTGTCTCCTCACTTTGACACCTCTGAATGTGTGTTCAGGGTGTTTTATTTCACAGCCATCACCGAGGTTGTTGCAGGTGGTCTCAGCAGACTGTTCATCCGTTTTGCTGCTATCACTGCTCAACATATTTCTAGTAAGAAAGCAAAAGTCATTGTCAAGTGAGGTGGCAGGGAGAGAGCTAAGTTATGTATCTGGTGTTGGACATGATTATTCTAGTCCTAAATACGTACATAAATCTTTGACCTGGGACTCCCACAGGGAAGGAGTGAAGGAATGAAAACACAGATAATCTAGTGATTTTTTCAGACAGATGTCATTGAGTAAGGTGAGAGTGACTCTTTTTGTAAAATTCCGGCTTAAAATATCTATATAATCTTGAAAAGTAAGTCTAGACTCCTACAGCTCAAACTGGACAAGGCATTGATCTTGGAACTGTGGTGTAATAGGAGGATGGGCAAACTTCCCGACGATTTATAAGAGAAACCTTTCAGGTAGTCCTGTTTCAAAGTTCTTTTAACTATTGTTTGAGTCCAGTTCAAGGTTTCTATTTATAGGAATGGAAAGACTCTTGTAAAGAAGAAGCTTTAATATTGCATATTATATGGACTGTCCAATGATTGAAGGAAGGGTCCTGAAATAATCTGCTTTTGTTATGGTACTTACACCAGCAATGAGTCAAAGCAAAGAAGGGAGTTGTTTGGTCTTTTTGGTTTCTTTTTTTTTTTTTTTTCCCCATGGCAAGAATACATTAGTATAAACAAATGGACAAATAAAAACCAGAAAATAAATCAGTATAAATGAAAATGTAACCAAGAATATATCTTATACTTCCGAGACCCCTTTTTCACAAACACTGTCATCTGACTCCTAAGCATGAACCTGCTTCATTTGGTCCTTAACTGAATACATTGATGCTTCAGTCTCTGAAGTTTTATACAAGAACTTAAGTAAAGTATCTTTTTTGTGGAGTACCTGTTGCCACGAGAAACTCATTGTGGTCTGAAGTAACTACACTTAGAAGCTTAACAACTGAGAGTAAAGAACTAAGCAGCAGTTTGCTCTGAGTTACAGGCCAGCAAAAGGATAAAATATTTTGAGGACCTTAGCATAGTGTTGAAATCCAAATCCCCCTCTTCACTTTTGCTTTCTCTCTTTGGATATCCAAGGAAATTCTTATTCATTTGCTGAGTTTGACAATGAGATGCTGGGAGAGTTTTACCAGTCAAAAGGGTGCTAGAATACAAGGCAGGCACAGAGTACAAGAAGTACTGTGCTGCAAGAGGGGAAGATCAGCAAACAGCTAAGGAATCCTGAAAATAAAACATAGGAGAATGTATTTACCTCATTAGGGAAAAAGTGCACTCATTAAATTAAGTAGTGGAGCAATTCTGCTTTAGTCTATCTTATTCTTGAGGATAATTCTTGTTTCAAGGAGACCAAACTTTTGTTCTTAAAACATGGATACATGGATGAAGTATTTTCAGTGCAAGGCAACACATAAGGTAAAATGATATTTTTTTTAAGTATTAAATTAGTACAACATTATAGATAATGATTATGACTATATAATTATTAAATATTATTTTATTGTTATCCTATATATAATATAAGTACAATTATTATACAGCATGCCAGAAAAAAACAGCTTTAATCAATTAACTTAAACAACTTGCTATATCCATTATTAGGATGGACTAATTCACCTTACTGCATAAAGTACATTACCAAATATCTCATCACTGAATAACATAGGAAGAATATTCTAGAGACTTAAATACATATTGTTCTTCTTTTGTATTAAAGTTGCTAGATACTTTCTAATTCCTAACTAAAATTATAGATCGTATTCTGTTGTGATTGTGGACACTATATTTTAAGACCACAGAATGGTTAGATCTCTCTGTATTTGGCCAATATTTTCCCAAAACTATAACTGAAAATCTAAAACTTGTTTGATATTCTTGGAAAATGCTTTCTGCCTCAGTTTCTACATTTGGCAAAGGAATGTCGTAGCCTTTTTGTGTGTCACAAGAGAAAATGATAAAGCTCTTTATAAATGCTTCTAAGATCTATGGATAAAAAGACTTCATATGTATCAGCATTTTATAGTTGTTGAAATTCTAATAGTATTAAGAGATAATTTTTCTGTACTGTGAATGGATGAGAGGACACAGATAATGATTTGCCAATCTAGACAGAAAAAGGGCAAAATAGCCCATTATCTGCATTTTCATTTGATAATAGGATGACCAGAGAGAGCAAAGAAAATTTAATCAAGTAGAGACCATAGCCCTTTATTTTCATGAACTTTGCTTTGAAACAAAATGGAAGCATTCATCTTATTTTGTTGGTATCAGCCCTTCTCCATGCTACTAAGAATAGTTGAATATTGCAACTTAACAGGATGATATCAATATCACAACAAGATAAATGTTTCCTTTTCATAATGTAAACCAACACCACAGGTCCTCCAGTATCCAGAGAAGGTAGGTACAAGTTGAATTAACCTGCACTAAAACAACTCAATAAATCAAATATTCAGAGCTCTCTGAAACTTTTCAAGATTAGCAATGCTTGCAAAAATCACATTTAAAAGATGTGCCATGGAGCCAGAGTCAGGAAAGATATACTGCGATGTAAGGAGAGTCTTCTGAGCTTGTATTAACAATTATTTTAATTATGAAAGAAACAATTCTGGTTATCTTTTTTATAATTAAATTTTGGGCACTGACCTCTTTCAAGTGAAAGGCAAGGGAAAAAAAATTCTATTCACCCACATCTGCTGTTTCCTGGATACAAGCCAGTCTCTCAGACTAACACTAACTCACAACGCAACAGAGAAAGGAAAAACATGCCCCTTCTCTTTGCTGATTAGAGGTTGCCTCATAAATGCATTCCCTGGACAAGCTTTGTAATAGACTCATCCACTTTGTGTTCAATTGTAAATTCAATACCTAGTACTATTAGCTGTTCTATCTGTTGAACTTCATCGTGTTAAACATTTGGTAATAAACAGACTGGGCACAAACAATAAAAATAATTGTACATATTTCTTTAAAATATACATTGCAACTTGGGATTTTAGGCTCAAGGATTGTTTTCTTTTCATTTTATTTTGCAGTAACTTCTTGGTGGCAGCAGAAGATGAGCAAATACATTGTGTGCAAAGGCTGAGTGAATTAACAATAGCTGTCATGTGTATTGAAGTGCAGTTGTTTAAAGTGTGAATATTCGAAATGCAGAGTTAATACGGATGGGGAAAATGTCTGAACTGTGTTTCAGCTGTTTTGCTCAGTACTGACTTTAAGCATGGACCCTGTCAAAGCAACAGAATCACGGCTTGGTAGAAGCTCTGTGCCCTGTTTCTTAATCCTGATGAACCAAAGCCACTGCGAACTCCCATTCCTCAGAGAGAGCTAGAGAGTCATGGGGTCGTACCAAGCCAAACTGCACAGATCAGTTCTGCAGAGTTTTCGAAAAGTGTAACCATAAATCCTGCAAAAATCAGTTTCCTATGCTTCGCTCTCCTGTGAAGGCAGCTCCCACTGCCTTCCACAGCCCTACTCCTGGCTGAGGCTGGGCCACATGCATAGCACTTCAGAACTAGGTGAGGAGCAGGGAACTCACGGGAGAGAGATAGAGCTGGTTTATGTGCAAACAGCCTGTGCTTAAACTTTTGCCTCAGTAAAGCACCCATTTAGCTCTAAAGCATGTCTCACCCTGTTTCTCTGTTTGATTTTTGGACCCACGGCTCCGACCTCCCCGTGTTCCTTGCATTAGCTGCACCAGGACAACTCATAAGTGCCTGCTAAAATTCCTGAGGGTGCACACAGAGCTGCCCATTCACTGCTTTATCAGAGGTCCTGATAATGGTGATGAAGCAGGCAAATTAGGGCTGTCACCACACACCTGTACTTTTCAGAATCAGTCACTGAAGTTTTCAGCATAATAACCTGTTTTCCACCCAGAAGAGCTTGCCCAGGCATCCTCTAGTGGATAAATGTGTTTATCACAGATTTTTTAAGCTGGCTGATGATGCTGTTCCAGACTGGGAAGCATCACTCTCTTTATGAGACTCTAGAAGCTTCTTACATGCATGCATACGCACAAAACCCATTCAGTGCACCCTACAAGTAGACAAATACATTCAGGAATCTTTTTTTTCTGGAGGAATGATGGTGATAAGGACATCAAAATCTCAGATCCTATCTGCTCCTGTGTAGAGTTCCTGAAAAGAGACTTTTGGCCTCAGTTTCTTCTCCTCTAAAAGGACTGTTAATTATAATGGCAGTCAGAAGGGACTGATTTACTGATATTTACAGTGCTCAGAATACGTAAACCATAAAATAAATGATATCCTTTTGTCATTATCAGTTATTCATTTTATTCCTCAAATATGAAATAAAGTCTGAACTAATGGAACAACTAGTTCTGATGAAAAACTAGAACTGATATCCTTTTTCACCAGCGCGGATCGGGACTAACACTGAACCTTGCTTAAAATTTGAAAGGAAAAAAAGAAAAGAAAGCAAAAGAAATTGGTTTAATTTAATACAAATGGGTTTCAGCCCTTTTTACTTCCTTTCCGACTAAGAGAAATAGAGGCCTTGATATATGTCCCCCAACCAGGTGATGCTAGGAACCCAGCGAGATGAATCAATCGTCTGTGATTTCCAGTCCTGTTCCCTGGCTGAAGTGCACTGTGTTCGAGCAGACAAACTTTGCTGAAATTCACCCATTGCTGAGACTCAGGGTGGCCTGTGGGAGTCAGGAAGCAGAGTGGATGGCCAGCAGCCCTTTAAGGAGACAGCAGGCCATGTGTCAGTTGTCAGGAAAACATATTCCTCTATTTTCCTACCCCTTGAGTCAGCTATATTTCACAGCTCTAGTGTCAACTGAAAAGCTTAGTATCAACTGTATTGGAAATACAGCTTTCCAATTAATTCATGGCCCTGAAATATAACTTTTTTTTTTTTTCTATTTCTTTTTCTTTTTTCACTCACTAGGAGTGGAAGTTTGACCACAGGTATGGCAGTGCTGCTATCACTATGTTTAATATTGGGAGCATTAAACTGAGCCATTACATTAAGACCTATTTCTTGTATGCAAACAATAACCAACACAATGTCATCTACATCTCACAAGGATGTGTTTTTTCATAGTTCATCAGTACAGAAAGACATTATCTTGTTCATTTGCCTAGTTAGTTTTTGGTTGTTATTCCCCATATTGCTAACACCAGTAACACTGGTGTTGAGATGTGAGAGCTTATTTTTTTTTTTTTTCTTTATGATTTAGGAGATCCTAACAGAGATGCTTGGAGTGTGTTTTCATGGGAAAGAGGGAATTTGAATACTTTGCAGCTTGTTCTGAGTTATTTCTCAATTTACATGTGAGGCTCTTTCCAGTAATGTTAGTCTTTCAAGTAAGGGAGCATTTTTTCCTACATGAATCTCTTGTATACCATTGTTGATAGAAATTGTACTTAAACCCATTTTAATGGGCCATATGGGTATAAACAAGTCTGTGGCTTATGCCAATCCTTCATAAGATACATCTATTTAATGTAGATAGCTGGTTTTCTGCTTAGCACTTTGAGGATATTTTGCTGCCAAAAGGAAGAAACAAGACCATTTTAGAGGTTATTTGCCTAATTCTAATGCAGTCATTGAAATTAGATCATGTGATAATTTCCCTAGACCTTCCTATTTCTCCTTACTTAAAATAAAGGAAACCTGTATACAATAGTTTATGTCCTGAACCCCTCTGGTGCCTTGATGGGTCCTGAGAAAATTTCATGGCAAGAGTGTTTCTGTGAACTGCAGTTTAGTCAGTGACCACCCCAGCAGTTTGTGTTCCCCCTCTTCCGAGAGAAAAGATCTTGGCACGAGATCTTCTCTCTCCAAATTCTAGATATAAAAATACTGTAAGCAAAATTCAAGATTATCAGCAAAATGGACCTAATTTTAGGCCCAACAACAAAACCTTTAGCATTTCTACATGCTTATGTCTATGACTGTAACGGAATGGATTTCAGTTGTATTTCAGTTGGAAGGAACCTACAATGATGTCTGACAAATTCAGAGCTGACCAAGTAAAGTGTTGTTAAGGGTGTTGTCCAAATGTCTCTCAAAGACTGACAGGCTTGGGCATTGTCTACCTCTCAAGGAAGACTGTCCCGGTGTTTGACCAAGGCCTTGGTAGAAAAATGCTTGCTAGGGTCCAGTCTGAACCTCCCTTGCTTCAGCTTTGAACCATTTCCACATGTCCTGTCGCTGGATACCAGGGAGATGAGATCAACTTGCACACAAGTTTTAAACACTGTGTGTTTAAAACACAGCTATAACTGTGTAAAACAAACTGTTCCTCTGCAGAAATAAGAATTATACTAGCAGATGCTTTGGACCATGAGCTCTGTGAGAAGATATTAAGCTGCTGTTTCTTATCTTCAGAAGACCAATATTGTCTTAAGTGTGATGGAACATTTTGCCTTGGAAATGTTTATTCCTTCAGTGGTGCGTGTGTGTGCGTGTGTGTGTGTGTGTGTGTGTGTGTGTGTGTATGTCTATGGGTGTGTGTCCTTGAATTACTTTTTACATTGCACTTCAAGATTTGATGACTCCAAGTGATCCTGCTATTGATTCAATATTAGGGAAACAAAGAGTTATTAAGTGATAACCTGTTGGTGTATATTTTTTGCTCTGTTCATATAAACCAGTGGAGCAAGATCAATTTACTCTCCAGTTGAATTGCTTTTCTTGTGGGCACCTAAAGCATACGTTAGAGATCAGCTTCCAAGAAACAAATTTATTTTCCTGAAATGATGGTCTTTATTGGCAACATCTAGTTCTTTTAATTTTACAGTTGGTTTACCAGTTATTATCTCTGTTTTCATGAAGCATGAGAAAAATGCTAGAACAGTTAAATGTGCTTACCATATAGTTTGTGAATTAGTGACTCCTTAAAATTGGCAGCAGATGTGGAGTGAAACTGCACTGTCAGTTCTCCTTTCTTTCTCCCCCCCTTTCCTCCCTGCAAACCCTGGGAAATCATTTGCCTGGCAGAGATTACGAAGGTGCCATCAGCATGTCACACTCAGCTCGCACAGTGGTATCAAATATTTGTTCTTTTTCCTGACCCCCTCATTTGGCTGTGACAAATCTGAGAAATCTGAAAGTTGTGGAGGCTGGGGAGGGGGAAGGAAGCAAAAACTCCTCTGATGCTTTTCTTGCCCATTATGCATTTGATGGAATGTGCCTTTTAAATGACTTGTACATCTCTTCTCAGGTGTGCTATGGGCAGAGTGGCAGCAATTGCCAGCGGTGACTAAGTGAGAAGTGACACTCTCTGTCTCTCTGAGGGTTTCTTCAAGTCCAGTTTGGAGCCTTTCATTACATTGCAAGAATCCATTAAGACAGAAACAAGGTTATTCCATGAAATATTTTTGTGACTAAAGAGGACATCCAGCTCTTTAATCAGTGACAGAACATCTACTCTGACAAGACTGAGTGATACAATGCGCTTGGCTAGCACCTTTGCAACTGAAGGGGAATATAACTTACAAGGACAGACAGTATTCTCATTAAATTGCCATTGGTTGATTCATCAATGCTCCAGTGGAAATAATTATTCTGTATATGTTTGATGTAAATGTCTATGTCAAATGAAACCTCATTTTGTATTTTGCGGATGTCTGATCCATGATAATTTGGCTAATGCCTTCAGGTCATGAGATAACTGTCTTCTCCCTTCAGTTATGACAGGGGCTGTAGTGAGAGTCTAAGAGTGATTTGGAGAAGATAAATACGCACACAGACACACAGACACACAGACACACAGACACATACATATTTATAGATAAACAAAAACCCAAACAAAATCACCATTTTAATGTCAGTGTAACCCACATGGATTTTATTTGCCCCCATGTGGGTGTGTCATTTTTTGACTGGAACAAACTGAGAGTAATTTCTTTGACCTTTACAAAGTCACCCCAGAACAACTGGCAGGGAAAAATCTCATCCCAAAAATATCTTTTGCAGCAAGATGCTGGAAGTCACCATGAGGGGAAAGAGGTGCTGCTGTATACTTAGATGTGCCAATACAATGCTATATAAACACATAAAAGGCTAAAGATTGATTTTGGAATGAGCCCTGAGCAAAATGGAAGTCGGAAGCACAGTGAACTACTGCAGAAATATCTCAGAAATGTTGAAGCCTCTCTGAATAGGTGTGATTTAACTTCTTTTTGTCTGTTCCAGGGAGAAAGGAGTTATACTTCATATACGTAGCAAATTACTACCCATATAATATTGTCTGATGAAAAATGGGGGAATAACCAAATAATGTTCACTTATTCTCACTAAGAAGGTAAAAAGGCACTGATTAGTCCCCTTCAGTACTAAAGGAAAGATTTAAATAGATTAGACTTTGGAGTTCTTACAATGTTGTTGGCTTCTTCATAAGCATATAATCTTAAAACAATCTAATCTTTTTTATGTAAAATCAAGATCCTTAGTCATTTAGATAATTGCTAATGATTAATATATCTATGATAATACCTGGTTTTATTTTACTTTATGAGCAAGACCATTGAAATCAAAAGGACCAATTACTAGATAAGGAAAAACCAACTGTTCATTAAAATCTTAGGAGTTTAGCCTTTTTTGTGTGTCAGAAAGTCATTAGGACAAGAGGGTAAAAAGAGAAGGATAAAGACAATGAGGAGTATGAACCAAGATGACTTTTTCAGTGTTGTTACTTTTATATTCTGTTGAAATAATGAAAACAGGTGGTATTTTTAAAAAAAATCATCATAAGGGGACTGAGAAAAAATAATGAAGACACAGAAATCAGTGATTACCAAGAAACTTTTTTTCTTTCTAAGAGAAATAAGACAAATAAATGTTTTTTCAAATGAGAGAATTGTGGCTGGTTTGGGTTATCCAGAAGATAAAGTTATCATTTTACAAATTAATAAGTAGGGAAATAAAATAAATTAAATAAGAAGAGAAATATCAAGAACACAAATTTGTATGAAATTTTTCAGCAATAACTGTAATATGGGAGAGGAGGAAAAACAGGCAAGGCTTCTCTAAGATGGTTCTGAGGCAGTTTACTGCTTGCAGTGGGAATTCTCAGTTCATAAACAGTTACTTTAGAAGAAAAGCAACACATATTGTCTATAAAACAGAGTTCAGATTGTAATTTTGCTCCAGATTTACATTTCCCGACCTTCTTTTAAAGATGGTTGATAGGGAGAAAAGGAGATCCCAGCTTCTCTAAGCATGGGAACTGGACAGTGCCAGGCCAAGGTCCAGTACCCCGCTTGTCATGTTAATTCAGGGAGTTAAAGTCCACTAAGTTGGGAAGATCTCTGTGCTAATTACTGTCTCTCAGAACCTGTTTTGATGCTCTATAATGTGCTGGATGTATCCCCTTTACGATGTGGTGTTGAGCTGCCCTCTCTTCCTCATCTGCTGTGGGGCAACCAGCAAGGCTGTGTCCCATTTCTTGTCAGCAGAGATGTGCCTTGGCTCTGAGGGAGAAACACAGACAAGAGTTTAGGGCTTAATCTTCCTAGGGGTAACTAGAGCAGCAGACTACAAAAACTGAGAGGTTTGCCTTTATGATATCTCAAGAAAGGCAATTTCCATGAATGGGAGGCATAAAAATTGAAATATTTAAACTTTCCCTTGACAAAGACATGGCAATGGAAAACAGCCCAAGTCAAAAATCTGTCATAAAGCACCTTCCTTCTTTATGCCTCTATAATCAATAGAGAAGTCTACAATTCAGCACTTTGTAAATAACATACCTGTGAGCCAGGAAAAACATAGCGGCAGATCTTTGGGATAGGTTTTCTTTCTTCCTTGTAAGAGTGAGAGTGTATTGTATAGCATAAATAACAATACTGAATCCTTCATTTAAAGTTAATGCCCAAAAAATTATTTAGATAGTTTTTTCTGTCAGCTAAAAAACTATCACTAGAAACATAGAGAGAATGAAAACCCACTCCGTCTAAATTCCAGAAAACTTTAAAATACTTTTAATATGACCCACTACTTTTTTTTTTCTCTATAAATCATGTGGCATATAGTGAGTAAAAGTGGTGTATCAGAGGGTGAAGAGCTGGCATTTATTGAACAACTCTGATAATGTCAGTAAAAAATAAGGTGGCAAGGAAGCACAACGTTTTTATCATTATAGAACCAATTATCTCTCTATGCTATATATGTGCAAAGTATAAAAATGAGGAAAATCCTTGCCTCAAAGAACTTATTGCCAAATAAAGTATTGATACAGCTAATTGGCAACTCTTTGTATATTAATGAATAAAATAAACATGAATGTTTATGAATGTGCATGTATTAATGATGGATAAATAGTTAGTGGGATAGATAAGTGGCAGTATTTATACACACATACATACCCACACACATATTCTATCAGAGTGTGGCTTATATCTTTTTCTCAACTCCTAATATCATCTCTGCACACGAGACAGGGATCTTTGTCAGAGATTTATTCTGCAAATTAAATGAGCTATAGCCTCTTCCCTTATTTTAATGTACACTTTATTCTCAGAGCCATTGCTATTTAAATTTGTTCCTTAACACATGCGGTTCACTTTATTTTACTTTTACTGTGTCTGGACTATTCAAAACTGACACATATAAAAAATAGTGCCATTTCCCTGAAATAGCAGTGCCTTTGTATGTGTGAAGCTATAAATAAACACTGGCAGTTAAACTTCTGTGCTTTTAAACTTTAGCCTCTTTATCTCTGTCACTGTTAGAGGCCCCTATCTGGTCTGCCTTCCTTTTTTGCTTATGACAAAATGCTTATGCAGCAGTAATCAGTCTTGGAGGCCTACCCTCCTTTCCATTTCTTTCTTTCTCCTTTAATTTCTGAGTTGCAGGCACTAGTTTCATTGGAGTCTGCTGTAGCCTGGTCAACAAATCAAAGTAGTAAATGTTTCTTCCAGAGCCAGCCTCTCTTCTCTTCTAGCCCTCTATGGTTATCAGTCACAGCCGATTAGTGAATACACGGACCTCTTCCACTCATTTTCCACTTGCTACAGCCAAACCATGGTTAAAGACAGGCCACATCCTGTCCTTCAGGCATGTCAACCACACCACTCAGCTGGGTGTCACCTGCAAACTGGCAGAGGGTGCACTCCATCCCACTGTCCCTGTTATTGATGAAGCCATTAAAAGGTATTGGTTGGTGACAAAATGGATCCCTGAGGGACACCACCTTCACTGATCTCCATCTGGATGCTGAGCCATCGACCACTACCCTCTGAAGGTGAACGTCCAACCAGTTCCTAATCCATGGAACAGTCTTCAATTTGGAGAGAAGGACTTTGGGGGGGACTGTGTCAAAGGCCTTACTGAAATCCAGATAGGTGACATCCTTAGCTCTTCTGTCATCTACTGCTGTAGTCACCCCATCATAGAAGGCCTCTGGGTTGGTCAGGCAGGACCTGCCCTTGGTGAAGCCATGCTGGCTGGCTCCAATCACCTCCCTGTTCTTCATGTGCCTTAGCACAGCTTCTAGGAGGATCTGTTCCCCGATCTTCCCAGGCACACAGGTGAGACTGAGAGGCTGGTAGTTCCCAGAGTCATCCTTTCTGCCCTTTTTAAAGATGGGTACAGAGTTTCCCCTTTTCCAGTCACCTGGGACTTCACCTGACTGCCATGATATTCAGGCATCATGGAGAGTTGGCTTGGCAACTGCATCAGCCAATTCCCTGGGGACTCTGGGATGCATCTCATTGTATCCCATTAACTTATGTACATTTGGGTTCCTCAGGTGGTCATGAACCTGATCTTCTCTTACAGTCTTCTCTTATAGTTCCTGTTTTGTGGTTCATCCACCTAAGAAGTGTAAAAAGGAGATTGTCACTAAAGACTGACGCAAAACTTTGTTGTACCTCAGCCTCCTTCTCGTTTTTACCAGTTTGTTTGCTCATCAGGGAGGGTATTCTTTCTTTGACTTTCTTTTTCTGGCTGACATACCTGTAGAAGCACTTCTTACTATTCTTTGCATTCCTTGCCAAGGAAAGCTCCAGCTGCACCTTCACCTTCCTGACCCCGTCCTTACACGTCTGGGCAGCATCCTCACACTCTTCCCAGGATTCCTGTCCCTCCTTCCACTACCTGTGCATTTGCTTCTCGCCCATTAGGGTAAGAAGGTCTTGACTCATCTGTGCTTCTCTCTTGCCTTCCTCTCCTGATTTCTTACGCCTGTGGATCAAGACCTCTTGCACTTTAAGCGAAGGTCATCCAGCTCTGTTCTGGTTATTAAAAAATGACATTTGGAGGTCACTTTCTGGACAATGTCATGTAACAAATTGGTCCATCATCCTATTATGTCTTCTTAAACATATGTTTAGCAGCACAGAGACTTCCTGAGCTAACAGTAGTGGGTGAATTGCAGAAGTAAGTCTTGTTTGGAAAATTGCCCATTAAATCAGTCAAACTTTTGAAACTTTGTGATAATACTGCCAGTGTTTCCAGATCTGAATACCTTCAAAATTTGGACTGGGTGTAAATTCAAGGTCCTAGGTGAAGTTCTAGAGCTCCAGTGTTACTGGGTTTACATCTTGATTGTTGCACTAGATTCAATTGCTTCAGATTTAATTGACTGAAATTACTTTTTTTCAAATTCTTCAGAAGTTTGCTGCAGCTCAGATTCAATTAAAGTTCCTCCTAATACCATTCCCCTGTGTATCAGCTTTATAGACATATCTGTCAATATCAAACATTGCAGAGGAACATCTTTTTTACATGTATGCAAAGTACTTTCTGCTTTTCCTTTCAACTTTCTGTTTAATAATATTAATAATAACATTAATACGAGTTTCTACTTAGGTTTTCAAGCTGACCCTGGTGGATTTTTTAACTCAAATGTTGTTAGCAACCCGAACAAGTTGAGTCATGACTGAATTTTCTCATGCATAAGTAATGACATATCAGTTGCTTTTGCAAACACACTGCTTTTCAAATAATTAAAACACTTTTCAAACAATTCAAGATTACAGATGAGGAGAGATTGTAGACTAAACATTGTAGACTAAGCATATGGCTTCAATTTCAAGGAAATACTTCAGTATGTAAATGAAACATGGTTCATGTATCATATCTATCAATATGATAGACCTGCCAGCCCTGTTGGTTTTCTTTGGAGAAACAAATTTTTAAACTCAGCTGACATTCTTTGTGTAACAAATCAATTCTCAAACTCATACTTTTTTACTATATAATGTACCCCATACCACACTGAGCCCTACAC
Organism: Ptilonorhynchus violaceus; assembly: GCA_013397565.1. Lineage (NCBI taxonomy): Eukaryota > Metazoa > Chordata > Aves > Passeriformes > Ptilonorhynchidae > Ptilonorhynchus > Ptilonorhynchus violaceus. The sequence goes on along the minus strand of VZRJ01009984.1, from coordinate 64,819 downwards.
ATACAGAAAGAGAGCTCCACTCAATGTAAAAAAATATAAACCTGAGTTTTACTCCCTGGATTTGGCTTTATAGTATCTGAAGCAATCATATTATAATATAAGCATCAAATTATAATTGATTCACTATTTCTATGGTTTCCCTTAAAGAGGTCCTCTATCTCCCCAACTCTTTCTTGCATTTGCTTTTCTATCTAAGATGGAAAAAGTTCAATGCCCACATGAGACATACATAAATAATTATAATGTACCTTTTGAGCAGTTAATTATCACCTAAGCAGAGACTGAGCATGGCACTAGGACATCATCCTCCCACTGTGGAGACCTGAGCTTGGTGGGACTTAGTTTGCCTCAGTCAAGGTCCTGAGAAGTCAGCAGGGAACACTGGGCTCAGGACATTGTTGCAGGTGATGGAATGGGCAAGGGGAGAAGACATGAGATCAGAGGAGGTCGGGCAGGGTAAATCTGGGGAGGAAAAATATAGAGATGAAAAAAGTACTGTTGGGAAGAAAAGTGAAATGTAGTTTCCTAAAACAGTTTGGAAGCAGAGTCAGACAGGGAAAACAATCAGGTTTTAGAAGTATTTTGATTGGATTAATGGAGGCAAAGATAATAGAAAAAAGCTGAGTGGGAGGAGATGACAAATAAGTATTGTATGAAATAAGGAGAATACAGAGAAATGTAGACAAGTGTAATTTAAAATGTAATTTATAAATTTATTTATCTGTGTTTCCATTAATAATAGAATAAATGTACAACTTATTTCTCTGATAATAGACAGTTCAAGCTAAATGAACGTTTTCTATTTTCCACTCCCAAAACGTTATTGTGGGATATCATAAAATATGTTTAAGTGATTTTAGTAAGCAAATCAAAAATGTGTATTTTCATTTCTATTTCTATGAATTTTTTCCTGAGAAAAAAAGGTTATTTCTGTTGTCTTTGAATGAAAATATTTAGTAGAATTAATTTTTCCCTCACGTTTCTTACCATTTAGTCAGAACTAAAAAAGCAACATAATTGGCAACAGCAAAATTTCCCCCTCTCCAGAGCACCACCAGCTCTTGCAATTATTTCACAACCACTGCAGTTCCCCTGCCGTGTGTCATTCTTGACTTAAAGTTATTCAGAAAAGCTATTAAGCACTACATAATTGTGAGCAAATTGATGGTAATAAAGACAAGATCAACCAACATGACTGAGAGGCTGGAGGGACTGATTTATGAGGAAAGATGAAAAGAGAGACAGTAAATATGTACAGCTTGGCCAAATGATAGCTGGGGGTGGAGAGCAGGATAAACATCTACAAGGACTCTGTTTGAAGAATGCTGTCATCAGCAAGGGCCAGATACACCCGTGGTGTAACTTGACTCAAGTCAGCTTCAGGAGTGTTACCCTGGGGGTGAATTTGGCCATGACGGAGTGAGAGTGAATGAAGAGCTGTTGAGGCAAGCCTGAGGAAGCATAACTGAAAGACATGAGAAGAATTGGAGCAAAAAGAAAATGTAACCTGTGCATTATCAGGAAAATCTTACCACTGAGATCTAGAAGCCTAATGAATTAGTTAACAAATGAAGAGCACTTTGAAGATGAAAAATGCTGTTCAGCTACAACTAAGCATCATTATTAAGAGTAGAGCTGAGCAAATAATTTGTACTGAATTATACATGCAACTAGCTAAGAGTTACATTTCTAAAGGCACCTGTGGGAATTAGATCCCCAATAGATGGGTGATTCAATAAGTTTAGGTGCTATATTTCTCTAGACTTCCTTGCAGCTCCCATCAGAAATATTTCATTAGAAAAAAACCACACATGATCTGTGCGTGTTCAGGCACACATGCACAAGCACACAAGAAGAAAGGAGGTTAAGAAATTCTAGCAAGACTGTGCAGGTTTCTTAGACATGGAAGCTGGTATAACAAACTCACAGGATGCCCAGTTCTGCCACTACACTTTGTGGTCTGCCTCGCTTTCTTTGACTGACTCAGAGTTTTCCGGGATTCATGTGTTGCCTAGCAGAATTAAGGATCACAAAAATCTGTCCTTTGGTAATCTTTATTAAAAATGTGTAAATTCATAGAGTGGATTCTGCTGGCGTAAATGCATTCCTTTGCTAGAATTGAGTTGTGTCAATTTACACCAACTGAAGGTCTTGATCGTAGACATCAAAGCCAGAACAAGACATTAAGTGTAACCATTAAACTTATTTACCTCTTCAGAGCTCTCCCCAGCTCCACTCTAACTGTAACTCCTTTGAAATGTTCCATCTTGGACAGATCTAAGTCTTCACTCTTGGGTAATAAAACAGTTTTTCCAAAACTAAAGAGAAATCTTAACTCTTTTCTGAACTACTGGTGTAGGAAAAAAACCCTGATCCTTTTTTCAGCAATTTGAGGAATTTCATCTTTATATTTTGCAACTTTTCTGGAGGAGGGTCAATCTCTTGGTGTAACACTTTATAGATAATAGCTGTTATCTTATTTGCCATGTCCTTAGGTCATCATAATTTGGATAACAACAGTAAAGTGTGTGCAATATCTGCAAGAAAATCACAAGGTCAAAGCTGTGACATTAATTAATCACCAAATGATTTGCTTAATACTGGGCAAACAAAAAAAATATTAGTACACAAAATACTAAACAGGTATTGCTATCAGATATCTCTTCAGACACATAAACAAGTGGAGAAGACATGCAAAGTGTTTCCAGCAGTAAAGCACACAAACACTTCAGATCAAGTATTATTGAGAGGCAAGGTTCAATGGTGATGTGTACATGTATACATATTTGTACTTAAATATTCATGTGAGAGAGAAAAAAGATAAAGAGAGAGAGATTTGTCAGGAATGGTGTGTGTTTTGTTGTGGTTCTGTGTCCCAATATGGAAGTCTTAGTAATGTAGTTATTTAGAGAAATTATTTCTAACGAGGGATTTACTTAAAGATTATGAAACACTTCTTTTTTAGAACTGTATTTCTAACCAATAATACAAACTAAAATACTGCACCTGAACTAGTATAAGAGGAATGGAAAATAATCTGAAAAAATATTAAACATTTATTGTTTACAATCAGCCTTACAACTAAGTAAATGAAGCATAAGACCATATATGACCTTATATTCAAATGTGTCCGCATGCTCTGCATATAGTAAAAGCTATAACAAATTAACTTAAATACCCACCCACCCCTCAGAAAATAAGCTGGTTTTATACCCAGAACAAGCCAAGCTTAGTAAAAAGAAACTGCGTCCTGTAGGTTACCATAGGGAAATATTTTTAAATAAATTTATGAAAGAACTCATACTGGGTGGTAGAAACATAATTTGCTAAGCACCCTCTCCTACCCAAAAAATACCTGAACAGTTTAAATGGTGGATAAATGCAGCTGACCCTTATTCCACAGTTCACTGTGGAAGTGACAGTCCATAGCTCAGAAGAAATGAATAGAAACCAATTTCTTCATTTGTTCAATGCTGTTCATTTTCTTCCTTTAACAGATGGAAAAATTCAGCTGAGCAAGATTTCAAGCCTCTCTTAATAATAACGTATTATTAATAATATTATTGTATTAATTATTATTAATAACAATGTATTATCAATGATGATTACTAAGTAGGTAGTACTACCTGCTTTTAAAGTCCTGACTGGGCACTGTTTAGCTAAACCATATTTGAGTTACTGATCTAACAGGAAAAATGTATGTCATAAATAGTATTAACTCAGGACAACTTTTCTCCCCCTTGAAGGGATCTGAATGCTCCATATGATAAAGAGCTTCAGATCTTCCCACTCACACATGTCCCAGATTATAATTTCCCCTTCCTCCCAGACCAGATAAATTACAGGTCATAATTTTTTTTTTGGTTTGAACACAGTGTCGGCATCTTCAAATATTCTATCCATTCCTATTGATTGCACTGATCAGCTTTACAGCAGTGTCTACACATTTATTAAGTACAAGTGTCATTAAGCACATCGGTGCATATCATGCAGTGTAATTAAGACACCAAATTACGCTAAACAGATGTCCTCTTCTGAGCCTGCTTTCCTCAGCCTCTTTCAACGCCCAGGCACAGATTCAGCTGCTCTGTACTACACACCCTACCTGTGCTGTAGCTCTCTCTGACGCCTCTTGCCTTTCTTCTCAGACTCCCATTCTAAGGAAGCCTCCAAACCGGCCGCTTGTCAGAGTGATACGAATGCATTTTGACATCAGCAGGACACAGAGACTGGGGTCATTTCCCTTGGCTTTTCCAATTACACAGCTTGCTGCAAGGAGCTGAATCAACCATGAATGTCATTCTGCTCGTACTGGCCGGGAGGGTGCTCTCTGTTCGGCCCTTGGCATTTAACCATGTTGAATTATGAATGTGCTACCAATATCACTGTTTGCCTTGGAGCTGGAAAGGATGAATCACAGGGAACTTTTTTGAATTAGATTTTAAAGTGGACCGTGCAATTTCTACCCCCACCAACGATTTTCTTTTTTTTTTCCTCTTTTTCTTCTTTTTTTTTTTCCCCTTAGCAAAGTTTATTCACGAAGCCCAAGTCATGTAAAGATTGGCTGGATAATAAGAAATAACGTTTGTTCACTGTAAAAACCTGCCATAATATGCTGTGCCACTATCTGAACATGTCCTGTGTTTTATCTAATATTAGACAAAAGTTGGAAGAGAAGCCAGTGAAAGTTCTGTATAATCAAATGGCTGACATTTCACTATGTATATCTTCGAAAAAGGAACGGTAGCAAAACTTGTGTAATATCATTGTGTAAGATAAGACTTCTCAGACAATGATAGAGGGGATAAACAAGATATTAAAACAGTCTACATCTATATAATGAAATCAGAATTTTTTTTTTCTTTTAGTTCATTTTATTCCAGAAGAACACCCCTCCCCACAAAAAACCCCAAACCAAACCAAAACCAAAACTAAATAAAAAAACCCCAAACAAACACACGAAAAACCCAACAACAAAAAAACCTGATGTCTGGTTATTTATCTGCAAACAGGGCAAACTATCTGAAATATCTTCCCATCCAACACCTTCTTGACCAGTTGTGTAATGTCATTGTGAAAAAGGGAGTGAATTGCAGAAATGAAGCCAGATTCACCCTGTGTAATATTAAGCACCTAATGGAAGTTTAAAGCATAATTTTTGTAGGTCTCCTTGGTGGTGAGCATCGAGAGCAAAACCATTTCAAAATGACATTTTAGCTGATTCGTAAGAGAAATCAATATTGAGACATCCCAATATTTCTCCACTGACTATGCAGTGAGCCTAGGGAGAAAAAACCACGTATGTTTAATTTAGACAACTCAGTAAAAGATGGCTAAAAGTCATCTGAGGTGAGTTGGTGAGCTTAAATCTTTTTTTTTTTTTTCAATTTTCATCTTTTCAACTATCAAAAGACTTGTCATTGTCCCAAATTGTGATAAATTCTTCAATTGACTGGAATTACTGTGAGTTAATTCCATAAACACGTGTAACAGAAATAGACCGTTTTTCAACAAACAAAAACAACCACTGAGCATTTAAAACAATTTGGGGATTAGACTACTTCAAAGAGTGAAGGGATTTCTAATTTGTTGCTAGCATTACGCCAAAAATGACCCATGAAAAACTTCTCTTTTAGAGATCTCTGGTGTATCAAGTCCCATACACCGTTGCTTTTTTTTTATTTTTAATGAAGAGATAAAAAATGTTTTTCTGTATCAAATAAAGAATCACCTCAAAGAGATGCTGCTGTTCCTCTGAACTTCTGTTCCAACTTGTTTGTCCCACTTGCAAGTCTCTAGAATAATTTGTTTGTTTCTTGTTTCCCCTTAGTGCTTCTGTTGGACCTATTCCAGTAAAGACTTATCCTCTGAAGGCCTTCTACCTTTCATTGGATTAAAAATTCTAATACCTACAATAGTCTTCTAGAGATTTGGAAAGTGTATGTTAATAGCACATTCAAGAACAACATATTGGATGAAAGTCTAAAAAATGTGAGATGAGAGAAAAAAACAGAAAGGTGAACAAAACTGTGACTTGACTTTTGCAAGATGAAGTCCACTTCATGCTTCTTGAAAAGATTGAATATTTTACTGAGCAGAAATAAATGTTCTTATTATTTTCTGCCCCTTCCCATCTCCAACTCACACACTGTGATAAAATAGAAGACTATAAAAATCTGTGCACCTTAACTCCATAAATGGCCAAATTACAAACTACACACAGGCATACCAAGTATCACAACAGGAATGGGGTACATGGATGGGGAAATGCCAGATATATATTTTCCAGGTTTTCAAACAAGAAGCAAATCTATATCACATTTCAGAGGTTTTTAAAAATCTTTTGGGATATTATATGCTTGCTTAAGCAGATTTTGAAAACAAACAAAGGAAAGAAAACCATTAAAAATCTACTTTTAAATTTTAAACGTTTTCATTTGTGATAAGCAAATATGTTCTCCTGAAATATTTTTCACAAAAATAATATCTCTGCTACAGCATAGATAATAGTTCTTTACTTTGTAGAACTAAGTTTTCAAAAA
>VZRJ01009984.1:29047-58249 GCA_013397565.1 Ptilonorhynchus violaceus | reverse complement strand
AAAAAAAAAAAAAAAACAAAAACTCCACCATGTTTAAATTAAGAAATACCCCAAATTAATGCAAGTCATCATTACCCACATTTTGTAAAAAAGGATAAGAAATATATATTAAGAAGTCTTGAAAGTGAATCATCAATACCTAGTGATGTTTTTTTTTCTTTTCCCCAAGGAAAACAAATGATACTCAGCTGTCATTTGGCCCTCTACAGTCAAGAAAACCACACCAAAACCTTTTGAAGATTATCCAGCTTCTTGGAGCAATTATGCCAAATGCATAAACCTCATTCTACACTCAGGGTTATGTTTGAAGCAGTGCCTAATAAACAACAAAGGAAAAGTGGAAAACTCTTCTGGTTTCTGACCAACCTGTTAGCAGTTTTTCCACATGGGTGAGGCTCTCTGAGAACTAAGGACTGGGACAGCATCCCTGACTCCCAACTCATAGCAGTTAATCATTCCCGCTATGTCATTCCTGGTGTGGTCACTAAGTACAGCCTGAAGTTATGGCACTGGAAAAGCAGGACACATTCCAGCTACTCTCTGATAGGAAGAAAGATACACAATGCACTTGTTTCCCTTGAGGACACAAATCAAATTAGCTTCTACTGTTCCTCCCCAAAGCATGTTTTAGACCCAACACACCACGAAATATGAAACAAAACCACTACTTGGAGCGGACAAACATTTCTGTATGTAGCAGGTGGAAAAATGCCATTAATGTAAAACGTGTCATGCACAGCACTGAAATGAGGTGAATTCTGAGTATTTGTGTTAGTCTCAAATGTGTTTCACAATTTTAACACTTACTACTGTTTCTGAATTTTAAGCAGAGGCTTAAAGATGCAGCTTTGCTGTTTTACTCATCTGGGCCATTGTATATATAACTATTGTGAGGAGTCTTATCTAACACTAAGAGGTAATAATTCTAAAAAATGGCCTCTGGGCCAAACTGTGAATTCCTTATTTGCACTGAAAATCACTTATTCACACAAGTAATCTTTCTATTTCTGGGGTAGCTACTTGCCTAAGAAGTGACTCTAAGTGTGATTAAGCATCTCATAATGTTGTATTTAAGAATACAAACCTAGCCACATTTCTGGATATTTTTTTCTTTGTTGTGGTTTTGGTTTGCTTTGTCTTGTTTGGTTTCACTTGTTTTGTTTTTTTCTTTCTTTTTCTTTTATTTTTTAGTGTGTCATTAGCTGGATTGTGTTACTGTTAGTGGTCAGTGAGGGCACTTGCTTGTTAACGTGTTTCTGCTGGCTGCCCTAACTGTTAAAATAAGTTCCTCAAGTTTTCCCATCAAAATAATGAAGTTACTTACAAAAATGTTCTCATTTCTACTTTGTGACTCACCACATTCACTTCCTGAGTCTATGCAGATAAATTTGACACTTACATTCACCAAAACTTGATCTAGAGGTGATTGAAGTTTTTCAAGATTTTGCTTTACTTGAAAAAAGAGTGTGGATACAAAAATATCTAACATAAATTTAAAAAAAAAAGAAAATAAATAAATAGAACTAGAAATTCAAAATGGTTTTAATTATACTTTCTATTTATCTAACTGCAATATTGTGAAAAAGATGTGTTGCCATTGTACACCTTGATTTTCATTTAAGCTATAGAACTGATGTTAAATTTAATTATCTCAGTGTTGAAAATGCAGTGGTAAGGATTACTGCTTAAATGTCAGTCTTTGTATCATCAGTTTATCTTCTTATTGTTATTACTTGTGTTTCCTTTGAAATTCAAATTTTGTTCACGGTTTCTTTGTTACTGATTCTAATTAATTATAATTTAAATTTCTTCAGGAGGACCACCTAAAAGAGAAAGACTTTGTAATTTTTATAGGGTTTAACTGAAATTCATCCTCCCGATTGTTTACAATTGTTAAGAGGTCATTCGTATCTAATCATTTAACCGTAATAAATACTCTCTCACCTTGACTGAATCTGAATTTATTTTAGAAATTCTGTAAACTCAAAAGGAGTCATGCAAGGAAGAATTAGGTCTGTTTACAACAATGATATGAATTACAGATTACACCATATATTAAGTGCTATCTCGAAAAGGAAATATTCAGCTTATCAAAAAATTGTTTGTGAAATTTCTGGAAGCTGAAGTAGATTTCAGTAACCATGTCACACTAATCTTTCCAAAGTGATTTGGAATAATCTTGAAAAGTTATGGTATACAAAAATAGATTTATGAAAATGTAATTGTGAAAGCATTAATTCTTGCAAACAATTGATAAAAGTATAAATAACTTACTGGATCAGAGTGGTGTTGCCTTAACCCCTGTATCAAAACAGCCATTCTGTTTGGATTCTGATGAAGACAACAACTTCTCATCTTCCTCTGCCTGTATCAGTTGAATCAGGATCTCTGTCCTGGCAATTGGAGACAAAGCATAGATGGACTTCTTTCACAAAACGTGATGCAGCATCCAACCACCCCAGATCCACCACCCAGTCTAAGCATCTCCCTTTGTCCACTGACCCCTTTTCAACTGCTAAGTGGGACTAAATCTTAAAATCATAGACTATCCTGAGTTGAAAGGGACCCATAGGGGTCCTCAAAGTCCATTCCCAGCCCTGCATAGGACCATTCCCAAGAGTCACACCATGTGCCTGAGAGCATTGTCCAAACACTTCTTGAACTCTGTCAGGTTTGGTGCTGTGACCACTTCCCAGAAGCTGTTCCAGTGCCCAACCCTTCACCCTCTGGGTGAAGAACCTTTCCCTAATATCCAAACTAAACCTCCCCTGACAAAGCCCCAGGCCATTCTCTTGGGTCCTGTCACTGTCACCACAGAGAAGAGATCAGTGCCTGCCCTTCCTCTTCCCCCCACAAGAAAGTTGTAGCTGCAGTGAAGTCTCCCCTCAGTTTCCTCTTCTCCAGCTGAACAGACCAAGTTCCCTCAGGCACTCCTCACACAATTTCCCCTTGAGGCCCTTCACCATCTTTGGTGCCCTCATCTGGACACTGTCTAATGGCTTAATGTCTTTCTCATATTGTGGCACCCAAAACTGCCCCCAGCACTCGAGGTGAGGCCACCCCAGTGCAGAGCAGAGCAGGACAATCCCCTCCCTTGCCTGGCTGGCAGTGCTGTGCCTGATGCACCCCAGGACAGGGATGTCTCTCCTGGCTGCCAGGGCACTGCTGACTCATGTTCAGCTTACCATCGACCAGGACCCCCAGGTCCCTTTCTGTGGCACTGTTTTCCAGCATCTCATGCCGCAGCCTGTCCAAGGTTTTCCTCTCCCACTTGCAGAATTCAGCACTTGTCTTTGTTACACTCAATACTATGTTAAAATGAAAATCTGTGTGTCAAAACAGCTGCAGGTATGAGTGGATGACTGTAGACTCTTTCTCTTTTGGAGAGGACTCTCATGTATATCAGCCAGCTAGTCCATAATCTGCTAAAACTCTGCCTCAATTAATGATTAATTATTCTGTGTCCTGGAATGTCTTGAATAGGTCAGGACACCTGAGTATCTCGGTGCCTGAATATATTACACCTGAAAGGCAGAGGGATTTTGTTGAACAACCAGATGCCATCACCTGATTGAATCACCTGAGACAGGCATCAACGCCTTGCACATTAATTGTAGTCTGAGAAAGCATCACAAACAGGGTGCTCAGCTGGGATAGATGCTCTATTTTTATGCATTCAAGCTGAGTTCAGGTATCACATAAATCCTGAACTGTTCAGAAATATTAAAACAGCCTCAAAAAAGAATTTTAGAACTTCTAGAGAATTTTTTCATGGCAGTTTGGCACTACTCATGTAACAAAGCTAAAAGAGTAACGTAATTTTGGATTTAGTTACCCTTCCTTCCTTCCTTCTTTCCTTCCTTCCTTCCTTCCTTCCTTCCTTCTCTTTCCCTATTCTTTTATTTCAGCATCTAATTATTTCTGAATTTATGACTCAAAGTCTCATTGACATTCAGTAAAAGTCAAGGGGAATTAGGGTTTGAAATTTACCTTTTAGAAATTTCCCCCAACAGCTACTTATCCCAAAAAAGTTTGATGAAAGACTTTACCAATATTCACCAGGAGCTTTCAAGAGTGCTATCGACTGGATGTCAGCTCTATAGCTGAAGAAAAATTATTTCAATGAAGCTACACTGACTTCTGTCATTTAAGGATCAAGGCCTTTAAACACCAAGCAGGGGTTATATTAGTAGGAATGAGATACGTCTGAAATTGCCATAAAGATGTATTTGAAAGGCCCTTGAATTCAAGCAGAAATTCATACTGGACTAGTTCACAGAAATAATCTGGTTTACATGGAGTGAATTAGATGCTACCAAAATTTCACCCCATTTGCAGTCTCAACACCAAACATTTCAAGGTTTCAGTTAGTACCATGAAATGTGTATTCCTGTCTGAATTGCCTTGTATAAGCTTTCATTTAAACTCACAATCCTGTTTTTGTAGCATCCTCTGTGCCACCTTCTTCTGTGAAAGAACATTGTGTGATGCTGCTTTTAACAGGATTGCCAGTGTTACACTGAGGAAGAAAGCATTACAAAATGCTCTGAATGAAGAAGTGCTTGGTGCTTAGGGCAACTCTGTGTGTGTGTGGAAGGGGAATAGAAATTCCTTGGGGTCATTTAGATTCTTTAGAAAAAAAATTTAAAAAAACCTGAAACATAACAGTTATTGTTATAAGACAAATTAGAGTGCAGCTTCATTGGAGATCTTGCAAAATAGCTGTGGAAGAAAAAAATTAGAAGCTGATACTAATGAGAATATTTTAAAAGTGACTTATCTTTTAATATTTAAAAAAGAATAAATTACACATTATATCTAGGACAAGGCACAAAAGGAGTGTAAATAAGTTCCTCCAAAAATATAATTTCTGAGCAGAGAGTGACTGTTTTTGTGAGTGATGAGCCTCTGAGGAATCTCTGCTCCTGCTGATCATGTTCCTTTTGGGGGCCAAGAAATTCATTTTAGTTTTGTAGATGGCTTCCCCAGAGGCGCAGGTGACAGAAATAGGAAACCAGTTAAAAACATCTTCTCACCTGGTTTAGCTTTATTCCTTAATTCCACCACCATTGCACCTGCTGGGGACCCAGAGAAGAACTATTATCTTATTTATATTAACTGATTAATGGGAGATTAGGAATTGGATCCATCCTACCTCACTTTGAAGGATTTAATCTGGGCCCTAATCACCACAGTCTCCTTCCATAATCAAGGGAGAGATACTCTTCAAGGAGGTGAATAGGAGGGCTTAAACCTTAAAAAATAAGCAGCAGACAAACAAGACAGTCTCCTTTGCTATTCTCAGCAAGAAAGAATGGAGACACATCAGCAAATCTGCATTCAAGGTAGATTGTAGATACCCCCAAGCCTCACCACCCCAACAAACCAAACCAAAATAAAAAAGGAGCAAGTCCTATATTTTTAGGTGAACATCAGGGAGGTTGAGATGTCCTGAACCAGAAGAAGCCATAACATCAATACTAACAGTAACAAACAGAACAAAACAAGCAAATGAATAATGAATTCCAGGAAAAATAAAATACAGCTCTAAGGGCTATTTTGGTAGCATATATATGTCGTCAGAATATTCGTTTCAGGGCAGGTTATAATAAAACTCTGAATAACCTTCATCTGTTTGTATTTGAATTCTGAAGCACAGATGATTTTTTTTAATGGTATTTACTGAATAAACGAGCTCCACTAGCCATTGACTGCCAGAACAATTAATACTGTTCTTGTTAAGGGCTCTTGCTGAGAAAGGCCTTGGTTGCACCACATACAGCTCAGCTTGATGGCACTCACTTATAAATCCAAGCTGAACAGGCTTTCCCCATTGCAAGGATCACTGGGTAAAATTCTATAGCTCATTTTATCCAGGAGGTGAAAGCAGACCATTTAACTATCCCTTCTGGTTTTCAAAGTAATTCATTTCTTCTTTTATTTAAACCAGTAGGCACTTGCATTATGGACTTCGGCGTAATTACCTGGTACATACGTGTTTCAGCCATCAACAGTACACTTCAAACATATTAAAGACTTTTTTCTTCTGTCTGCAAGTCTTTATGGCTTGTTTTTTATTTCAATACCACCATTAACACAGTGTATAATGCATGTGTGAAATGGGTCAAAGAGGCTTTTTTCCCCCCTCGGTCAGTTTACAAGGAACCAAACAAAAAATAAATGAGTCCTTATCAAGAGAAGTCACAAACATACTCTGTAAATTAACATACATCAGATGCTGAAAAAAACCCAGCACATCAGCAATCCAGATCAAACAAGGATAAAGAAAGAGGATTGACAGGCTCTTTGTTATCTTTTAGAGAGGTAATTGCAGGTTTCTATATTGATAATATAATGGAACAGATTCCACTTTCAATAATTCTCTTAAAATCCAAGGTAACACTGTTGACTCCAGTGAAGTCATTCCGGATTTACACAGGTGGAAGGGAAGTAAATATATATTTTGACCTGATTGCAGTTTTTATCCTTTCATCCATTCTAAAATATCTACAGTATTTTCTCTGCTACAAATACTCTCCCTATTTTCAAATTATCAGCACAGAAAAAGCCAAAGGGTCATGTGAATGACCCTTTCCAGTATGACTGCATCTTTTAATGCTCACGAGGAATATCTTCACATGCTGCAAAATGACTTATTTTCATTTATGCTGCAGTAAAACCAGAGTGTATTTCAATGACAAAGGGTTTGGTCTTGTAAAAAACTTTATCTGGCAGTAAGATCACACGTAAACTCTCTTCCACACATCAATGGGACTGCTCGATAGCACCCTATTCCATCAGAAACATTCATTATATTGGGCTCCCTATATTAGCCCGGAGGCACCTGCTGTTAGAAGGCAAAATTCACCTGAATACCAACAGCAGATTTTTCCGTTAAACTGTAGCTGTTTAACTGTACTCAGCAAATGGAGTACTTTTGTCAAGAAACAAAACTCATTTATGGAAGTTGAAAGGAGAGATCAAAGAAAACAAAACAAGCAAATATGATTTAGAAGGCGTGCTTTTACGGTTCAAGGAAAATGATCATGGCAGCTGTTAAAGCAAAACAGCAGGAACAGCACTTCCACTGGAAAAGGAGTGCTCATAAATGTAAGGGAATCCTGGAACCCAAAAAGAAAGGGTAAATCCTTGTTACCAGTCCAGGTAAAGGTAAAATGCTATTCCACTGGGCTTGTTTTTCTCCTTTTAGCAAATTCCCATGTACAAATCTGTGCTAATTTCAACAGTCTATGAGTTTTAAATATTTTACAGATCTCATTTTTTTCCTCCTAAACTTCAAGGACTCAGCTTGTACTTTTAAAATGTGCTTTTTATTCATATGGGATTTGTTTTGTTTTCTTTTGTTTTGTTTTCTAACCATTAAAGTACGTAACGGAAACTGAGGACACCTGACTTTTATTCCCAAATCTATTCCTGTTTCAAGCTGTCAATGACTCTGTCCTTGTTTACCAGACTGTTGGTAGAAATCCTAGTTGTTACCTACCTCAAAAATGTTTTGTGCACTGTAAGACTTAATTAATGGTTGCAAAGCAATTTGAGTACCCTGGATAAAAGGCTTTTCTGCAAGTATAAGGTAATTGTTTTAGAAGTAATAGCTTCTTTACCTGTGGTAGATCTTTTGCACACTCTCTGTCTATGTGGTGTAGGTAAACTCAATGCTGAAAATCCTATAAAAAGTCCATTCAAAGTCTTCAAATTAGGCTTTATCCAAGAACAAATGTGGAATAAATCTGGACTCCATAAAGTAGGAGTGAGGCGAATCACACACTGTATGTCCTGAGGAATCAGATACAGTGTAGTCAGCTCACTGATCTGTATCAACACATTAATGATTTATGTAGCTTTTACTTTACAACACAGACATATCTAAAATAATCAGGTAGAGGCAGGCATTAAAAATTCACTGCATGGGTCATAAAATGATTAGTTATTCAAGTGACTTCAGATTTGTATTTCATTAAGGAATAATTTTAATTTACTTTTAAACAGTTTATATACAGAGATTTAAGAACTCTTGGAGACTGATTATGCAGAACTCCCACTTTTATGCTTTCAATATATTTAAGTCCCTTTTTTTCAAGCTGTTTTAATTTGTTTGAAAGCACATGGAAAAAATATGGGTGGATAATTTGAGGGGGGGCAAAAAACTCCTTTAATTTACAGAAAATGGTGGGTCTATTTTATTTGCATTTTTCATACATGCATGAAAGCTGAAAGAAGATCAAAGGGGAGTCTGCTCTCCCTACTGATCCAGCCTGATTGTATCCCCCTCCCTCCACCATAACAAGCTCTCAACTTGGAGCTGATTGTAGCTTGGCTGTATTTAAGCAGCTGCATTCCACTCAGCTGCTGGAGATCTGGTTCCTGCTTCATTGCAAGTGTTTATTTTCTACTGTCCTTCTTGATCATGTGCTGCAAAAATCTGTGAAACAATACCAAGATTGGGGGTAGTTTTCTCTTCCCCTTTCTTCCTTTTATCTTAATTTTTTTTCTTTTTTTTTTTTTATCATTTTGCAATAAACATTTTCAGACATCTTCTGCAACCAAAAAAACTAACACAATTATGTTTAAAACATTGCTGTTACCAGCCTTGTCCAGGCATCGCTCTAGCTCATCACGCAGGTAGCCTTTGTGTTCTGTTTTTTAACTATTTCTTTATTCACTTCCATGTCTTATCCTGGATCCCTGTAGCTTTTAACTTAAACAGATGCCTGTCATGTGGAACTTTATTGAAGGCTTTCTGAAACTCCAGATAAATCATGCTGTATGCGTTGACACTGTCAACCTTGTCTGTAACCTTCTCAAAGTCAGAAGAAGTTAGGCAGATTCCTGCTTTTCCATATTCACAGTTTGACTTTATTTTTCTTGTTGAGGAGATTGTGGGCCACACTCCAGGCTGATGTAAATTTCTGCATCTCCATGGAAATCAATGGAATTGTGCCATTTTACACCCTGCCTTGCAAACCTTTGCCTTCTCTGACTGAACAAAGTTTCTATTTTTGATGCATGCTGTAAATGCCCAAGTTTAATGATGCAGTGAACATTTACTTAAAATATGGACCCTGAAATACATAAGTTATCCACAGCAGATTAATACCCCTGCATCTGTGTTTTTCCCTTTTACTCCTAAACCTGCTTAAAATGAGTTTTCCATTTCTTTCCAAAAAAATGAAAACCAGCACATCACAGTCAAAAACGTTGCAGGAGATGTTGGTCCATTCAGAAGGACCTGAATCATGTCGCATCCAAGTCTGGTATTGCTCACATTGGATAATGGAGGAATATGCATTGCTCTGACAAATATATTGAATAGCTTTTGTGAGAGAGCTCACAGATTTTATTTTCACAGAAAAGGCAGAGAATCACAGATTTTTCAGATCTCATTGCTTTTTTGATCCTATTTCTGTTTTCATCACTGAAATTCCCAGGAAAGAAAATTGACCTTCAGTAACATAAATATTAAACATGTTGACTTTTTTTTTTTTTTTAATGCAACATAATTATTTACACCTTTATTGAGAAAACCCAAGCAGGTAAAAATCTAAGAATTAAAAAAAAAANTAGAATTAAAAAAAAAAAAATTTAAGTCAGCTTCTGGGAATTACCTACTTTACTCCTTCTAGAACACCAGTTCTAAAAGCGTTACTGGCAGGTTTTCTTCCTTTTCTAAATAGCGAGGATAACCAATTTTTCCTAAAGCCATTCATGGTTTTTCACAAGCAAATATGGTCACCAGGCACAATTCTTCATCTGCTTCGTTGAGCTTGATCCAAGACAGTCCCACCCCTGGTTTTCCTGTGGGCTGCATCTGCATTGCCAAGCTTTTGTTCTGCCCTGTATCAGCACGAAATCTGGTGTTCCATTCTGCCTTTGGCTGGGACATGGGTGTAATAACCCACTTTTTGCTGCCCATTGCCCAACAGACTTGAGGTCCTCTCCTTACTGGTTCAGAGGTCTTTCCCGATTTCTAACACCCAATCTTGGAACAAAGAAAACGGAGTTGAAAGTAGAGCGGAAGGAGGCAGGGGTTGGTTTATGAAGGTGGATGAAACATGTTGTATCTATTCCTTATGTTTTCCTGCCACTATATATGCCTTAGTGCATCCTTCTGATATTTCTTGTCTTTAAAGACTCATGTGATCCATAACAGACAATTCCATTGTTCTTATGTGAAAGAAAAAAGAAAACATTTCTCATTATATCACCTGTCCTTGCTCTTACCCAGACTATTTAATGACTAGACCCATTTGCATCATCAATATTTAAAGACATATTATCCTCAAGCATCCCAAGAACTCTGAAGGCAAGAGGAAGTCTTTAATGGATTGTGTTTTGCTTTCACTGAGACCTGTGTTCAAAAAGAGGGAATTTGTCCACTGGTGAACATTACAGAGTATATCGTGGATGATCCCTTAACCCTCAGTGTTCTTGACTGTTGTGTCAAGGAACTGGATTTTTGGAATGTATGAGATAAAGAGTGCTGTGCCTCTGGCTCTCAACATCCATTGATCCTGACTGTAACCTTCACAGACTTGTACTACAACATCATCATTAACATAGGAAATCGTGTCCTTCTGACTGAAAAAATCCAAATCCAAAACCAAACTCAGCAAAAGATAGTGTTGCAAATATGGATACCCATTTCTAGCCACAACCCAGACCAACTCCAGTACCTCAAGGAGTTTGATAGGCATAGTGCAGGTCAACAAACAAGAGGAACATTAGCATCCTTAAATTGCCTTGACAGATCTGTTCCTGGAGTTCTTCTCTGAAAGCACTCAGACATTGGTAATGACCAACATTACCAATGCTCAACCAATGCTCAATGCACAACTGCTCAACAGTCGTGAGCAGCAGTATTAAATTCAGTGCTGGACAACACCACAGCTTTTCCCATATCCTTTTTCTCTGGGTAAATTCTAGTGTCGGAAGATCTGTCTTAGTGAAAGGAATAGCCAAAAATACCGAGGGCTGCTCTCACTTCAGAAGTGAGACTGTCTACCTGCTCTACTGGCATCCTGCAGGGGAAGACAGATGCTGTCTGAAAAGGTGTCTGCAGTGTATTAAACAGGATCCAGCTCAGACATTAACTGTTGCCAGTGCTTTTTCCACAAGAAAATTAACTCAAATGTACAAAATTACAGATCCATGCTTGCAACAATTGACCATTCCCTACAGACAGCTACACCTTTGGGCTCTTTCACCTTCTAAGCTATCGCTGCTCTGCCCTGCTTCTATTTTAATAGAAATATCTTATGGGAAAACACCTATTTAGAAAGAAAATCAAGCGGCATTTTCAATCTGTAGCTTCTCTCTGTTGCTAACCCGAGGACAAATAAAATTAATGAGAGCTGGAACAAAATGAAGGACTTAAATGAAGATAAAGGTAGCAGAAATTCAATTTAATAGGATGAAATCCTAGTCTTTGTTTCTTAAAGGTGGGCAAAATCAAATTTTGATACCAGTAGAAATCAGAACAGTAAAGAAATGTGCATGCCAATCCCAAGTATACATCAATTCAGTCCTTAAAACACCAAATTAGGAGTCCAGTACCTAATAGAAGTTCCCTCTCTGGGTTTGTTACTAATACATGTGACATTTTAATGTCAGAAGGTGTTCTTAGTGTAATCATGGCATGTGGTTTCTCCTTGAGAGATGAAAACCTTATCCCATTTTGTCCTTCATGTACATATTTTCAGATCACTATGAATTCCAACTTTGGTGTCTTCTCCATATTGATGTAGAGTATAACAGGGATCAGCCTTTGAAAATAAATATCAAATATTCACAGATTACTATGAAAAATAAAATACCTTAAGACATTACAGAGTGGTTTTTTAATCTCTGGCTCAAGTTTTGGGGATTTTAACACATTCACCAAAAAAAACCCAAATGAACAAGCGCCCCCTCAAAACAAAACCAAAATCAAAACCCACAAACCCAACCAAAAAAAAATCAGAAAAATCCCTACCAAAACTGAAAATAGTCATCAGAAAGGAGACCAAAAGTCATACAGAACTCGGGGAAAGGAGGTGGATTAAATTTAAAATAAATAAATTTTTAAAAGGACTAAAATCCGCCTTGGACTCTGCAAACAGATTCATCACCTGGAAGGATTTTTTTCTCAGAAAAAAAACCAAAGAATGTTCAGAAAGATGGATACATAAGTGCACATGCTGATAGAGAAGTTATAGGAGTCTTGTTGCAAAATACCTTGTGCGTTGGTAAGAAATGTAGTTTTATTTGGGAAACTTGGTCTCCCATGAACCTAACTCTACTTAAGCACCTTCTGTAGAAGCTGAATGGAATAATTCATCTTTCCTAGCTGACACAGTATTGGCAGTTTCAGTCCAGATGATAAAAAAATGGCAATTTTTCGTTCATGCTGCTCTCTGCAGAAATGTCATTGCAGAAACACTAAACAACTAAATATTCACAGACAGATTTTCAATGAGGTTAAGCCTCATTGATAGTTGGGGTTCTAGCTGTAAGTTTTTAATTTCTTCAGGCTTTGGTATGGTTTCTTTTGGTTTACTTTTTCCTAGCTCTTTCTCTTGCCTTTTTATTTTTCCTTTTTTTTCCTTTCTTTCTCTCTAAGGAGGAAATAAGGGATCATATTTTTTTATTAATAAAAAAAGGAAGGGGAAAAATACCAAAAGAGCAGAATTTGTCTTTATGAAAGAAAATACTGTAGATATTTTGCCAAAAAGGACACATAGTGAAAATAGATTAGTTCATTTGAGCAGTATGTGGAAAATATATATTTCCTGAAGCAGGTGCTGCGAATGAAGAGGATAGGAAGAAAAATGTCTTGTGTAGAAAGTATTCTTCAAAATGTGATTTCTCCCATCACGTGAAGAGGCAGCAAAACATTGCACCACTGAGAGCTGTAGTGTTTCCTAGCAGGCTCTCCTTGGAATCTTCATTTGTTTAGTTACAAACACAGATCTCTTGGCTGGCAATGTTCTCTGACTTTTTTAGCCTTTCAGGGAAGAGATGGATAGAAAGATAAAATGGTATATTAGGTAATGAGATGAATAGAAACCAAAAAAAAAAAAGGGAATTCTGAGGGTGAAGATGGGGCATAAATACGTAGTAGAAAAGATGAATCTTTTGGAGAGCAGTTTCTATTCAGCAGACAATACTTCTTTGTTTGTGTCTTTGCTTTTCTCATCCACTATGAATAGCAAAGTAGAGGCAGGTACTGAGTTCATTTGGCAAGAAAAGAGTCACATATTTCTCTAATTAATAGTTGATTTGCCAGAACATAAAAATATGGGTCAGCCAAACCAGTTCATAAACATGTGTTGAATTAACAAATCAACATATTTTGGCTTAGTTTTCTTCAGAGGTGAGAAACTGAGACATTTTGGGAAGAAATCAGTGACCATTTTTGGACAAAATAAAATTCTGATTGCTATAACCTGGTAATCAGACCTGGGATTATCTTTGCCTTTCCTCTATCGGTAAGACCTTTCTTCTGTCAGTGCCTCAGTAGGCACTGACAGATCTGTTGTAAAGTGCCTGAATATACTCTCTCAGTAACTAGGAAGAGCTAAAACCAGTCCATCTGTTGCTGTATTTACACAGACTGGGAGGGAAATAGGCAAAAGCATTGAAGATCATCTCTCAGGATAAAGATGAGCAGAAGCAGCATTTCATGTGCAGAATTATAGTTTCGTTAAAATGTTTTAATAGCTTGTTAGAGTCAAAATGTAAGGCAAGAGACTGAATAATAGTTAGTGCACTCATTTGGGAAGGAGGATCGTGGATTCAAGTCCACATTTCAGTTACTAACAGTTTCTTCCCAGTGACTGCTTCATGTGAAATTTGAATATTTCTTTAGTTCAGGGCTCAAGGATTTTGCCCTCTCAGATGAGTGGTCTAGCCATTGGGAGATATGTTGTCATAGTTTTCTTATGTACAGTGCCTTGGTCTAGATAAACGACACAGAACAATTTCAATCTCCACATTAGGTTGAATAAAATTAAGTCATGGCTTAATATTAGTTGGATACAGCTCTTGATGCCCGTGGGTGTATCCCATCTTAGGACAGGAAAGATGTTCCGGAACATCTCAGTAATGAGGGAACATGCTGGTGAAAGGCAATTGAAATATTGTTAACACTTGACTGCACACAGACACCCAAAATTAAAACTTCAGGTGCCAGAAAAACAAAAATGTTTATAAATTAGAAATCTTTATGCTCTAAGGAACTTCGGGCTATGCAACAGAAGAACAAAGATTTTAAGAATGAAAGGGTAGTTAAATTTAATTATAGTGACAGACATTAATTTGAGGATTTGAGCTAAAGTGATTGGAAACTTTCATGACATCTAAAATGACTGGAAAAAAAAAGCCACCAACTCCTAAAGGCTTAGCCATATTTTGCCTCAAGAAAGGCTCATGAGAGCTGCAGATCAAGGAAGATGTGTTGATCAAAAGCCTTGGGTTTAGTAGATACCTCCCCTAAATTCCCCTAGTTAGGTATTCAAACATGAATAACTAAACACTTTCTAATGGTGAATATGAAACTGAAGTTGCTCCAGGGGAGGTTTAGATTGGATGTTCAGACAAATTTCTTCAGTGAAAGGATTGTCAAGCGTTGGGACAAGCTGCCCAGGGAAATGATGAAGTCACCATCCTTGGAGGTACATAAAAACCACGTAGATATGGCACTTAGACATGGTTTAGTGGTGGACCTGGCAGTGGTGGGTTAATGGTTGGACTCAATGATCTTAGAGGTCTTTTCCAACTTTCATTAATCTATTATCTTCCATAACTAATTTTCAAGCAGTTTGAAGAGGTAGCAGCCGCAAGTAACAAAAGTGAAAGGAAATGTTTGCCAGTTCAAGTTGGAATTGTCAGCTCAGTGTTCTTCCACATCCGACGAATCCCCTTTCAGTGCTGTGCAAGGCTTGATGATTTCCACATCAGCTGCAGAAAGTTTCTCTCTATATGAAAATGTCAGCAAATCTAAAATGTATGCAGAATTAGAAACCAGGTTGATGAGAACTGAAAATGTGGTTGGGCGTGGCGACAACTTCCAAATCCACTCTGCGCTCGTAAATTTTACACTGCTATTTTTAAAGGTTGTTTATGCTAACACATTTTTTTTAATTGGAACTTGACCAGATTGTGCATATTTTACGATGCCGTCACTTTCCAGAATATCATTCATAGTTTCCTTTTTTCCTAACATTTACAAAATTTAATGACTTTCCTCCTATAAAAGATATAGGCATCTGCATTTTTTTGAAATACAATCAGTTTAAGCTGTTTAAAAACAGGAGGGGGGAACATCCTGCTTGATAGTTTACCAATAAAAATGAGGAAAGAGATAAAAAACAACAACAGGAACAGACACCCCCTACTTCTAGCCTAAGATTTCTGCAAAACAGAATGCACTGTGTTTTTCTGCTTTGAATGAAAATGCAGATGTAAGAATAACAGGATAGAGAAGGCTAAAAATTTTCCGGTGAAATTGTATTTATTTAGAAAAATGAGATTTCATTGATTCCCCTTGTTCAAAAGCTCTTGGGGCAAAGGAGTTATTTTACAATTGTGAAGGAAATTTAAAATTCCTGGAGGACCTGGATCTCCAGGATTTTCAGAACTCTGGTACTTCAACTGTGGGGGAAATATTACAGTATTTTTCTTCCAGCAATTAGAGGAACACTCTTTTACTCATTTGGGCTGATATTACACTGAATTGGTTTGGCTGACCTAGATTTTTCTTAATTAATTTATTTATTTGCATAGGGTTGAATATGCAAGCTTATCCTATAGCTCAACTTCAATCCATCCTGTTTGACCTCCCTAAGGAGAGGGGAAATCACACAATCCAGTGCTCTGAGCAGTGATTTGGTATAAATACACTTCCCTGCAACCTTGAGTGGGTAACTCACGTGACTCTATCAGTCATCTGTGAAATGAACGTACTACATTTCTACGCCATACATGGAAATTTAGCCTAATTAACAGGGTAAAAAAAATACTCAATTTATTAGTTATTGTGAATGCCTCTCTAAAATCTCTCTTGCACCCGTATGCAAAACCATTCACTGAAAAGCTCAAGTCTCTGTCTTGTTTTACTCCTTCAAAAGCATCAGATAGTGACTTTAGAACAGTATTAGCTTCTGATACTGTATTAGACTTAAAACTTTTCAGTAAATTATTTTCTCTGCCTTCATTTAAATGTGAGACTGAGTTATCAATTTTTCTTGTATATTTTTACTACTTCTGAAGCTTAGATCAATGTGTCTTTTTTCCTTAAACAACTGTCCCTTTACCCAATTGACCTTCCTACAAAGACTTTCTTTGTTCAGATGAATTTCTTATTTTTTCTCCTTTTCTTCATCTTTTTTTAAATGAACCTAAAGGTAATTGTGTTCATCACTGTAAGCTGAATTATAATAGCCACTTTTGAGAATAGTGCTTTGTACAATGGAGACCACTTGAAGATGATCTGATATAAAAATAAACCTAGGAGAATAGATTGACTGAGGAATAGTATCCCAGAATATACACTATAACACTTGTGAGAGAAATGGGACAACGATAATACGAAAGACAGAACTCCTGTGACCTGCCGAAGTTCCACTGTGCTACAGCATAGCACAGGCAACCTTATAATTGTCCAGCTTTTATTAGTACAGGGAGTCTGAAAACTGTAAGAAGTAGAGGGCAAGAGGGAGCCAACCTGACTAAGAAAATCTACAATGCAGGAGGCATTCTCCAAATTGGAGAAAGAGATGTTGTCTATTGGATTGCCTTTTGTCCCTGTTTAGGGAAAGTTTAGAGCCTGTGCATCTTCAAAGTATGAACTCCGATTTTGTTGGTTTGTTTGCTGCAATCCAACAGGAAATTATTCCTATACTGATTTTTCTATTTCAGTCCCAGGTATTAAAGAAGCCTATAATTTTAACTTGTGGAAGCTTTCAGAAAATCAGTGGTGTTGTAGAAACCCTTTTCACAGGGTTATGCTTTGCTTTGCTATGTTTCTTAATAGCTAGGGATTTTAGCCACACATCTTCCCTTGAAAAAATCAGAAACTTCTCGACTGGATACTCCCCTCAGCTTCATGGTGCAAATATGGCCCAGCAGAGGAGGGTTAGAGAGATCGTTCCAGTACCCTCCCCCCTAACTGCTGCTGTAATTAAGGGTACAAAGTGGCTGCACTCTTTAACATTATGGACTTTGAGACCCTGGGTAGCTCGTTGACTTGATCCCAGACTGAACTGGGAAAGGCAGGTGCAGCCACAGTGTCTAGGGAAAGAACCATCCCATGGCTATAGCCATGTCAAGCAGTGGGAGGCATATGGGAAGTTACAGTCACTGTGAATCTGCCTTTGGATATAAGTAAAAGACAGGATGAAAAGCATCATCATAAGGATAACCAGTTATCTGTTCTCTTTGCTGTTGTTGCTGTCCTTTTAGCAGTGGAGCAAAATACAGGGAATTCTACAGATTCATCTCTTCCCCTCTCTGTTGGTTCCTCCACCAGAGTGTTCAGAAACTATTTCTTATAGTTTGGAGAATTTTCTGCCTTTGGTCCCTAGCTGGTCATAAAGTATATTCCTCTTATGTGTAGGGATGGTCATAACAAGCACAAGAGTAATTTTTAGTATCTGTAAGGTGGCATTGGAAATTCATTTCTTTACAGAGAGATTTAAAGACAGACCTTTAAATTTTTTTTTTATTTCAGTAGGAGCTGATGCCTTAACACACCTGAGAGTCTTGGCCTGAGAGATTTTGAGTTTGTTGACACCACAGAACTTCTCTAAGCCCACTGGATTCCCAAATGGTGACCCCGCCATGGCATTCCAGGTTGAAAGGAACGTGATTCCCAGGCCATAAGGTGACCTGTCTGCTTGGGCACACGTACAGGTACACTTGTGAGATCCCTGTGTGCAGGCAATAAGGCAGGCTGCAAAGTGGGCCATGCTTATAGGAAATATGCCTTGGACTCCTTTCTGAGAGCAGTGTCTCAAAGTTCAGACAGTTATTCTATGTTTAAGCAGAGCTTCATATTAGTAGATGTGAGACTCTGGACCACGTTCTCAGTTCTATGTATGATTTGCAAAGGCAGCTGGAAGACATCAGAAAGTAGAAGAAAAGTCTACATCCATTATAAAAGAGTGTCCTTAAATCATGTGCCCTTGGAAATGTTACTTCTGTGAGAGTTTATATGTTTCCAGGCACTGCAGCACATCCCCTTGCAGAGGGTGTAATGGCAATAGAATCAGCCTTTTATATTCCCAAAGAAAGGTCAACATATGCTTTTATAAACCTTGAAAACATCCCTTTTGCACTTTCTAATAATCAAACGTGTTGAAAGAACCAATCAATTCAACGTAAACATTTCATGTGCAGCAGTGTATAGTCATGCAGGACAGTGCATAATGAAAAGCTCCAAAATAAAGAATGGACAAAAGTACATCCCTATTAAAAGCATAGATTTATTGACCTATCGATGTGTTTAAAAGGTCTCTGCTCTGAAACTAGGCTATATGTAAATAAGAACAATTGAAAGCAAAGGACAAATTCACAGGAAGAATTGAAACTATATGAATCACTCAGGCTTTCTGTAGCTGGACTTACAAATTATTTTTAACCTGTGCTTGTCTCTAACCCTGAATTCTTTTGGTATGATAAAAAAGCCTGTTTCTATAAAAGCAATTCTTACCTAAATTAAAAGGCTGTGTCTTAACACTGCTGACTGACTAACTTTTAAATCATAAACATTTTAAAGGACAGGACTATAAGAATTTATGGCAGCCATTTTTTAAACACTAGAAATAAGAAACAATGCAACATGAATATTTAAAGTCAATATTGAATAGAACTATACTCGTTCCTTTAAAAAAAAAAAAAACACAGTCAAACCAAACTAAACAAACAAACCTAGCCAAACAAAACAACAAAAACATTGTACTCTTATTTTTAAACTCTTTTTATTCATTCAAGTCCATAAATTCTCTTTCTTTTTCTTACAAAGTAGACAGTATACTTTACACTCAATCCTGTAGACATAAAAATAATTCCTCAAGTGTATAGTTATTATTTCTACCTATATTCAGGAAATCATATTGAAGAAAATAGCTCTATATATAAATACTTAAATGTACATGCCAATTCATAACTGACACCAACTCTTCTGTGGACATCATTGCCTTAAGATAACATGGAAGGCAAAACTTCAGGAAAATCTTAGGATGCTGACAAATTTTCCCTCCAAAATCTCTTGATGTTTATGGCTTTGCCCTTCTTGGAAGTTCACCTTGCTCCTGCACTGCAACCACGGCACACTGAAGCACCCAGTTGAAAGAAAAATACACTCTTCCCCGAAGTGTTCCAGATTGGAAGTGTTTTTTGTAATCTGAATGAAGATATTAGTCTTCCTATGGTGTAGCTGAAGTCTAATCACACATAGTCTTTTGCCAATGTTCCCACAGGTCTGGGAGCAGGGAAGACACCTGGAAGGTCAGACAGCAAGAGACAGCAGTATCTGAAACCACTGAAGCAAGGACTTGCCGATCTCATCCGACAGAGCTTTTAGATATCGTATATACAAAGAGCCCACATAAAATTAGATTAAATGGGGCAGGAAGGTGGTGGAAGTAGAGGTTCCTCAATGGATTTTACACACATAAGCTTTATTTTGTTGCTAAATCTTCCACTGAAACTAATGGAGGCTTAGACAGCTAAATATGTCTCCAAATCTGACACATAGACTAAGATGCTTCAGTGCATAAAACATTGGGATTAGGAAGAAATAGAAACACACACATCTTTAAAGAGTCACTGATTTCTTACCTTTTTTACTGAAGCATCAGATACTGGCTAATGTCAAAGATGGAATCCTGGATAACAAAGACCAATTTTTTGATGTAGACCAATGTGAAGGTTTATATAGCTGTAAGCCATGTTGAACAACAGCACATGATCAAAATGCTGAAATGCAAATGAATTTTGGTCTTCGTCGTCGTAAGACAGAGATGTCTTTTCACTTATATATATAAACAAATTAATTCCTTTCAGTTTGAAATGCTCTACTACCTGCAGAAAGATTTACATCAAACAATTTAGGAGAATGTTGGTGAAAAGATAGAAAGTTTTAAATTTTACCCACTGAAGATGAGCAAAGATTTGGTCATCCAAGACCTGTTCTTTGAGGAAGGACTGATAGTTTGGGAAAACCAACTTGAACATAACATATTTGGAGAGTACCAATTTATCCTGGTGTTTCACTTAGAGTATCTTTCCAATGCCTTGATTCCACCAAATAAAATTTGCAGCATTCCCAGTTGACAAAAGACAAAATTGTTGGAGCATTTAAGTTCTCATAGTAGCCCAAGAGAAAAAAGAGAAAAAGTGAAGGGAGAATGGCAAAAGACATCTTGCTGAGTTATTATTAAAGTTGTTTGGATGGATTAGCGAGGTACTTCAAATGGAAGGAGGAATATATCAAGCGTTGTTCAAATTTCAGACAGAACATTCTGAGTGAAATTAGAAAATATGGAAAAGCATTAGCGTGGAGAAGTTTTGTTGGTTTTTTTTTTCTTTTTTTTGTAATGAAACTTTAGAATGGAGTTCAGCAGTTTTAATTTGCTTATTTGTTGACAACCACTTACTTGCTCACAAACACATGCTTACATCAAATAAAACATAAATGTCAGACGCCATCACTAAAATCACTGGAGTTATACCATCTTAATCAGACATCCATTAGTACTCCTAATTTAGGCAAAACAAGAACACTTGGAAAGGGAGGAATCAGTTTTTCTGAGACTCTTTCCAACCAGTTTTGAAGCTAAAAAGCTTTCAGGACTTCATTTTGTGTTAACTATCAAAGTACTTTCTTCAGCAATCACTTGCAGCTCAGCCAACCAAGTATCCCTATCCTTATGTCACACTCCATTTTCTTATACAATTTAGGTTAGTGTAAAATGATTAATTACTCAGAGAGCTTGTAATGCATCAAATGAATTTATAAAAGCAGAATCAAGTGACAACTGCTTACAAGGTGAATTTCTTTTGGGCTTCTCTTTCCGCAATCCCTTTGTGCAATATCTAAAAAAGTAAGGCGTAAGGTCAAAGTTACTGGTACTAGAAAGGTTAAAATCTGTAGCAAAAGAAAGCCAAACAAATATTTTGATCAGGAAAACAGAGAAAACGGAAAAAAAGAGCAAGCCTTTGAGCACATGAGATCTGGAGAAGAAGGATATTGGTTGTTGTAATAAAGTTGATTTCTTCTGTTACAAATCTTTATCTTTGACTACCACAAGCACAAGGATACCATCACTCCTAAACATGTTGCAATACATTTAATACTGATAGCCACGGTGATAGTCCCCTGTTACTTTTAAAGAAAATGAGCAAGGAAGTAACTTAGGAAAGCTAAATTTTAGAAATGGTTTTTCACAAAGCAATTAAGGGAAAAATCACCTTCAAAAGCCAGACGTATCACCCTTTTTGATGAGCTAGCTCATCTGAAAAGAGTAAAAATTTTTCCCAGAAATGCTGTGAACATAAAACTGAAGAAGACAGCCCTAGATCCAAAGACATTTCCAGCTCTAGAACAACAGGTAAAGGTGCTGTGATCAAGTAATCACTTTCTGATTTTTCTACTTGGAAGGCAGACTGAATGCTGAGGCACAAACCAGTGTTTCAGCACACTCATTTTTTTTTCTGGAGTAAGGGTTCAGCTCCCCTATGTCTACTCATGTTACTCATGCTTAACTCACTCTTGTGTGCTACAGCAGGAAGCTGCTTTGCTATGTAAGTACGTAAAGAAACTTCAACTAAAATCAGTTAAGATTGTCGTTCCCCTTACAAATGAACACATCAGACTCTGGCCCACACAATCAAGCAAAATGCCTCTTCAAAGACTTTTGCTGGTGCTGTTTTATTATGCAAAGCATGACCCCTACATCTATGTTTACATGATAGAAGAGAACAGCTCTGAAGGTAATAGATTTTGCCTTTTAAAAGAATTTGTGTTACAAAAAAATGCATTTAAGTGGAAATAGATCTAACATCATACACATCTTAAAAAGCTGCCTCAAAATGTATTTACCTGGCAGAACAGCTGTTCTGGTCTCCTGAGTAAATAATTAAATGTTTTAAGAGAACTGCACATAAACATATTTACCTGATAGACTGGAACAAATACAGCCAATATTTTTTATCA
This sequence comes from Ptilonorhynchus violaceus, assembly GCA_013397565.1. Taxonomy (NCBI): domain Eukaryota; kingdom Metazoa; phylum Chordata; class Aves; order Passeriformes; family Ptilonorhynchidae; genus Ptilonorhynchus; species Ptilonorhynchus violaceus. The sequence continues at coordinate 36,033 of VZRJ01009984.1, read as the reverse complement.
TACTTGGAATACATAAAAATTATTTCTGCAAGGACATGAGCCAATATGGTCCTCATCATTTTGTAAACTTGTCCTGAGGGACAGCCTTTAAACCTGAGGTAAAGAAATTTGCACAAAACACACAAAAAAAACCCACTGAAAAACAAACCAAACCCAACCAACCAACCAAACAAATCCCAAAACAAAACAAGCAAAAAGAAGGGAAAAAAAAACCCAAACAAACCAATAACTAGGAAAAAAACCCCAAAAGTATTCTGAAGACAGGATTATTTTTGATGGCAATTTTGATATCTTGATTTTTGGGAATAATGATGGGAAATTCAGAATTGTCAGAACATTCTGGTTTTATGCACTGAAATTAATATTCCTATTTTCATCACGGACATGCATTTTCTGCTATGTCTAGGTATTTTCTCGGTTTGTTCTAGTTGTTTTTCAGCCTGAAGAGATTGGGAACATAAACCGGAAAAGTGATATGGAAAAGCCTTTGTATAGCTCGCGACGCTTCCGGAAATGGGGAGCAGAATTCCAACCTCATGGCCGCAGCGTTGCAGGGGGACTGACCCAGATCTCCACACTGAACCTGCAGAGGCAGTAACACAGAAACACAGCCCTGTGCGTGACAGGCATGGGAGCTGTCCACTCAACAGCAGGAGCCAGGAAAGAGGCTCAGCTCGATGGCTGCTGGTGTTCATCGACAGCTGCTTTCTGTAGGAGGCTGAGGTAGAAAATGTCAAGTTTTATGAATCTGCCTCCTTCACTCTGAGGATTCCAGAAAGACAGGAGCAGAAAAAATCTCCAGTGTTAACAATATAGAAGTCATTTCCGGTACTGATGATTTGGCCTAAGGTCTGGTATCACACCTAATTTTCAAGCAGCCAGTATTAAGAAGGAGAACAGAAGAAGAGAATCAATTTCAATCAGTATCAATTCACTCTGTTTTGTTTCCTGCATTTGTTTCACTCACGCAATACTTTTTCCCCCATAAAAATGGTCCTCTTTACATATAAAAGGCATTCTCTGCTGTAACTATCAGGGAAAGGTTTATTTCTTATGGAGCAGCAGGGTTATGATGACTTTAACATCAGGAATAGACAGGGGCCTCCAATATTAACTTTGGTTTTCCGCCATCTTTAAACCTATACAGGAATTCACATGATCAATTGTAGATGTCTACAATGTAGATATCACCTTAGGGGCTCTGCATAGACAGTGGGCATTTCTAGGATGCCATTCATCTTAAACCAAAGTAGATATTTAAAAGAGATCAGATGAATTGGGACCTGGAAGTGTCTATTGTTCTTCACCAAGTATGATGGAAGATGAGTGAGTAGCTAAGATACTGATTTCTGTACCACTGATGTCTGGATTTGGCTGTAAGTATGCCTGTCTCTTTCCTGGCCTGTGCAGAAGCAGACTCAATAGCTGCAACTCCATCCATCAGACTGCTGTGACTCGTGTTGAACTGGAACTTGGCTTGAACAAAGGTCATAACAAAGTCACAGCAAATGCAATTTTCAGTCTAGCCACCTCTGCATCTTACAGGTATGCACACTGCTCTAAGTAGCATGTACGAGTAAGAGAGCTTCTTTGTTTACCTAGAAAAACATCAAGTCATTAAATCTGAAAAAGATGACAAACAGATGCAAGGGATTAATTCCAAACACGTCTGAAAGCCATTAACAATGCTATCTGAGCTACTCTCACAAACCTGAGGAGAAGATTATTATTTCTGCTACATGTAACTTTTCTATTGCTTAAGCAGTCACTGACTTTTTGGAAACACAAAACTGAATTCTTATATATATTTTCAGGTGAGATTTCTGAAGTGTCCTTCTCACAAAGCATGGGGTGATGAAGTCTTTTACTATATATGATTTAAATATCTGGCTTTCTGTACTGAAAAACCTAAACTGACTCTAGCAATGGCATGTCCATGAGCACACTAAGGACGCCAGAACACACATCTGGTGTAATTGTGGCACAAGATCCCATTCGGTTCGTCCATCCAGAACAACATGCCGGGATCTTCTCAATCCTAAGGAGCAAATGTAACTGAAGAAATGGTCACATTGAAAAAAAAAGTACTTTTAAGTGGCTTTATCCTCCCTGAACATTTCAATTCCATAAGACAGCTAGGATATATGAAGTAGCCACTGATAAGATCTGGTGATACCAAGCTCATATGAAAATAATAATTAAAATGCTTGAAAGAAGGGTTTCTCACTCAGTTATCTGCTTTACCCTTTATGTTCCAACCGTTAAATAGAATCTCTTATATGCAGATGGTTTCTTAGATGTTCAGAGAAAAAGGAGGCTTGAATCATGAGCAGACATGGACTATAAGAGTGCTTTAGCCCTATGAACCTTTCCTTGTTGATATGAGAAAGAACTGACCTGGCTTGCTTAATTATGTGAGAGGATTTCAAGCTGAGAGAGGCCTCCAGCAGCCCAGAGTCACATTCTGTCTCTGCAATTAATTTGAAGAGGTTTCTGGATACTGTCTGTTATGAATTGCAGTTTTAGGTGCTTCACTCTTACCCATCTGTGTGCTCAAGAGCCTGTGACCATCTCAGGTGTCTGCTTTCAGACGTTGCAGCAATGAGCTGGACATTGCCTCATCAAGACTAGATCTCATTTATAGGTTGCACAATTTCTCTCCCCATGCTTCAGTCAGCATCTGGAAAGTGGTGACAGTAGCTCTTGCATTTTTTTCCCAGGGGTGATGAAAATAAGTATAAAAGAACTACAGTTACAGTATCTTCCTAATTAAGCTGTTACGGAATAAGTTCTCATTTCACTTACCCTGGTGTAAACCAAAAATAAATTACAGCTACCTTAGTTTGTATCTGTATATGTTGTCATAGGAAAATTAGTTTGGGAATCTTTATTTTAAATTCCAGCTTGTTATTTGCTTGTTTGTTTTTAAAGGATTATGGTGAAACTGTTGATTAGAGGGGAGAGACTTTATTCAAACTGTTTGAAAGACAAGGAGGAAGGGCTGTTGAACTGATGAAGCATAATCACATTAATACTTTATTGCTGTATTTGTCAATATATTAGAGCAATATTTTATTGTATACATTATTAAATGTTGCTGTTAAATGTTTTATGCTGGTCTGTTTCATTATTTTTTTGTTTTGACTGTGATAAATTTTTATTTGAAAGACTTTTTTTTTTTCCTTTGGAACAAGAAAAAAAATGATATCAATACATTAAAGAGAAATTATGAGATCTAAGTCAAACTCAGTAAATAAAAAAGGTGGTATTTTTCTGCATCTTCTTAATCTTTCCCCCTCCCACCTGGTCTCTTTGTATGAGTTCTCCATTATTTTCTCAGAAACTGGAGGGTTTATGACTTTAAAATCTGTATTGTTGGAGGCTGAGAACTCTTTGCCTTTTACAGTATCTCTACAAAACATCTGTAAGTCCCAAGCAACAAGCAGGAATTGGTTCAAGAAGGAACTACAGATGAATCACTAAGTAATACTGTCTACAGTTTGACTTCCCAGAGGAGTGAAAAAAAAGAAAAAAAAGAAAAAAAAACAAACCATACAACCAAACTACTGAAAATGACAATGTAAGTTTAAACTATTTAGTGTAAAGTTGGGAGAAAAAGGAAAGAAAGCAGAAAGCACCGGTGATGCTAGCTCCGGAAGGCAGGAAATTAAATGCAAGACTTTAGAAGACTCTCAATACACATAGATCCTTAATAGGAATATCGTGCCTGCCTGCCACTTGAACCTTTGAAGACATCCTCCTGAAATCCTTTATCTCCTTTTCACACAGATGTGCCATAGCCATAACAGCCATGGAAGGCCTGCACACCCTTTGACATGAAAGGAAGGAGGGAGGGAAAATGTAGATCGTTGTGTAGAAAGCAAAGTAAGGCACTGCTTTAGATATGGAAATCCAGAACCTGGGGAATCATGGCAAGGAGTCTAAATGCTCAGACAAAGTCTTGGGTTATTTCATGTGGAGCTGAAAAAGAGCAGGTTAGAAGAGTAGATTGAGGGGAGATCTCACCACAGTCTACAACTCCCTCCTGAGGGGAAGAGGAGAGAGGAGGGACAGACGCCGATCCCTTCCCTGTGGTGACCGGTGACAGGAACTGAGGGAATGAAGTTGTGTTAGTGGAGGTTGAGATTGGATATCAGGAAAAGGTTCTTCACTCAGAGGGTGTTTGGATAATGGAACAGGATCACCAGGGCAGTGGTCACAGCACCAAGCCTGACACAGTTCTACAAGTGTTTGGACAGGGTGGAATTCTTGGGAACGGTCCTGTGCAGAGTTAAGAGTTGGACTTGATGATCTTTGTGGGTCCCTTCCAACTGAGCTTATTCTGTGATTCTGTGACTCTGCTTCTGGCTTTTTTCACTGTTCTGTTACTGTTAAGAACACAAAACCTTCACCCTGTGCTGGCAGTCTTGCATCCTGATTAAGAGGGTTTGAGAAAAGCTCCCCAAGGAACATCTCCTGAGGCATCCATGTCTTCTGTCATCATTACTGGGAGGTGACTGTCTGGAAACTGAACAAACTGCTGCTTGAACAGGGTTGTTCAATAGTCACTGAATGTGAAATGTTTAATAAATTTCATAAGACCACAGACTTCAAATATACTTTCCCATCTTACAGGTGTTGTTTTTCTGTCAGAGGAGCCACCTATCCCACCTATTTCATCCAGGCTGTTTCCTGATATCATTTAGTGAAGAATTTGAGGTAATTTATGCAGAATTTCCCTGCAGTCATGTGTGGACCATGGATTCTTTTGAAGATATGTTGATAATTAGTCCTAAAGCAAAAGACTAAATTTCTTCCTTTTGCAAATACCAGCTGTCCCACCTCATCAATCTATAGCAGAACTTACCCTTTTTTTTTATTATAAGGCCGGGGTATTTCCACAAATCCCAATGGAGTACTGTTTATGAGTGTGATTGTTAATTGCAATCATGTTACTAGATTGAACTGAGCCCTTGATCATCCTTGACTGATCATTCTGTCATCATCCAGAAAATCCTTTTTCATCTTCCACCGTAATTATAATATGGCAACCCTATCTAACTTAGTTCTTTTTACAATTAACTACTAATTATTGAATTCTCTCTGACACCAATCTCTACCATAGCTCTGTGCCTATATGTAAATTATTTTATTATTGACAGACTGATTGTAAAGTGCAAGAGGATTTTTTTCCTTAGATTTTTGGATGGAAGATAATTTATATGAAATTTTTCTCTGTCAATGCCTAGATTCACATATATATGTATAATTACTTGTATGCATACATTTACATGCACTCCCATACATAAGTAGGACAAAATGCTTTATTTGCTGATTATTGATTGGTGCTCTTTTTTTTGTTGTTGTTTGGTTGGTTTGTTTGTTTGTTTGTTTTAATGACATTTTTACATTCCATAATGTCTTGGAGGGGTGTGAAGGCAGGTGTTTGTTTTTTCTTCTCAAGGGAGACAAAATTTTCCATATGAGACTTTAGTATTTTAGCTTAAATGAATGTATACGTCATAAACAGTCATTAATGTGGCGATTTTTGTTAAAGTTATGGCAATGTTATCCTCTGGCAGTTAGATATGCAAAGAAAAAAGCTTGGTTTTCGAGGTTGCAACAAGGGACAGAGGTTAGAACTCCCACTTTCTAGATGCACACAGTGATACCTGCTCTGCTCTGGAAGAGTCAGGCCAGACACAGGAAGAGACAGTATCATACCAAAGTGCTCTGGGGCACTTCTACATGTGGGGAGTGGTAGCTGCCACCTCTGTATCAGAGTCAGGTAACATTTATCTGTCACCTCACATTTGCATCTCACTGTGTAAGTAGAGAGATGAGGGTCATGCTCCAACTCCTTTGTCTCTGATTCTTGGACTAGATATAGTGCTTAGCATCCTAAGTGGGAGACAGGACACTCAACTGCAATTATCAGTGACTCACCTTCCTTTGGCTCCAGCAACAGAGGCTTGTAATTTTGGGGCTGGACACTCTGAGCTCTGTTTCTGCTGAGATATTAATGGCTAAGGATAGTACAAAGTGTATTGGCAGCTGCAGCATTGCTGAAGATCATCAGTTAGTTAATCACAGTGTATGCAGTGTAACAACTCCATCCTATTAGCAGCATGTTGTGGGATTTTTTTGCAAGAAGATTTAGAGTTTCTAAATGACATTTGGTCCCGCATGCCAAGTGCTGTATTTTCCCAAACCAATAGGCAATCCCTGCCCCAAAAAGCTTAGACCCTGATCCACAGAGGTAATTCAGCTCTTACTTTCTAGTCCATCAAGATAAATTACCTTGATTTACCTTCGTGAATCTGGGCCCCAGAGTTGAAAGAAACAAAGCATAATAGGAGAGAAAGTGTGACTGTCCCCATGTTGCACAAAAGCACAGAGAAATGGATTTGCCCAAGGTCATGTAGGGCACAACAGGAACAGAATTCAGGTCTCTGAGTCCCAATCTAACATATTAACTACAGATTCTGCTTTCTTCCCCTCTGTGCTTTTATACTTTCATGCATGGTACAGAAAAGACCAAGTGCCATGTATTATTGAACCAATCTCTCCTTTTTTAAGCTCCTGACTTTCTGTTGCAAAGGTGCTTAGCAGGAAATTAATCAAGGGTAAAAGAAAAAAAAAAAGAAAGAAATAAATTAAAGGAATCTATAAATGTATTTCCAGCAATTTGCAACCAGAAAGTTAGATCAATACAATATGAATCAGAAAATACAATAGGAAAACAAACAAAAAAGGTCTCTAAATTAAAGAATGTCATACTCACATTCCCACTGTGTTAAGCCCTTTAGAAAAATCCCCCTCATCTGTATTATTTCCTCTCTCTCTCGCCTGAAAGACAAATCTCATAATTTCCACTTTTACATATGCCAACACCCAAACCAATTTCAATAAGGTTTCTGCCTGCACCATGCCCTTGGTAAGCCCCCCTCACCTTTGAAAAGCTGTTCTGGAATTTGTTTCTCTTT
>VZRJ01009984.1:8171-28977 GCA_013397565.1 Ptilonorhynchus violaceus | reverse complement strand
TATTTAAGGATCATAAAGTGTAAGTCAGGTTGCTGCATTTTTCCAGAGACAGATGAAGCAAAGTGCTCCGCTGGGAGTATTCAGCCCCAGTGCCTTGCTGTATTACGGCATATGGAGTTGCGTCTCCAGGCGCTGACATTAGCAGTCCTGCTTCAGGTAACTCATTTAGCTTTGGTGTCATTTTACAATAAATATACCATCCACCGACACAAATTAGACAGCTATTGAGNAGAATTAAAAAAAAGAAAAAAGACAGAGAGAATCAGGAGAAAAAATCTGAAAAGAAAGAGAGAGAAAAGAAAGAAGGAGCAAAGAGAACATAATGATGTGGTATGTTCATTATAGAGCAAATAAATTAGTATAACTTTTCCTTCCATTTCTTGTTAGAGAAATGCTTATGTAAAGCATTTATTTTGAGTCCTGGCATTATTATTTGCAATAAAAGATGAGGGAATTATGGTGTTCTTACTTCTGACGTTGGATATATGTTGTAATTATGGTACTTTATCGGACAAGAATATCTTCGACTGGGCAAAAAGCCATGTCTGAATTGTGACCTATCATCATTTAAGATAAAAGGTTAAATACAGGAAGGGTATACATAAGCACTAATTGCACCGTAACCAGATGTTGTGGGTGAAACTGGAGGCTGTAAATGCAGAGTATGTCATTAAGCTATGGAGAAGGCTTTTTTTTGTGCAAGATGGTGGGTGGCTACTTTGAGAGAATGTCTGCACTGCCCAGGACATTTGTGCATCAGCTTTTCCGTGCTGCTGAGAGTTAACCTGAGTAAGCAGCTAAGAACCCTACAAACAGTCCTTCACTGCTCTCTCCTACCCACAGTGGAATGAAGGGAGAGGAATGGAAGTGTAAAAGCAAGAAAACACACGGGTTAGGATAAAAGTAGCTTAATAAGTGGAGAAGTCGAAGACAAGAGAGAAAAAACAAACCAAAACACTTTATGCAAAGACAGTAACTCACTGTCTCCCATCTGTAGATCAAAACCCAGATAGTTCCCAAGCAAAAAATGAGCTGTTCAAACCTCCCACCTCTCCTTTATTTTTGAGTATGACAATGTATAGCATGGAATCTGTCACTGGAGAGTTTGGATCCTCTGCCTGCTTGTGGCCCCTCACAGTTTTTGTGCACCCCCAATCTCTTTACTGGGATGTGAGAAACAGAGGAGACCTTGATGCTGTGTAAATACTGTTCAGCAAGAGATAAAATATTAGTTTGTTGTCATGACATTTTGGTCACAAATCTCAAGCAGCACCAAACAAGCAGCTTTGAAGAACAGTAACTCCAACCCAGACAGATCCAACACACAAACATTTTCCTGCCTGCAGGGTACCTGCCATCCACGTTCTGGAGGTCTAAATTTACAAATCCCACTTGGCAACAGGCAATGCTGGGGTTCACTTTGGAGAGTTTTCCTGGTTGGGAGACATTGCCAGAATACTAGAGGAGATAAAAAGAGGTACCAGTTAAGCACAGCAGACTGAATTTCCTTCACAAAACTTCAGATAATATAGATGTGTAAACTCACCATCTCAAGCCCTCACTGGAATCAGTAGGTGGGCAATTTTAGCACATAATTTCTCCACCTCGTTTTAGCTAGCTAAACACCTATTTTTAGCCAGATAAAGTCAAGTGATAAAAGTTTCCCAACCAGTGTGTACGCCCTGTCCACCTTGGAGACTGATGTGCATTTGACTTGACAATAACAGTAGGACTGCAAAGGTCTTCTTCTCCTAAAGGTCACAGCTCATTTTTCGTGAAAACTGTGGGTCAACATGAGACACGTGTGGACTTCAGCAAGACCCATGTACAGGGCTGGAGGACTGAAGCAGCAACAGATCTGAAGAATTGTGTTTAAATTTTAACAATGCAAATGCTTCTATATATACACTCACTTTGATTATATCTACACAAGTGACTTAAACAGTGCCAGGCGATGTACCCAGCTCTTTTGAAAGTTAACATTGTTTAATTATACAAAGAAAGGCTCATTCCATGCCACTCATCTTCGGATTGAATGGATGATCCTTGATGCACTAAAATTACTGCTGTGGTTGCCAAACTCTACAAGAGGTCCCTGTGGTTTAGTTACAGGTTCATCATCTGCAGCAGCACGGATCAGAAGTACCAGAGTTTGCTCCATATGAGCCAGTGTGGTTAGACATTCCAAGCTTTCATTGCTGGGCTCTGTTGCACAACTGTCTAACAGTTGTGGGCTGTCAGTATTCAGAGCTGAAGAGTTTCATTGTTTGTGTTACCTGCAGAGCCTTGTCCTGCTGTAACTTTTCAGAACCTACCTCCAGCCTGAGTTCAGGATGTCACTCAGCTGTGCTTATGTTTAGGGGTAGCAGAAGAAGGAGTCAAGCTGTGTCTTCATTACAGAAGAGGTGTGTTTGTGATGCACCCCACAGTCAAAGTTCTCAGATGCACATCTCAGCCATGCAGAAGTTTGTGCATTGTTTACTTTGGTGCATAGAAAGAGATGGAGATAGTATCTCCCTGACTCCTCAACGTGGATGAGCAGGGACTAGGAACGCTGAGCACGCTGCTGAGCTCACTATCCCTGCAGTGTAGACATATTGATTGCTGTGAATGGTTTTGCCTTTGTAACCTTGTGCTCTCAACAGTCATTTAAAATGTAAGAAGCACAGATTTACTGGCTGCTTTGCATTAAAACAGAGACAAAAGCGTCTCTCCTGTGATGAAAGGCTGAGAGGATTGGGTTTGTTCAGATTGGAAAAGAGAAGGCTTTGAGGTGACCTAATTGTGGCCTTCCAGTACCTGAAGAGAGCCTACAAGAAAGATGGAGAGGGACATTTTAAAAGAGCATGCAGTGACAGGACAAGGGGGAATAGTTTCAAACTGAAAGAAAGTAGGTTTAGATTCAGTCTTATGAAAAAAAAAATCTTTACTGTGAGGATGCTGAGTCTCTGGTACAGCTTGCCCAGAGAACCTATGACTGCCTCATCCCTGGAAGTGTTCAAGACCAGGCTGGATGGGACTCTGAGCAACTTGGTCTAGTGGAAGGTGTCTCTGCCCATGGCAGTGAAGTTGGAATGAGATGATCTTTAAGGTCCCTTGCAGCCCAGGCCACTCTATGATTTTATGATGCTATGATTAATACTACGTTGATCCCAAATTTAAACTGATAGTACCTTCTACCATTCCACCATTTGTTTGGGAACTTCTGAAAGTCTTGATCTTGCAGTACCAGGCATTAAGCTTATGAGAAACTTGGAACATGATGAAAAAAAAAAATTAATATAGTTCCTGCAGAAAAAAACAACCAGTTAAACAAACAAACAAACAAACACCTAAACAAAAATTTTTTTTAATGGAATTTCCTTTCTAATTTCCTGAGTTTGTTTTTTTTTTCTTTTCTCCCACTTGTGTTGTGGGAATTTCTTTATTGTAGAATCATTTTTTTGAACATTTCCAGTGCCAGACACATTAGCAGACTGCGCTGTCTGACATATTTCGATTTCCCCCCTTTTACAGAACAGCCTATCCACAGCCTCTCAACATCAGCTGCTTCACATTTACAGTCCACAGTCCAGTTTTGTACTTAAAAAGTTGCCAGTCCATTTTCGTGCAAGAGCAAACCTCAGCTAATGTTTATGAATGGCTCTTTCCCTGCTAGTAGGAGACCAACATAAGAGGTCTGAACCATTTTTAATGCATCTAAAGATCTACTTCAGGTAAGCAGTGGGACTGATCAAGTACTAAATGCTACACATATGTTCAAGTGCTTTACTGAATCAGGACCTGATGAAGGTCCATTTACAACAGTCCATTTAAATCAATCCTGATCTGTAACCCCTCTACTTACTGCAATTTATGAATCATACTTTTCATTTGCAGACTGGATTAAGTATTGCTGTTATGATGAGCAGAATAGGAAGAAGGATGAAAGATTCATGAAATATATTTGTGATCTACTTAATGTGAAACAGATCTTGTATCACCAGAAGTGAAAATCTAATGTACCACCTAGGATTGAAGTGAAATCTGGGTTGATAAAATTAGGCAAACTTTTCACATTCTTTTAATGGACTTTGCTTTTACTTACTCTGTGGGCTCCTTTAGATCTAGTCCCATATTCATGTTTTCTCTTTTTCTTTATATTTTCTTTGTATTTTAGGCTGCCACTTGCCTCAGTGCAAGATAAATATGGTTTCAGGTACAAAAATATGCTATTTATGCTTAGGTCATGATTTTCATTCACTGTATATACTTGCTTCTTGCATAAACACCCATAACAAAATGGGGATGAAGAATCAGATAAAAAGAATGCCTGATATAATAAAGCTAAGGGTGGGGTCATGCTGAAGCTTACGCTGTATAGAACCAGAGCTGAAATTTAGAAGCATTTGAAATTCAGATACAGCTAAAATCCCCTAAGTGGTTGTGGCTTCTTTGGTAAACTGTATTCAAAGTGAAATTATCTCCTTTTCCCTGACCTGACTATTAAGCTATCGCCTCAGCACAGTCACTGTAGAGTTTTCGAAAATTAATGGATTTATTAGTGATTCCTGAGTCTGTGTGGTTGGGTTTAGCTGAAGGTACGATATTGTCTTTTATTCTCAATTTCCCCTGCGTTCTTACAGCTCTTTAACATTTACAGAAATGTTACATTAGCAAAAAGAATAGTCCTATCTCTGTCCAAGATTTATATAGGCTACACACAGTGTAATATCACTCGGAGGTACTATTTCTTAATAATAATATAATTAATTAAGAAGTTATCTAAATAAGCATTGAGGAATATTAACAAGCAAGATTGTTGCACAAGAAACTTGTCTTCTGAATGTACTATGAGATAAATATGGACCGGTAAATAGGATAACAAAAAGTGTTGTGATTTATTAAGGGTCATAGAGCAGGTTATAATAGAGCCATAAATATAATCCAGATTTCCTAATTCCCATTCCAGTGTTCTGTGATTTACATCTAAAGTGATGTAACTGTAAACTGACTGATGAACACTGTAAACTGACTGCACGGGACTGTTCTGTTAAAATAGTAATGGTAAGTATGGCAATTATTATTCTTACTGTGTGTTGGAAAATTAAACAAATAAATGACCACTGCATTCTAGGTAGGGGTCCAGCTTGCAGAGTGAAAGTTTGTAGAGCTGCCTGTACATATGTACCTGATGACTTTAAAATACTCTATTCACAAAGAACTTTCTCCCCTCTGGACAAGTATGGAGCTAAATGTCAGATGGCCCTGACCCAGTGTAGACAGTTGAATGAAAGCTTTTGTCTGTACAAAATGATATCAAACATCACCAGAAAAGGAGAAACTCACAGTCAGTTTTTCGAGGAGCTTTCCAACTTTCTTGACTAAATCTGCAGTCGGTAAGGGGATCATTCAAACCCTGATGTCAGTAGGGTAAACAAGCCATATCATGTGACTTATCTTGGGACAGCAATCCGGAGCATTGGTGGAGGGTTCTTCTTGCTACTGTCCTCTGAGATGTAGTCAGTATTTCTGAGGCAAAAAAACCAAAACACCAGAAGGAGAGACGTGTACTCTCACCTTCGACATTTTTTCATGTATGAATGAATTCAAGGTTAACTAAAGACTGAGCAAGAGAACAAAGACAAAGGAAAGTGAGGATCACTTTATCTTCATTGCTAGAAGGAAGTTCCTTATGTAGAGCTTTCATTTACAACATTAAAAAATATATTTTGTTTTACCACTCCCAAGTAAGAAGGAATCTTTACAGAGCACGACGCTCTTTGTGGCATCCAGGGTAGATATTCATGTTTTATGTTTATATATATATTAATATTTTTAAATTTCTACTCCTGTCCCCAGCATTACAAATTATATTGATACAGGTGAAACAGGAAGAAGTGGAATGGAAAGAAGTGTTATCACAGTTATCTATAATTCAAAAGTTGGATACAGTATGGACACAAGAAAGCTATCAGTTTCTTTTCTAGAGTCTGTGCTTTATTCTTCACAAATGCTCAAATATTTGAGCTGCTGCATAAAATCAGCTTTGAATGAGCCCTTTTCAACACCTATAGAGACTTCTAAGATACAGTCCTGCATTAAGGAAGGTATGTAATGAATAAAGTTCAAATAGCAGGAAAAAATAAGATTCCAGGAAGTCATTTAACAGGTGTCTTTTTGTGAATATCATGCTGAGGTGCACTTCTCTCAAGGCACTTCTTAGGAGCATAAACACCTGATTTATGATCGTGGATTCTATTTCAGAAGTTATTCAAAAAAAGGTTCTGTACAGCTACTCAGAACACAGAGATTACGAAGTCCTTTTTAGATCTCAGCTTATAAATGTGTGAATAAAAGATTTCATGGAAAATTTAGCTATCATTAAGAGAAAATATTTTTATTTTCTATTTTATATTTTATCATATTTCATTTTATTTCTATTATTGTACTGTCTCCTTTTCTTAGTCAAACAGTTGTGCTCAAACCGTTCTTCTGAAACGTATTTCCCCCCTTTAACTCAGTTCACCTTTTGGCCCGAGTGTGATTTATCAGAAATAACTTTAAGCTTGTAACTAATATTTCCACTTAACTAGGACTTTTTACAGTCATAAAAAAAATAGTATTATCTATCCTAAACTTCTCATGGATACAGGGAATTGTAAAGTCTGATTTTACTAAAATGCAGTGAATATGTACATCCGTTTTTCTGTTAACAGTGAGAACAGAAAATGTTGACATTTACATGCAAAATCATTCCCCATAAAAACAGTTCAATATAGTCTAAACTCTTCACTATTCCATCAGAGCAAAATATACATTCACAGATTTTAAAGTCAAAAGAACTCACAGAATCATACAAAAAAATTAGACTCAAAGTAACCTTTGAAGACCATCTAATTATATGCTGAACACAGAAAGCCGCAAATCTCGATCAAGCTGCTCAGTTTTTCTTTCAGAGAAAGATGCCAAGGATGAAGACCTTTCTCATCTCTCTCAGCAACCTGTTCCTGTGCTTAACAATTTTTTATCATTATGTTGCTTATTGTTCCCTTATGTGTAATGAAAAATTCTCTTGCTGCATATTGGAGCTATGGGCTCCTGTACTTTCTGTGTATGTTTCTGAGAGTGGTCAAGTTCTATCATCTCTATCATGGCTGCAGAAGAAAGCTGGAATATACTCCCCCTTATCCTTCTCTTTTCCAGACTAATGTATATGCAAAACATTCCAGCCCCTCCCAAACTCACTGTTTTTTTGTTGTTTGGGGTTTTTTTGTACTTGAAGGCCAAAATTGGACACAAGGCTCTAGAGTGTGTATAAGTGTGCCGGATAGAGCGAAATAGTCACTTTCTAAAATATGCTGGTTACACTTTTTTTAATGAAGCTCAGCATTTGCTTGGCCTAGGTTGTCAAGATGACTAACTTATATCAGCAAGAGTCTTGGTCCTTTTCTGCAGAGTTGCTACACAGCCATTCCCCAGCCTGTACTGGTGCATCCAGTTCTGCTTTGATTGAGGGCATGGTTTATCCCATAGTTCAGACTGCTGAAAAACGTGTTAAACTACTTGTACCAACTCTGGGGAAGCTCCTCATTAACCATCTGCCCTTCCAACTTCACAGAATCACAGAATCAGTAGAGCTGGAAGGGACCTCTGGAGATCACCCAGTTCAATCCACCTGCCCAGGCAGGGTCAGCCAGAGCAGGTGGCACAGGAATGCATCCAAGCAGTTTTGAATGTCTCCAGAGAGGGAGACTCCACACCCTCCCGGGGCGGCTGTTTCAGTGCTCTGCCACCCCCAACATAAAGAAATTCTCCCTATTGTCTAGGTGAAACTTCTTGTGTTTTAGTTTACGGCCATTGCTCCTTGTCCTGTTGCTGGGCAACAGTGAAAAAGAGTCTGGCACCATCTTCTTATCAAACTCCTTTGAGATATTTTTATGCATTGATGAGATCCTCTCTCAGACTTCTCCACACTAAACAGGCCCAGCTCCTGCAGTTTCTCCTCAGAAGAGAGATGCTCCAGTCCCAAAAATCATCTTTCTGGCCTCTGCTGGACCTGTTCCAGTAGCTCCTTATCTTTCCTGTACTGAGGAGTCCAGAACTGGACCCAACACACCAGATGTGTCTCACCAGGGCTGAGAAGAGGGGCAGGATCACCTGCCTCAACCTGCTGGCCACACTCTTCCTGATGTTCTCCAGGATCCCATTGGTCTTCCTGGCTGCAAGGTCACACTGTCCTTTCATGGTCAACCTGCAACTCACCAAGTCTCAGGTGCTTCTCGGCAGAGCTGCTCTCTGGTAGGTCAGCCCTCAACCCGTGCTTGTGCTTGGGGTTATTCCTCCCCAGGGGCAGGCCCCTACACTTGCCTTTGTTGAACCCCATTAGGTTTCTCAATGCCCAACTCTCCAGCCTATCAAGGTCCCCCTGAATGGCAGCACAGCCCTCAGGTGTACCAGCCACTCCCCCCAGCAAATCGTATCACCAGCAAATTTGCTGAGGGTACATTCTATCCCTTCNGCAGTTTCTCCTCAGAAGAGAGATGCTCCAGTCCCAAAAATCATCTTTCTGGCCTCTGCTGGACCTGTTCCAGTAGCTCCTTATCTTTCCTGTACTGAGGAGTCCAGAACTGGACCCAACACACCAGATGTGTCTCACCAGGGCTGAGTAGAGGGGCAGGATCACCTGCCTCAACCTGCTGGCCACACTCTTCCTGATGTTCTCCAGGATCCCATTGGTCTTCCTGGCTGCAAGGTCACACTGTCCTTTCATGGTCAACCTGCAACTCACCAAGTCTCAGGTGCTTCTCGGCAGAGCTGCTCTCTGGTAGGTCAGCCCTCAACCCGTGCTTGTGCTTGGGGTTATTCCTCCCCAGGGGCAGGACCCTACACTTGCCTTTGTTGAACCCCATTAGGTTTCTCAATGCCCAACTCTCCAGCCTATCAAGGTCCCCCTGAATGGCAGCACAGCCCTCAGGTGTACCAGCCACTCCCCCCAGCAAATCGTATCACCAGCAAATTTGCTGAGGGTACATTCTATCCCTTCGTCCAGTGTTGATAAACAAATTGAATAAGACTGGACCTGGTATTGACCCCTGGGGAACATCACTGACTGCAGGCCTCTAACTGGATTCTAGATAGCATTCACTTCTCTCCTCTTGATCAGCCATTTCATCACAAAAAGCAATCAAATTGGTCAAGCACGATTTGCTCATCATAGATATGTGCTACCTGTTCCCTTGTCCCTCAAATGTCTGGTGGTAGCTTCTGTGAGGGTTTTGCTCTGTAATTTTCCCTGTGATGGACATGAAGCTGTGGTTCCCTGAATAATCTTTGTTACCCTTTCCAAAGATAATATGACATCTGTCTTTCTCCAGTCATAGCCATAATCTTTCAAAGATGCTAGAGAGCAGCTTTTTAACTATACCAGCCAGGTCCCCTCAGCACCTTTGAATGAGTCAAGTCACAAATCGTGGGCTTTTAAGTAGCTCATTTGTTTAATCTGCTTCTACCTCAATTCTGCCTTACTATGCGTAGCACTTCTCTGTCTTAAAATTTACTATTAGTCATGTAAACCTGGAATTAGTCTTTGCCAACACAAAGTGAGGCAAACGTTGAGTCTAAGCTTTTCCCGTAGTCTTCAGCACAAGGACTCCTGTCCTTTCAGCAACAACTCCAAGTTAACCTTGGTCTTCCTCTTGCTGAAAGTGTTCTTTTCTCTTGCTAACAGTGTTGCCCTTGACATTCCTCACCAATTTTAACTCCAGCTGGGATATGGCCTTCTTAATTCAATCCTTGGATGCCTGGACAATGTTTCAGTGTTATTACTCATAGTTCCACATCGAGCTACCCTGGCCTCTGGCCATGCCAGCCTGTTTTGTGTAGATCAAGATGGATCATTCTGGTTCTTTGAGGAGGCTGCCCTTGAAGATTTTGTCTTCCAGGGCAGACTCCAAGCTTTCACACATGCCAATTGTCTAAACCTACTCTCCTAATATACAGAATCTTTACACTGGTAATACCTTCCTTTTTTCCCCTTCAATACTAACTCATGGTCACTGTGGCAGAGGCTGAAACTCTCATGTTCTGTACAGTTCTGCTTTATTTGAATGGTGAATCCTCTCTTATTTTGGGCATTCACCATCTTCAACTAAGAATAAGTATGGCAGCCTAGCCGTAACTTATTAAGCTGTGTAGCACCAGTCAGAAAATTTCACGCTTGACTCCAGTGTTGAGCCTTGTATCTTGTCTTTGATTAGAACATCTTTTCCAGAAATGCATTCAGTATTGATCTCAGAACCAGAAAATGGTGAATAAGCCACTTTTGTGCACAGCTTTCCTTCTTCATTGAAAGCATACTTATTTTTTATTTGAATTGACCTGATTTCACCTTTCAAATTTGGTTTATCTGGCCTTTTCTGCTAAGTGAAAGAACCCTTTGGCATTGTTTTTCTTATAAAGGTACTTACATAGGAAAATCATGATAGTGTGGTAAAAATAGATGATCAAGTTTTTATACTGAGAGAACATCTTTTAATATTTTCTGCTTTCTGGAACTTGGAAGTGTAAAAAGTTTCAATAAGGAGAAAGAACAGTGACTTCTGATATATCAAAAAGTTTGTCTGAAGGCTTGAGCTAGTCCATTCAGGTATTCACTGAGGCAATTCACTCATTCCTTGGCTCTATTGTATATGTAATAAGCATTACTGTGGGCCTCAGGTAAGACTTGAGCTGGAAAGTAATAGTATAACCTTATCAGAAGCAAAGACTGTAGCTTCTGAAACAATGACTTTTACATAGCGAGTATGATAAATGAAAGCATTTTCCTCTTGTTTAAGAAACTAGGTTTTTATGAGTTTATTGTAGGATATTTAAAAGGATGGAGAAATCCTTTATTTGAGTTTGTAAATTTTATTGGCACTAGTGTTTCCGTCTTCTTTTTTTTTAATCCTGGGATTTATTGCTTTTTTATTTCAAAGCAATAAGAACTCGAGAGAAATTTTCAGCACAATGTGTCAGACTTTTCTGTTCAGGTATAGAAGGGTTTTTTAGTTTTTCACTTCCCCAGTTTGGCTGACATGTTAAAACTATCTCTTTATGTATCTGTGCTAGTAGTCATTTAAAAAAGGAATTTTAAACTTCATCATTTTTGAAGGGGTTTTGGCAGGTTTGGTGGTGGTTTTTTTTTCCCCGTAAGGATCTCTGTATATTCTTTTGATTTAGGATTTATGAAATTAATTTAGCTGTAGGCCTTTTAAAATTTCCTTTCTTATTCCTTATTCAGTTTATCTTTGTGCAGTTCTTTCCTGTATTTAAGAAGCCTCTTCAGTTTTTACGAACAAAAATCTTATTTTTTAAAGCAACTTTCAGCTTTGGAGTTCAACATATTAAAGCATTCTTAGAATGATGGATGGCAATTTTCTGAGTGCAATTAATCTACAATTCCAACTGATTTCATGATGTTATTGTCACAATTTAAAGAGTCACTGACTCCTTCTAAAACTATCTATTTTTCTTTTACTTAATAATGGGAACATTGACTATGAATTTTGAGTGCTGTTTTTTCACTTATGCATATTAAAAGGAGAAAGGTCAGTTTAATTTCCTGAGCTTGTTTTATTCAAATTTACCTGTTAGTTTCTTGAGTGCAGAGCTTAGCATAAGAGAGTTCCCTGAGTGGGAATAGTGAGGTAAAACTGATGGAGCAGAATAGAAGAGTATGAGCAGGTCTACTGAAAGATTATTCTGACTCTGAAGTCTGGTCCAGGGCTTTTTGGCATCAGTGAGCAGTTCTGTTTGAAATTCAATGGATTGTGATTTGATTCAAGAAATCAAGGATGGGATCCTCTACAAACAGCAGTGGGTGGGAGAACCACTTACTTACGGAGTGTGCTACCAGCATACTTGTTAAGTGGAGACAGAGAAAAAATTCTGTGTGGATTTCAGTTTCTGGCACTAAGTCATGTCACTTTCTACTTCTCACATAGTAACTTTGGTAAATTCACAGTACTACAAGGCATCAATGACCTAAACCAAAGCATGTTCTATGAAATTAAAGAGAATATAATGGGAAAATGTTACTATATAGGTACATGAAACTCATTTACTAACTGAAGCTTTGTTCATCTGTACTAACTTTCCGGGTAGATGTCCAGAGTCCCTCTAGAATCATTGGTAAAAGACATTTCTGTAAGGTCACACATCCATTCTCAAAGTGGCATGGCACATATAGGGTAAAATCTTACACAAAACTGATTTTATTTTCAATATCTACAGATGGAATAAAAATGATTACCTTAAAAGAGATGCCCAACAACTTTTATGTTATCCCCCCTAACCTTTTGCTTTATTACAATTTTTCTTTCTGGACTGAAGGAAACCTTTTATTCCCATAGAACTAAAGAGATCATCAAGTGTCATGAGCACCAGCAAGAACTTTTCCCCGTTTAACCCAATCCACATCCCAAGGAGCATCTCATTATGAAAATACAGCTCTAACTTATTGAGAATTTTTTATCCTTTACCTAGTTCATATCCTTTGGTACCACACCTGCAAACTGGTGCTGATTCTGTTGGACTGAAGGACAGGACATTTTTTTAAAAAGCAGCAATGAATTGGCCAACTGAATTTTCAACTGCCGACAAACCAGTTTGTGCAGCTGCCACAAATCAGTCTCCACTTTCATAGCAGCTGTGAAAAACATTATGTTGGCTAGACCTCTCTGCTTCAAACACTTAACTTTACTTTGTCACTTAAATTATCCGTCAAAAGTCACATTTTCTAATGAGCGCCCTTTGATGTCTTGTTCTTCTTAAACTTGAGTATTTCAGCATGTCAAGGTGACTTCAAGGAGGAAATGCACTTAAATTATTGTTCATTTGAAGGGCTTTTCTTGTGGACAGCATGATTATCTCATCTTGTCAGGGAGGTGGCCAGGGTTAGCTTTTGTTCTGTCTTTGTCCTTTTTCCCTCCATCTCCAGTTTCTTACTCATTCTCTGCCAGAATACAAATCAAGGCAATGATGTGTCTTGGATAAAATGTCCATCATCTTTCTGGTGTGCATCTCTATCAAGCTATAGTAAAGCAGAGCTGTTTATAACCTCGACACGAATGCAGTGTTGGTACGACCAAACTGTGGTAGTGAATAATGTTATTTTATTAATTTCTCAGTTCCCACATTAAAGGTGAGAAAAAAATGGAACCTTTTAGGAACAGCTAAAAGGAAGTGTCCCATAATTCAGGTTTTTCAATCTGGACATTGGGCTGTTTTGTTTAGATACAGGTGCCCACAGTAGAGTCAAGAGTCTTGGGATGTTCATCTGAGACCTCAAAAATGAGGATTTTACTTTACTAGTCATAGGTCTCTCATTTGATCTTGAGCAGGTCATTTAGGCACAGTTACTGACTTCATGTAAATGTTTATCTCTTAGTAATTTCTGTATCTTATGTATTTTGTATCTTATCATCCAGCTCTGCACATGAAGCTGGTATTTCTATTCAACTATATGTCATTTAAATTGATATTCAGACATTTCTTGATAAATACATAACAAAAGTAGGTAACAAGACAAAACACTAAGCAAGTAAGCTAAACTGCCATGCAGTTCTGTATTTTTTACCTTGAGGCAGGTACAGATTATGCTTTTATATAAATTCCTGAATGCTAAAGCTTCAGTTCCCACCACCAAGTCCTAAGCTAAAAATTCTTAATTTTTAAAGGAACCTTGCTGGTTCCTCCAGTGTTTCATAAAACTCTATCCTACAGAAACTGAAAAGCAAGTCAGAGAGCAGTAGCTGCAGTCTACATGACTCTAGATTTCTTTTCCAAAGTCTACTAGAGGAGAGGTTCTTCCCACCATTTTCACAACTGCAGAATGAACAAGGAAAATACTTCCTACTATAAAATGCATTGAAAGTAGAAACAAGAAAGCAAAAGCCACTCATGTGACGAAAGCAAGCTAGATAACGGAAAGAATATTCTGGAAAACAATCATTTCAAGAAAAGGTTTGGAAGATTAAATTTGAGTTTGGGGGAAAGTGACTGAGGCAAATGGGTTTATAAAGGGTTTGAAAACACGGTGCAAAGACTCTCTTACCGTACCACTCACTATTTTGATAGATACTGTTCATTCACCTTTCAATTAAATGAACAGATTCTGGTTGCAGGCTTAGAGTTAATATGATTGCCTGACAAAAAGAAACAAAGTGATGTCTGGAAAAGAAATAAAAAGAAAACTATCTTCTGAACTCAAAAAGTAATAAACTTTATAATAAAAATTGCCACAACTTTATTTCAAATTCCAAGAGGATTGAGAGGTTTTATGTATATTTTTTTCCTTCTGACATGACTTTGAAGTTAAAAAGGTCATACTTGTTTCACCTGCTCACTAATGGCTCTGTGGCAGTAACTATAATTGATTGTAAAGTTTTTTTTTGTCATTCTTTATGGATTCAGATCCTGCAGATTAGAAGCTTCAGGGATTATCAGGCAGCCACAGTCAGAACTGAAGAATTATCAGAGGATAATCTTGTACTATTGCAAACTCCCTGCTATTAGGTATCATCCAATCATTCATTCAAGGAATTGTTATATATTTGTTCAGCTGCTCTGCATTGTTAAAGTCTCCTTCATTCCCTTTCAAATTTACTTTCATGAACTGTATAAGCATTATAGATGGTACATAATAAATCTCTGCTGTAAAGAAAGAGCTGATTCTTTTTAATTTTATTTTTATTTAAACCAAGGTCAAGGTTGAAGAATCACGCCCACACACAAAACTTAAGATAACAAAAAAAAGTTATTTGTAACTTTTCCTCTTAGTTTCCATGGGCAGGCTTCTCTTATTCTCTCTTCAACCTAACACTTCTACCTAGAGAGTGGCTCAGAGGCCTAACAGGAGCGAATCAAGAGTCATGCAAAATGAAGGCAAACAGACCTGAATCTCATTAGCTGCTGCTTTTGCTATTTCAGGCTGGCAGCTTCTAGAAGATGAGGAAGATTGAGAAATCCTGAAAGAAGACAGCTTGCACCCTATAAACACCAAGGAAGAGGGTACCAATCTCTCTTTGTCTTTGGCTACCTCTGCTCCTTATCTTTTCCTATGATGCCAGCAAGAAAACGGTAACAGAGAATTAGACTGAAATGTCTTGGTGACGGACTGCACTGAGTTGTCTACTAAGAGATTGATGAATTTCCCTACACATGGATGTCACCGATGACACAAATTGCAGGGCCAAGAGGAATAAGACCTTGACATTCTAGAGATAACCCCAGGCAATGGCGGGAACAGGTTGAAAAATGACACCACTTGGGCTAATTTTTAGGTCATGAGTAAATGTGAAGGGCTGGGCATTTTCTGAAAGGCTAGAAAGTAATGTCAGCAAGACCTGGTATTTCATGCATTCTCCTACGTGTGAAACTCATTGCTCTTTTACATTGGAATAAGAAACCCCACATGTTTTAAAAACTCAGGAATAAAGACAATTTCTCGCCTCTCAAAATGAGCACCAATCAACCACGTTAATGTCTGGTAACTTCTGAACTTATCTTCACTTGCTAGGCTGCTATAACTAACCAGATATGTTCTTAGCGTGCCACAATTTCCAGAAACAATATTTTAGCCAAAATAGGATTAAGGTCATATGACACACAGGCCAAGAATACATATGTGACCAGTTACAGAAGCTTATCTACTGGGATGGAATGATTCTAAGCAGCTCACTCATTCTCTGCACTCACTTGTGTGTGTCCATGAAAGCAAGACTATCTCATTTGTTGAAAACTGCTGCTGTGCTCCTTTTGGAGTCTTGTCTCTGCACCAAGTGACAGATTCAAGAGTCACATCTCCTTTGCTGTGCTTATTATCTAACACTCCACCTTAAATATATGCAGGGGGAGAAAGAGACAGGAGAACCACTTTTTGGCTTGAAGAAGTTACATGCCTCCAAGTGAGACAAGTTTCCAGGAAAAATATTTTCCCACACAGAATTCTGGGCCTCTAATAGGCTAGATGTGTGTTTGTCTGTCTGCGAGTGATTGCATGCTGCATCCCATAGTGTTTTCATTTGGGCTGGGATAGAGTTAATTTGTTTCTTAGTAGCCAGTACAGTGGAGAAATTTGGATTCAGTATGAGAATAATGTTGATAACAGAATGATAGTTTAGTTGTTGCTCAGTAGAGCTCACCAAATCAAGGACTTTTCAGAGTACTGTGCTCTTCCAGTGAGCAGTTGCACAAGAAGCAAAGAGGGGGAATGGCCAGGAGAGCTGACCTGAACTGGCCCAAGGGATATTCCATACCACAGAACATCATCCTCATGTTTAAACTGTGGAGAGTTGGCTGGCAGTCACTGCTCACTGCTGGGAAACAGGCTGGGCATTGAGCAGTGGGTGGTGAGCACTCATGTGTTGTGCATCATTTGTTTCTATTGGGTTTTACTCTCTCCCTCCCTGTTGTTATTGTTATGGTTGTTGTTGTTATTATTATTGTTGTTGTTGTTGCTATTATTTCTTATTTCAAGCCACAAGGTTTACCTTTTATTTTGCATCCTCCTCCCTGTTGGGTGGGTGTGTGGTGGGGGCTGAGTGAGTGGCTGCACAGTGCCGAGCTGCCAGCTGGGGTTAAACCACAACACATGGGCATATCAGCACATGCTTGCACAAGGGGTTGGGGTAAACTAATAGTGTCTCTCATGAAAACACGTATTGCTTAATGATAACCAGTGAGAAAAATATATTCTTCATACCTTCTCAATTTTCTCATAAACAGTATTGTTGTTTGTGAGATCTAAGGGGAAAGAGTAAACTCCCAGTATTTATTTATCTATTTATTTAATGGGCAACTCTCCAGTAATTAATTACATGAAATAAGCCGAACTCTCAAAACAAAAGAGAGGGTCAAAAGCGTGAGTTCTCTGAGGTTCTGAGCATTTTTTAGCTTGCTACACAACCCCCTTGATGAGATTTATAACTTTTCACATGGAAGGAGCAGTTTCCCTTCTGAAAGGAGTTCCTGAATGGAAAATTGTTTACTTCAAACCGAGTCCACAGGGGGAGTTAGCTGTCTGGCCTCACTCCTGACAAGACTTAAGTGCTGCCTATACTCCATGGGTCAGCAAGGAAATTCAGTTCATTCAGTGCTGACTGGTAGGACCTCGCATTACACAGGTGATGCCAAAAAGAGAGAATGAATCCCATATCACCCTGAGGAATACTGTACGTTATTCTGAGTGTCCAAGAGCCTTAATCCCTTTCCTGAATGTGGGCTATCCTTTTAAAAAGTGAAGACTACTTTGTGCCTCCCACTGTAACAAACTGGCAGCTGCAGGTCTTACCTGAAGTGCAGAATGAACATTGGCAGGAAAATGCCTGAATGTACTTAAACTTCTTTTAAGTACATTCAAACTTTTAACTTCAAACTGGCATATGAACAGCTGTATGCTTGAGAATAAAGCCTGATAAATGAATGGCATGCACCTATTTCTAGTCTGGGAAGAACAGTTTGTCTGCTTCCCACTGCTCTACCTAGAACGGCAAGTAACTGGATGTGCTTCCTCTCTGTTTACCAAACAAAATAACTTTTAAATCTCTTTTTGATTTATCATTGTAACCCTACAAATATTCTTATGCTGGATCCATCCCTCCTGTTCAGTTTTTGCATTTCCTATAAAATTATCCATTTGTCAAGGGGGCTCACAGACATATCTGCAGCCTAATTTTTGTGGTATTCAAACGGAGAGAGAAAGAAAGACATCCACCCGTTCTCTGGGTTTCAGAGTGAGCTTTCATCCATGGCAACCAGTGTACAGGTTTCTTTCCCTTGTCATAGAATAGTGCAGAGCTATCTTGTCCAGATAACAGTTCAGTTGTCTGAATGAGCAGAGTGCACCCTCAGCAAGTTCGCTGATGACACAAAACCATGGTCAGGAACATCTGTCGTAAGAGGAAAAGCTGGGAGAACTGGGACTGTTGAGCCTTCAAGAAGAGACAGCTCGGAGGGATCTTATCAACGGATGCAAATGCCTAAAGGGAAGGTACGAAAAAGACAGATCCTTTTGCGCCCAGTGACAGGACCAGAGGCAATGGGCACTAAGTGGAATACAGGGGGCTCGTCCTGAATGTCAGAAAACATTTCTTTGCTGTGAGGGTAACTGTGTATTGGCACAGGTTGCCCAGAGAGGTTATGGGGAACTCTATTCTTGGAGATACACAGAAGCTATCTAGACATGGTTGGGCAGCTCGCTGTAGTTGTCTCTGCTTCAGCAGAGGAATTGGATCAGATAACCCCCAGAGTTCCCTTCCAGCCTCAATCAGTCCATTATTCTGTGATTCTGTTTACCTGGGAACACCTTTTTTTATTGTAGGTTTTCTACACCTTTGTGAAAATTACAAATGTTGCAATTCATGTTTTTTCTAAAAAAAACCAATTAATTTTTTTTTTTTAAATCATTCAAATTATTAGTCTGAAAGACCTTATGAATGATTCATTATCAGTGCTTGATGCTGGTTAATTACATTGGTTATACAATATAATTCTTCCTCACTAGCAGTTTGACTCTGTGCAGCATGTCCAGGGAAAAAGAGTCATAAGCATGGCTTTCTAGGCCCTGTTTTCCCCCAAATAGTGGCTCTGGAGCCCTAGACCCAACCCTGAATTTAGGTTCCCTTTCAAGATCAAAGACTTGACTCATTTCTAGAGCAGAATGCTGCTCACTATACAAGCCCAACTGTTAGGCTGACAGGCAGACAGGTAGATAGACAGACAGACGGAGTGATTAGGTATTTAATTCTCTCTCATTCAACTCTTGAGCTATCCAAACTCTCCCAGCTCCCCTTCAGCACAGGTAAAATCCTGGCTCAGAAGCAAATGTGGCGTTTATTGTACATAGCTCACAGATGGATATCTTACAAATGCAAACAAATATAAAAGATAGATACTGAATAATTGCTGTGTGTTCTCCTGACTCACACCTAATGTAAGCAAGATCCCTTTGGTCCCTTGTTTCCTGGCTGTTGTTAGTTTTAGCTCATATTTATTTTCTTGCTTTAGCTGTTATTTTGTCAGCTTCAGGTGTTTCCTTTGATTAACACACAGCATGTTTTCCCCTAGTCTGTTTTTTTTCTACTAGCTCTGTCATAATCTGTCAGGTACATTATCTTGTTATATGTAAAGGTTGTTACAGAAATATTCAATAAGCAGATTCTTAAGAAATCATATGTATATTTTTAATCTAAATACATATATATGTTTTAGCAAGGGAAAATGGATACATATGACACTCAGAAAATTGTGATACAGAGGAGTATGTTTGCTCAATGCCTTTTATACTCACAGTAAATGGAAAGTGATGTTCAAAGCCCTGAAAACTCTTCCATCAATTCTTTAGTCACATTATGGAGAAGATTCTGTCTTATATCTTACCCCTTCTCTCTACCACCTCAAACGTCCCTTATGTGCTGTATTCCTGTTTTGTATCTGGTATGTTGGGATCTCATTACAATAGGCAGTGGACAGAAGCAGTGCCTCAGGAGGCACTGGGGTTTTTGATATGGTTCATGGCAGGACCCAATCTCACCCTGAAATAGGGATTTTACTGGTTTGGATTCTGTGCCTTCAAAAAAGTTGGTTCTTTTTACCACTGCCAGAACAGTCTTCATACTAACAGGTTTGTGCAAGTCAGTCCAGTGCAAGATCTCTGCATGGTCTGTGCAAGGCCTCTAAGACAAATTGTATTTTGGGGAGGACTTCCTACATGGAGGTGGCTAATTTCTCTATTTTCATCTGAGGGGAAGAGAAAAGGAAAATAAACACATAATTAAATAAAAGTACTTGTGAAAAAATTCTGTTTATCTTCCAGAATTTCTCTCACTAATATTAAAACTGTTATTCTGTGGTGTAAATGACCTGGTGTTAAAACCTTTGAGTGGCCCTGTTTAGAATGTTATCCCAGTTAAAGAAAACTTAAAGAGTTAAGCAATGGGTAAACCCATAGCAGTTAGCAGAAAACTTTTCTTCCAGGCTTGAATTTAACACTGGGCTGGGGCTAGGAGGTGTGGTGGGTATTTATGTTATTTAATTTCTTTGATTTTTGTTTTTCTGATGAAGACAACTTTTCTCTTTCTTTCCCATTCAGGATGTGCCTTGAAATGTCTGGATTCTGAGAGAGATTAAGAGCAGGGTGAATCACCGTGGGTAGGTGAGCAGATACCTACATGCACACAGACCACTGAAGAAGTCAGGGAAAGAGTTCTCAGTCTCCTACATCCACAGAAGACTGGAGACCTATTGAGAGTTTTGGAGGGAGCAGCACAAACTCTGGCATTGAAAAGCCCAAGGAAAGAGTTAACAGAAAGCATGCCTCCTCTCTTCAGCAGCCTTGAGCGTTTGGTGCCTTTGCCATTAAATATTTTCACATGTAGGTTTTCTATTTGCCTTGAATTACTGAAATACACTAAGCACATCTCTCCAAGGACCTAAAGCAATGGTGTAATAGGTTCCTGCTAATAGCTTGAAACTATACAGCAATCTAGTTTTAAAATACAACACAAATCTTTATCTAAAAGCACTAACACCTCACTCCTGTGTTCGCCGAGTATGTTTTCACATTTCTTTTTGCAATGCCTAGCAGGGAGGGGGTGGGCGGTGGGGAAACAGCTACAAGAGAAATGATGCATTCCAGGCAAAGAGCCAATTTAAAAAGTCTGTTCCCTCCAGTTTGCTGTCACTTGTCACGGTTAAACAAAACATGGAATAGAAAAAGAGAAATTGGCTTCAGTGTAAATGTCAACATTCTGATTAAAGCAAACACGAAGCATTCACAACTCTT
>VZRJ01009983.1:193-13105 GCA_013397565.1 Ptilonorhynchus violaceus | reverse complement strand
AGGTCCAGCAACATACCTTTCCTCGTTAGCTCTTCCATCACTTGCATANCTCTTCCATCACTTGCATAAAAAAGTTATCATCAATGATCTGCAGGTACTTCCTGGACTGTGTGTGCTGGGCCATGTTGTCCCTCCAACAAATATCAGGGTAGTTGAAGTTCCCTGGGAGAACTAGGGCCTGGGACCAGAAAGCTATTTCTGGCTGCCCATAGAAATCCTCATCAACTTCCTCCTCCTGATCAGGTGGCCTGTAGTCAACACCCACAACAGTGCCACCCATATTAGCCTGTCCCTTAATTCTTACCCATAAGCTCTCAACTCGTTCGTCTGGCCCTGAGTAGAGCTCAATACATTGCAGTTGCTCTGTCACATAAGGAGCAACTCCACCACCTCACTTTGCTGACCTGTCCTTTCTAAAAAGCACATAGCCATCCATAACAACATTCCAATCATGTGAGCTATCCCACCATGTCTCTGTAATTGCAGTGAGATCATGGCCCTGTGACCGTACATAGATTTCTAGTACTTGTTTATTCCCTGTGCTGGAAGCGTTTGTGTACAGGCACTTCAGAGAGGTAATCAAGCATGCAGGTTCCCTAGAAGTGGTGTAAGAGGATTCACCATAGCCATACACATCCTTGATGTGGTTAGTCTTATGACTGTCATCTTTAGAGGCAGCCAAGGAACATCTATCACTGCTCTGGTTGGCATGGCCTACTCCCCAGGGGGAAGCAATGGCATGAGCATTGCCACTTTGGACCCCACCTCCTGAGTCCTTCAGTTTAAAGGCCATCTCTCCAAATCGGCCAGCCTGCTGCCTAAGATTCTCTTTCCCTTTTTAGACAGGTGGATCCCATCCCTCCCTAACAGGCTACAATCATTAAAGTACAACACCTTGTCATAAAAGCCAAAACCTTGATGGCATCAGCCACAAAGCCAGACATTAATGTGCACTATGCGTCTACTTCTGACTGTCCTCATTTCTCTAACCAGTAGAATAGATGAGAAGATGACTTGGGCACCGATATTTTTCACCTGCCTCACCAGAACTTTGTAGTCTTCCTTGATCCTGCCCATTTTTTGGCTTGTGGCATCATTTGTACCCACATTTAAAAGTAGTAGTGGGTAGTAGTCTGTACTCTTGACAAGTTGAGGTACCCTCTTGGCAATATCATGGATTTTAGCCCCCAGTAGGCAGCATACTTCTTGTGACTCTGTTATCCAGCCAGCAGATGGGTGCCTCAGTGCCCCTTAATAGACAGTCACCCACTACAAGCACTCAATGTTTCTTTTTATGATAACCACTGTGTTCTACTGGTGCAGGTTCTCGATGCTGGAGGGTGGAGGTTGAATTGAAGCCTTGCTTTTGTGGGTCACCAGGGTCCAAGGTGCCTCAGGCTCAGTGGTATCTATTGTAGGTGTATGGTTCCAAAGCCACGTATCTGTTTCAGCCCCTCTAATACCGCACAGCCTATTATCTGTCTCTTCTAATTAGGTCACCTGCCACAACAGGTCATCAACCTGCGCACACTGTGCAGGTACCAGCCTTTTCTCCAGGAGAAGTGTCTGTGCATCCATAGCAAGCTACCACCTGTACTGATGTCTCCTTCCTTACCAGTTCTGTCTAGGTGGAAGCATCAGACTTCTCAGGGGCTGTCTCAGTAGACACACTGGTTTTGGCTCTGAGACAAGTGCCCACTATTATGGCAGAGACCTAGAGCACTTAGTACCTACCTGAGCTGTGGACCTACTTGCAGATTGCAGCACCATCCCCACACACCCTGTCCGTGCAAACCATTGTGCTACGTCCTGTTTGTCCGCCCTGGTCACTCACTCCCTAGAGCCATTTATACCTCTCACAGTGCTCCTGGCAATGCCCCCTCCTCTCCTGATTGGCTCGAGAGCTTCCGGGCCCTGACAGGACTATGGGCTGCTGATCAGGAGTCCCTGAACTCAGGAACTCCCTCGCACAACTCAATCTAACACTCACCCCTGGACTTACCTCAGTCGCCTCTACTGCTGCTGCTGTCTCCTTGCCAACTGCCCATTTTTTATTAAAGAATAAATTTCCCCTAGTTTGTTATCACAGGGATCACCCCATGTGTTTCCACCCCATTCTTCAAGGGATACAATTAGTTTTCTAATCTGTACAATGCCAGGTCGATTGGCAGCTTGCTTAAGCATCATCTCTACCTTCCACTTTTTGTTTTTTCTCCTTTTCTTCCTGTAACTGTTTCTGCAGCTGCTCAATTTTCAATGACAATAATAATTCAGCTGCTTTCCTCCCTTCTATTTCCTCCCTAAGATGATTATTTTCAGTCATAAGTTTATCTACTTGGATTCACAGTTTTTTTCCTGTCTCTTCTCATTTTACTGATAGTGCAATTCTTTGACCAAATCTTGTAAAGATCTTATTTCACCTTCAGATTTCTGAGTAACTAATCACTTTTTGTACTGCCATGAGGGCAGCACCCAGAATGACATATACAACTGCCTCTCCTTTGCCAGATTTTAGTTTGCATTCGGTTAGGATTGTAATCCAATCCACCACTGCTTGTGGGTCATGCCAATTGTTATGTACCCAGGTCATACCAGGAGAAGAAGGGTTAGTTAGCATTACAACTTTTTAATTTCATCATGGGGGGACAATTCCCATTTGACACATCCTGGGCCGTAATACCTTTTGAATTGGTCATTAACCCACTGAGGGTTAATGTCCTTCTCCCCGCTACCCACTGAGGGTTAATGTCCTTCTCCCCGCTACCCACTGAGGGTCGGCCCAACTTTTCTCCTGAAGAAAAACCTTACAAAAGGTCCAGGCCACACCAATCACTCCACCACAGCCAAGGGATCCTGTCCATGACACCAGCTTAATGTTAAACAAAGTTTGGTCCATCACATACCCACCTCACTACAACCTCCTTTCAGCTAGTTNGACTTGTGCTCTAGACCCTTCACCACCTTTGTTGCCCTTCTCTGGACACGTGCCAGCACCTCATTGTCCTTCCCAAATTGAGGGGCCCAAAACTGAACACAGGATTCTAGGTGTGGCCTCACCAGTGCCAAGTACAGGGGAATTATCACCTCCCTAGTCCTGCTGGCTACACTATTTCTGATACAAGCTAGGATGCCAGTGGCCTTCTTGGCTACCTGGGCATACTGCCAGCTCATATTCAGCCAGCTGTCAACCAACACTCCCAGGTCCCTTTCTGCCAGACAGCTTTCCAGCCACTTTTCCCCAAGCCTGTAGCATTGCATAGAGATCTTGTGACTCAAGTGCAGGACCTGGGAAGGGAAGACCTTATCACTCTCTACAACTACATCTGTATAAAATACATCTCAATATCCAAGTCTGTCCAAGTGATACATTGTAAAGAATTAATGCCATCATCTATGTTTTTGCATATGAGGGGAAACAGCAGTGACTTTTTTTGAAGTGTCGAACCAAAGTTGTAATTATATTTGGGGTCAGTTTTGTAGTGATCAGTGTGATACCTTTGCATTGTAATATACTTTATGGAGCTTTGTTGAGACTTTTCTGAATGGAATATTCACCCTGAACTTGGTGTATACTAAAAATGATGTATTTATTTTGGTAATACAGAATAAATCTTACAGCTGTGCTATTATTGCTTAACTGTAACATAAATGTAAAGAAAATTAGTCCTTGTTATTCTTAACTATCCTTTATGTTTTGTTTGTGTATTGCATTTTAAATTACTTGTTTCAACTAAAGTTCTGTCTTATACCAAAGGCAATATATCTGATGACTTTGTTTCCACTTATCATATGTCATAGTTTCACTTGAGAAGAATTTGAAAAATACAATAGCATTTTAAGGTAGCTGGAAGGATACATGTAATGTACGCCAAAATGTTTTACCTTGACTGTATGAGGGTCTAGATTTTCTATTTTGTGAGCAAAGTTAAGATTTTTCTTTTAAAAAGAGTGTGTACCCTTATCTCCTATTGGTGTCCATCTAAGTTCTGTTTATAGACTACTGCTAAAAAACAGGCTCATTTTTACCAAAGGGAAGAAAATACAAACATTTTGTTTAGAACAACATTTATTTAGATTCCTAACTTTGGCAATCAGATTTGAGACTACTGGTCACAGAGCTGACAGTGTTTCTCAACACAGTGTGCCTTTCAATGTATAGAACCCTTTGGTGATTAATGTTTGGTTTATTTACAGAGCTATTACAGGATGTAGGATATTACGTAGCTGAAACAGGCTTACCATAGGGTTTCAGATGGGTACTAGGTGACAGAATTGTTTAAAAACAAGAATATATTAAGGAACTGCTTATTGTAGAATAAAGGCTTATTACACATGACAGTGTAATGGTTTGACTCCAGCCGGCAACTAAGCACCACACAACTGCTCACTCACTTCTCCCCAGCAGGATGGGGAAGAGAATCAGAAGGATAAAAGGGAGAAAACTCATGGGTTGAAATAAAAACAGTTTAACCATTTAAATAAAATAATAAAAATTATAAGGAAAATGAAAATAACAGAGAGAAATAAAACCCAAGAAAGAGAAGTGATGCAAATGAAAACAATTTTTCACCACCAACTAATGCCTAGCCAGTCCCCAAGCAGTGCCCCCCTGCCAACCTTCTCCCTAGTTTTGTTGCTGAGCATGATGCCATATGGTATGGGATATCCCTTTGGTCAGTTGGGGTCAGCTGTCCTGGCTGTGTCCCCTCCCAATTTCTTGTGTACCCCCAGTCTACTCACCAGTGGGGTGATGTGAGGAGCAAAACAGGCTTTGAGTCTTCACAGCAACTGCTCAGCAATAACTAAAACATCCCTCAATTAACAACACTGTTTTCAGCACAAATCCAAAACATAGCTCCACACAAGCTTCTATGGAAAAAATTAGCTCTATCCCAGTCAAAACCAGGACATTATCCACCCCTTATTCCATATCGTTGTCTGAGTTTTACAGACAATTTGAAAGACAACACTGGAAATGAGTCGTCTTCTCTAAAAGGGTTCCAACAATCCCTTTCCACCAATAGGAAATTAATACTAATAGATGAAAGTGAAAAAAAAAAAACAAACGGTTTATTAACAAATAGAATGCCCACCCACAAGGCAAGGGAAAAAGAATAAATAACTGCTAGGCATTAAACTGTCAGAACTCATCCCACACACACACACACATACACACACGGGAACAAAGACCCAAAAAATGTCCAGAGAATGGGGCCAGTGTTGGAGAAATACCTCTTCCCGACACGTGCGAGATGGTGCTGGCTTTCACGCTGAGGGAAGTGGAGCTTCCACAGAGGAGTTCCAGCAGCAAGGGAAAAACCAGTGGCTACCTGGTGTCAACCTCTTCTCCACAGCAGTCATGGCAGACAAAACAGCTGGGCTGGAGCCTTTTGGTGTGCTTTCTCTCCCTGTCTTGGCTCCCCGAGGCTTGGGGCTGGAATGGAGTGACCCCACTCCTACCAGTCCCACTCCTCCGGTCTCAGAGCAGCAGCTGGTTCAGTTCATCTCAAGGCAACTGAAAGATTTCTACTGCAGCTTCTCCAAGCCAGGGAAGGTAAAAGCTTTTTGCCTGTGCCAAAAAGAACCAAGCTTGCCAAGCAAAACCAAAAGGCACTGTGCCACGGAACGCCTGGACAGCAAGGCTTCCAAAATGTCCAAGAAAAAACTAAAGCCCCCCCCACCTCACCGGCCCTACACACCCCCAGTCCTGGGCCTTAAAGGTACAGCAACCATTTTTGGGCATAAAACAGAGGATCATGGAATAGACTATCATCATAAATCACTCCAAGACAACCATTTACATCATTCGCAGGTTCCACACTATCTGATACATTCTCATTAACCACCAACCCCCCCTCCCATTCTTTGATATAATACACAGATATCATTCCCTTAGTCTATGGACCACACCTGCAAAATGTTCACAAAATGTGCATTGAGTGGATTAAGTTCATGACTTTGGGCTACATCTGCTATGGTGGTCACTCAGGACAGGAGAGGTGGTATGTTGTGTGCAGTTACTGGGCACCAAAGCCAGCTCAGGTTGGGTCACTGCTGCACTTGCACTGCTTCTTGTAAGGCTTCTCCATTGGTTCAGGTGGTTTCTGCTATAGTAATTCCTATAACATGAAACTCAAACCATGGGTTACAACAATTTAAAGGCATTTCCATTCCAATCTCCACCCCTGGTTCCTTTGGACCAGACCATAGGGTTTAACATTGCAATTTCTCTGCTCTGGCTTGAACTTATCCACAGACTGCATTTCCTTAGGGTTGTCCTTGCTCCAAGTGGAGCCTTATCTATGAGCCAGTCTTCAGGGGTATAGCTGCTGCAGCATAGGCTTATCCACAGTTTCTTTTAGGTGTACCTTCTCCAGCATGGACTTATCCTTGGGCCACAATCCCTTCAGAGGTAGACCTGCTGTGGCACAGACATAGCCACAGCAACAGGTGCTTTGAGATGTACCTGCTTTAGAGTGGACTTAGTCACAGCCACAGACACTTTGGGGTGTCCTGCTCCCATGTGGATTCTTGCACAGGTCACACAGTCCCTTCAACTTGAGTTCACACTGGAGTACCAGCCTGTCCAGTACAGCAGCACAGAAACAGCAGCAATGCCTTGGCCATTTGCCAGCCCAGGCGCATGGTCATTGCTGTTATCAAAATGTTCGCAGTCACAGCAGAGTAAGATGATGAGCACTACAGCAGTACAGAAAGCAGTGAAAGCAAAAAGCAGCCACTAATGAGCACTAGACTAACATACAGTAAGGCAAGCAAGCCCCATGGCAAGTACAAGAGTTTGTCAATTAATAGCTAGACAGTTATAACAGCTATAAATTGAATTTAACATATTCTAATCAAACCTGTCATTATCGTGAACCCTTTGAGCCCCAAGTTGGGTGCCAAAAGGACTGTTGTGGTTTAACCCCAGCTGGCAACTAAGCATCACACAGCCACTCACTCATTATCCCCTACCCCCCAGCAGAATAGGGGAAGAGAATCGGAAGGGTGAAAGTGAGAAAACTTGTGGGTTGAGATAAAAACAGTTTAATAAATGAAAAAAAAAGTAATGAAAAGGAAAATAGCAAAGAGAGAGAAATAAACCCAAGACAGACAAGTGATGCAAATGAAAATAATTTCTCATTACCAACTCATTGATGCCCAACCAGACCCCAAGCAGTACCCCCGTCCCCGCAATTTTCCCCCTAGTTTTATGGCTGAGCATGATGCCATATGGTATGGAATATCCCTTTGGTCAGTTGGGGTCAGCTGTGGCGGCTGTGTCTTCCCAACTTCTTGTGCACCCCCAGTCTACTTGCTGGCAGGGTGGAGTGAGGAGCAGTAAAGATCTTGATGCTGTGTGAGCACTGCTCAGCAGTAACAAATACATTTCTGTATTATCAACACTGTTTTCTGCACAGTTCCAAAACACGGGCTATAACTACCTACTGTGAAGAAAATTAACCCTATCCCAGTCAAAACTAGCACAGACAAGTCTAACTATGATAAGTAATATACATTCTTTCCTTTTTTGATTTTGGATTCTTGCAGTTAAAAGTTAAAGGTACCGTAGCTTATATTTCATATGACGTTGGAATGTCTGTTAAAGTTACACCTGTAATATTTCTTATGGTTGCAGGTTTTTCCATTTATATATGAACTGCGTACTTGAAAACAAGTTATGGTC
Organism: Ptilonorhynchus violaceus; assembly: GCA_013397565.1. Classification (NCBI taxonomy): domain Eukaryota; kingdom Metazoa; phylum Chordata; class Aves; order Passeriformes; family Ptilonorhynchidae; genus Ptilonorhynchus; species Ptilonorhynchus violaceus. The sequence continues at coordinate 5,418 of VZRJ01009983.1, read as the reverse complement.
TGGCTTTTTCTGATACTTACTGAGCTATTCTTACTCTGTTCACTGTGTATGATCACACCATATATAAATATTCTGGTTTAATATTCATTTTAACCTGGGAGGTGACAAAAAACCACACCCCCAAAAACCAAAACAAAACCACCCCACCCTCCAAAAAAATCCTGCCACAGAATCTTGTTTCTAGATAAACAAAGGGTAAAGGAAGAAGAGAGGAACAAAGCATCATGTGGGTATCTTTGTGTAGAATTCTGAAATTTTTAAGGAAGAGGTGATTAAGGAATAGCATTACTCCGTTATGAAATTTCACTTTCCTTTTGAAATAGCTTTCTTTAATTAGAAACAGCTTCATTGGATCTAGAGGAAGGATTTACTACAGAAGATGTTTTCAAATCAAAACTTCTTAATAACATTAATATCAGCATCCCAATCTTATGAATGATAAACAGAACAATAATTTGGACAATTCTGATTACTGAACAAAGGACAATGGAAAAAGTGTCACAGAAAGCACTCTCCTATTTCAGCTTTCATGTAATGTTTCCAGTTTTGAATTTAGAATATTTCAAGTTCTGCTTCTGAAATGTACAATTAATACAGAAATAGAAGTACGTAGATAAGTATGAATGTAATTATTAAGCATCTGTATCTGAGAAAGGTGGGGAAAATCAAGTTAAAACTTACTTCTAAACTAGGGCAGAACATGCAGTCCTTTACCTTTTGACAAGGAGATGTCCCAGTGTATCAGTGCTCTGGAGCGAGCCGGTGAAGACGTCGCAGTGTAACAGTGTTCCCGGAGCAAAAACCGGCACTCGCTGCAGACACGACCATCCTCACCGAATGCCGAGCGGAGAAGAGAGCGAGCCTGGCCTCCACCCCCTCTCGCCAAAGTCTCGAAAAGTCCCCTCACCTCTCGCAATGATAAGCTCCAGCCTCTGGGGAACAATCCCCTGGCCAACACTCCTGGCTCTTGTTTCTTAACCTGAGGATACTATCGTGGCATGTGGGTTGGGCAGGCAATCCCTTTTGTCTTTAAGTATCACCCATTCTGGGTGATCGTTGTGGCATGCGGGTGGGTAGGCAACTTTCTTTGTTCTTAAGTATCGTCCATTAATTCCCGGCCAACCCCTCCCCGCCCCCACAGGTCTCCCTGCTAGATGGGGAAAAAAAAAAAAGAAAAAATTCATTTGTCGAACCCATAACAGTGGCAAAAGGGGACGAACTGCCTACTAGAGCAGGCTTTAAAAGAGCCTGTGATAGCACCCCCCCACACACAAGATTCCTGGCTGTAGAGTTTTAAAGAGACAGTAACAATTTTTGGGCACAGATAGATATGGCATTCAATAACATTATGGATTACCCCCGGACAAGCTACCTATGATGTGAGGACTTTTTTTGAGATAGATAGCTTTCTCCTCTGAACTGCTGTCTTTATTAGCAGTCATTCTGATCTAGTGGTTAAGAGTCTTTTTTTTATAAAAGTGTTTATTATCTTATAGGGCTGCAGCTTTCAGGGTTTTTTGTTTTGTTTTGAATGGTGTAACTTTTTACCACAATTGAACCAGATTAACACAATCATGTGGTTTAATTGCAGATTGGCAAAAGAAAAAGTTATGTATGAAAAAGAAGCAAAACAGCAAGAAGAAAAGATTGAAAAAATGAAAGCTGAAGCATGTGATGATTATGGAATTAAGAAGCAGGTAAACTATCCTAAAATTTGTTTTATAAAATCCTTTGCTCTAATTTAATCATAGCCATCCTTAAATAAAAAAATCTCATGTACCTTTTTCCAGACTCCTGCTATATAATTACTAGAGTAAAATCCTGTCAATTATAAAAGTCATAATATGCATTTGTAGAAACTTCCCTCCAAAACTGTTAAATTATAAGGAGACTGGGTATAGATTTTTTAACACTTGGTTTCAGGATGGCTATCACTCACTAATAATGGGTATGGTTTAGAGTCATCATTACAGTATGATTAAATTTTTCTTGGAAGGTTCCCCATAAAGGATAGTTGTTGCAGACAGTTGGTACATGCTCTTTTGGAAGGAGGAGTGTTGAGTTTTCTTGTCACTGAGAGAAGGCTTGGGTTTGGGAGATTTGTTTATATTCTTTACAGAAGTGTGACATGTATGTGTTTAACTGTGGCCTTTATATTCTTTCAACTAAATATGTTATCTTTTAACTATGTTTTCCCAAGCATTTCCCAAATGTTTTATCTTAAAGCTTCACAGAAACTGAAATTGTAAATTAATATTATTTACACTTTTTTCAATAGTTTGGTGACTTTGTGTTATAAAACCTATTGTTCTTCCATCTTAATTTTCAAACGGTGGAAGAATATGTTAAAACAAAACCCAATATAAAAATAAATAAAAACAAGCTAGGAGAAAGCCTTTTTAGAACAAACTAAACCAACTTATTTAAGTTCATAGTTCACGTGTGCATGTCCTGCCTTGTTTTCATTATGCTATGAGAAAGAAATACAATAAAGAATTTGTATACAAATAAATAATTGTATTTATAGAGCTTAGCTGTCTTCTGCCTCACCACAAACTGAGACTCCAAGATGCTAGAGAAAGAGTATTTCTTAAGATCTGCTGTTGCTAACAAGAACTAACATATTTGGGATGGGATCAAATGCAAAGAAAAATCTAAATGTAAAAAATAAATGTCTGCGATGGAAAAAAGACACACTGATGCAGTGTTATAGTTTTTAGCTCCACAGGTGTTGTTTTTTCTCTCTTCTCTTTCCTCCCTTCCCATGCGAGCTTCCTTTTATTTTAATTTCACTACAGATAAACCCTAGGGCCTCTGCTAATTTTGTAAAACACAAAACGTCTCAAGCATTCCATGCAGGTGATTTTTTTCAATCACAATAAGTCACACACTCATACGGTGGATTTTCCACAAAAATAGTTTTCCCATAGCACTTTCAGCAAACACAAAAATTAGCAGAGCCTTTAGGGTTAACATTCTCTTGTTCTAATCTTGGTTAGGATGCCAGGGGTTTGGCACCATTCCCACAGTAATGAATGCATTTCCCATTTTTAGTGTCCCCTATTCATCAGATTATTTGACTGCACTGAGGTATTTTCACAGTGACCTGGCAAGATATCATCAAGATTCAGGAAGGAAGGTTAGGTGAATGAATGCGTGAACAATTAGGTATGAATGCATAAATGTAACTCCAGCATCAGTGACATATAAAAGGTATGGGAAAAAAAGATAGAATAAAGGATGAAAAAAATATGATGTAAAAATGCATTGAATATTTGGTTAAAAATCCCTAGTGTTGTTAAGAAAATTAGAGGAAGTGTAACAGTAAATAATTATGTCCAACAAGCATTTACCAAATAGCAGCACAGTTAAGAGTCTGTGGATATGCCATAATCCTTAAACTATTTATTTCCATTTCTTTTCAGTTCTCCCTGTTTGACAAGCAAATTAAAAGGGTAAAAGTCATTATGAAGTTCACCACCCTCTAGGGCTGTGTCTTGCAAGCCTTAATATTGTGCCTGGCTTAGCAGCTTGGGAAGTTTTAGAGGAGTTAGTTGAACTGGCTTCAATAATTACTGAACCAAATTAGAAATCTGGACATCACTAGGGAGCATGCGCTCCCCAATGGATTGCGAGGGTTTGATTCTTCATTATGTTTTCATCCAGCCCCCTCTGCTTCAAGGTTTGTCTGCATTTGTGATAAACTTCTGTTTTTGGGAGCTGATAGCTTAGCTGTAAGATTCCTCTGGTGACTGAAACTTGATATAAAATGCCTCTACCTTTAGTGCAATTAAGGCAAATGCAAAATATGGATAAAACATGCTCTGGTAATACATAGTACTGAGACAAAAGGATAATGCCTAAGTATGAAGTGATGGTTTTTAGGGCATGGGTGATATTAGGTCAAAGGTTGGACTTGATCTTGGAGATCTTTTCCAACCTTAATGATTCTATGATTCTAATCAAACTCAAGGCAAAATGCATCAGTGTTAAGATGACTCCCTATATACTTCAGCTGTCTCATTCAGCTGCCCCTAAGGACCTAAAATAGGCAGCAAGACATTGTATGTTCAAGTCTTAGATTGTGTTTACCTTGGTGCACTGCAAGGGCAGCCTGAAGAAGCCCCCTGAGAAAAGGAACCAAAAGTGCTAAAACAGCCAGATGCAGTGATTATGAGAGGAACTGTTGATATATAGCTGACCAGATGTCTCAGTGAAGAGAAAAGTTTAACATTTAATCAAGGTATGGCCCTGATATTGGAACCAGGGGCACAAAAGTGCAAGTTGTGCTAGGGATTTAGGGGGAATGAATGATCCTGAGGCTGGTTGTGAAGAACCTTACATACACTGGGTTGCTGATTTCACGTGAGAACTGCAATTGATAGATAATTAGGTGCGATAGCTACCGGTACATTAAGCATTAAAGTGAATCATTTAGTCCAGTTGCCATTCAGGTCTTGTACTTGGGCACTGTCATATTCTAGAAAGAGTTATATACAGTATATTCTATACTAGATTTTAGTTCAGGTTAATGAAGCTGTTCTATAAATTGTTAATGGTTTATTCTGTGGTAGATACGTGTTTGTAGAAGTTATTATCTGAGTGTATGACTATGCATGTAGCACATAAATTGTGTATCTTACATTAACATATATATGTAAACCCTACATTAATGTAATATAGTATGGGGCAAATAAATTAATGCACAGTAGTACATCCAAGCATTAAATGTACATGGGGGGTGTCACGGTTTGGACAAACTTAGGAGGAAGACTCGAAGAGTCTCCTCTGCAAAAGATAGGGTTCTAAAACTCCCTTTCCCCCCACCATAGGAATTTCTCGGAGGAAAGTGAAAAAAACCTGTTTATTTAACAAACCAGGGTGCTGGGGGGTGAGACACAGGCACCAGGGGAAGGGAAGAAAAAATAAAAAATGAATAATGTTAGATAATAAACCTCTCATGGTGGAGGAACCTGGATGAATTCAGAGTCCTTTCTTCTGGGTGTGGTTTTCTGCTCTGTCTCCAGCTAGCTGCTAGAGTACAGAGTGGGCCCCTCTCCAGGCCCAGGGTGTAGGCCTCTGATGGTGATGGTATGCGGAACAGAGTTCAGTTGTCTGTTGTAAATTTCCAAAGGAAGAAGGAAAAACCACAGTCCCAGAAAAAGCTGTCTTCTTTCCTTGCCTCAGCCAGGAGGCTAGCTAAAAAGCAAAGAGTAAGTTCTTAA
>VZRJ01009982.1:174835-185233 GCA_013397565.1 Ptilonorhynchus violaceus | reverse complement strand
CCTTCGTAGCAGAAGGCAACAATACAGTTATATTCATCAGTAGTCACATGCACTGAGTAAACAGCAGGAAGAAAATGCAATGCTGTATGTCACAGTGGTACAGATGCATCAGTGGACAAGAGCTTTGACATACTGTCAAGGAAAAAAGGACAAATTAGACACACTAGATTTAAAGACATTCAGTTGTCTTAAAAAAAGAAAGCAACATTTTTAAGGATGTAATTAATTTTTAACTTAAAGTGCAATACATACTTCACCAGATCTATCCTGTTGTTGATTGCAGCCCAGTGGAGAAGCGTTACGTTTTCTTTGTCTGGTTGTCGTACATCATAACCAGCTTCCACCAACTCTCTACATCGTTCATATATTCCATACCTGGAACAATAAAATAAGATTTGTCAAAACTCTTACCTTAGATAAAAAAGCACTCAGCAAACACCATACTTTTGGTCACAACACAAAATCTTCAACAGAAGAGAAATGAAGAAACTTTACTTTCCTTTTCTATATGATTACAAATCTCTTGCAACAAGAAGCTTCCACTGGCAAACGTTAAATTAATCAAGATATTACAGAAAGCTTGTGAACACAGAAAACTATACTGCAGAGCAAGGCAAAATATCTACCAGTAGTACACCAAATTTAATTAACTGTTCACTTCCCAGGGACTCCACTACATTTGTTTCTCCCACTTCTGTGCTCCTTCCTTTCCAGCTCCTGAAGACCAAAAAAAGCTTAGCCAGCTGATTTGACAGTATCTTCCTAAAATTCAGCAGAAGATAAGATCAAGTCAATTACAAACACTAGCAGCTCAAATATTTCCCATTTTTTGTTGTCTCAAGACAACAAACAGCAATCTTCCTGATACAAGTCGGTACCATTTTCTTTTTCAGGCCACTTCAAAATTCTGTACATTAATATGACATTTATTCTTTCATTAAAGAGAACTATTAAATGTGATGTACTGCCATTTGAAAAAAAAATTGCATCTATTTGAAAGTTGAAACAAATCAGGATGCATAAACATCACTTAGGCATCTAATGTAGGAGTAACTCCAACATAAAATAATATTTGTCTTGATGCTTACAGTGCTTTACCATCTATTCTACTGTCAAAAAAGCAATGCAGAAAAGCAAGTAAAGATTACACTTCAAAAATCTTTACAACCCACAGGGATTTCTCAAGTCTCAAGGAGGATAACGTGGGAATGCCTTGAAATCAAGGTCAATGCCTTCTGACATCTGACCTCTGCTAAAACAGAATTTTAATAGCCTCTCAAAGTTGGAATTTAACTAAGTTTTTCATATGGTGCTGCTGCGTTTCACTTTCTGCAGAAGAGAGAGCCCTAGACAAGGCTCTTCTGCTCCACTTGATCAGCATGCATAGTAACTGATGCAGAGACCTTCTTCCTGGGGTAGCTACCATTGTTACTTTTTCTTCCACGTATTTCAATGGAACCTCAATCTGGACAGTACTCCCATAATGAATCCTCAAAAGACTCAAGCCAACAAAACTCAGGAATGCTTTCTAAGCCTATCACAGGTTTGAAGGACAAAAGTTAGTTGGACACTATTAAAAAAGTACTAGACATAACAGCCTACTTAGATCATGTTGGTTTCAATTTCTTAGGAAAGCTGCACTAGAAATTACGAAAAATGCTGGAAATTGTTGTCATACTTAACATCTTTTCAAACATTACAGGAGACCAGAACAAAGACTCTTGCATGAAGTACATATCAACTGGCAAAATGCTTGCAAAATGTGGTCTCTCTGAATGAGTAAAAAAGTAGCACTCATGAAAAATTTTGACAACACAGCTTTGTTTTTAATCAAGTGGGGAAGGTGGAGAGATGTTTGGGTTATGATGACTTAAAAATATGCAACCAGCTACACAAGATACACAGACAGGAAAATTGACAGGAAAATGTTAGGAAAATTGATAAGGTCTGAAGTCGAGCCAGTCTTGAGGCACACCATCTACCAAGTCCCACTCTAGATCAGCGGTGTGGCCTGATGAGTGCTTGTTCAAATGGCTTAACACATACATACCGTTCCTAACTTCTCATCTGGAAGGGACACTGAAACAGGTTAGGACTACAAAACGTAAGCCAGCCAAGAACAGAGAATGAAGAGACAGTAGGAGAGATGGGGGAAGATGGACTTCCAAAAGCAGGGCAGCAAATTCTGATCTTCCTATAGAACAGTATCACACTGCCATATTACAGTGTCCGAACGCAGCCTGGAAAGTGATTCACATAGAATAGAAAAACAATCATTTGTTGACAACCTGTTCTACTCCATCAGCTGTTATGACACTCCTTCCTACTGGAGATAAGCCTGCTGCCTTCACTTAAACTACAAATCGAAACCATAATGTAAGTTATGTAAACCATAACCATAATTATTGACCTAAGCCCTGCTATTAGGTTTAAGAGTCACCAGCTAAAAAAAATTGTATTGCCTAAGGCTCAGTCTAGCTGACTCTCATCCTGCTTAAGTAAGCAGCACTAAACAACAAGTAGGAATTATTTTAATGAAATATTCTAAATTATTGGAAAGATACAAAAACCACAAGGATACAATAATGTTAACTTCCTATAAAGTGTAAGAGGCAATCATGTAAAGCTTTCATGCAATGGATTAGGATTTTCCTTACATGTACTGGTTTTGGGTCAGATAAAAGTTAATCTTCAGAGTGGTTCCTATGAGGCTATGTTTAGCATATGTGAGCAAAACAGTGTTGATTAACACACCAATATTTTAGCTACTGCCAAACAGTGCTTGACACAGGGTTAAGGCCTTTGCCATTCCTCATGCTACCCCACCAGTGAGCAGGCTGGGGGTGCACAAGAAGCTGGGAGGGGACACAGCTGGGACAGCTGACCTCAACTGACCAAAGAGATATCCAATATTACATGGCAGGGTGCTCAGCAATAAAAGCTCGGGGACAAAGGAGGGACATCTGGAGTGAAGGCGCTTGTCTTCCCAAGTAACCATTACATCAACATGGCTGAACACCTGCCTGCCCATGGGAAGTAGTGAATGAATTCCTTGTTTTGCTTTGCTTGTGTGTGCAGCTTTTGCTTTATCTATTATACTTGGTTTTTCTTTACCCTTTTGATCGATTTCTCCATCCCACCAGAGGAGAGCACGTGAGCAGCTGTGCAGGGCTAAATGTTAAATCACTATATCACTTTCGGCCAGCTACAGTAAACTGTACGCTGTACACGCTTTAAGATGAGTGTCCTATCAGGCTGACTACACAACACAAAATGAAACTCCTTGAAAGTAACCTTTGATTCCTACCCAAGTTTCTGTTACGCCATGCTGCCAAGATAGGTATAACCAAGAAGCACTGTGACAGTCTTGAGGGAAAGGGCAGAGAGGTGTTTATTCTTTGTGGGTTTTTTGGAGAGAGGGGGTTGAAGGGGTTGTTTGTTGGGTTCTTTATTTTATTAAAAGCAAAACTCTATTCTTACAGAAAATGTGATACTACTTTCTTAAGAACTTGGCTTAAAAGGTAGGAAAACAAAGGCAAGCTGCCATAAGCACGTGACTTGACCCTGCAGCCTGTTGAGGCAAAATGCTGTTGCCAGTGTCCCTGCAGAAGTCCCCATAGAATGCTCTAATTATGCTCCACTGATGTTTACAAGTACGTCCTTCTAGAATTCACCATACACTGTTGTGAGGCCCTGGGCAAAGACTGCTGCATGGGTTCAGATACAAGAAGGAGTAGTAGGAATGGATTCCTTCTTTAGGCTTAGCATCATAGACTTCCCATTTCCCCCACTAGAAGGCAAACTGCAAGTCACAATACACGGTACTACTTGGCTACAAAACAGAACACGAAATTCTGCAATACATCAGAAGAGCCTTTACAGGAAAACAAAGCAAAGTGATACTGAGAATGAGGTATACAGCGATTTCTTTAAGTCACCGTGAGTTTGTCTGTTGCTAGCAACTTACTTTTGGTACCTCGAACTCAATTGTAACTGATTACTAAAGATGTAACACACAAGGTATAATTTAATGAATCTTCAATTTATTAAATTGTCACAAGAGGACTTGGGGATCTTGACAGACAAAATCTGCCTGGCAAATAAAGTGAGGAATTTGCAACAATTTGCTCCTCTTCCTGGAAACAGAAGACTCTACAATTAAATACAACACTGAATCTGCCGCAGTTACAGTTTCTTGAGCTCTGTCCTAGAAGTGTAACATTCTTCTCTCACATACAACCTACAGTCTTCTTCCATCAATTTGTTGCAGCTGACTTCACCTTGCCTTCTCCAAAGGTTCATAATGCGCTGTTAGGTTAGAAAACGACAAAGTCACCTATTTCAGACACTCAGCATAATCGTGCTTATAATGTTGTTATAAAGGGCTCTATGCCCTTCAAGAGTAATGGAGAGAAAGATTCAAATCCTCATAGGGGACTCATATATTACTCTAATATTCAGCATCTACGTGAATTCTAGAAGGTGATGCTGTAAACATCAGTATGGAGCATAATTAAAGCATATTATTGAGCTTGTTCTGACAGAAATAGGACTAGTGCTTCCAGGGCAAAAATACCACTGTGCAAGCTCATTTTGCTACCACAGCCTCTAAGCTATTTCAGTAACTAACCTGTAACATTTTATTCGTCATTGCAGGTTAAAGATATTCTGACCTTAATACTTTGAAAAACAGTACCCTCCTGCCTTCTGCATTTTAAATATGTAATCCATTTTCTATTCTTTTGACTACAAACACATAGACTCTTGAAAATAGACACTGCCAGCTTTGCAGCACGATTAACATTAAATTTGGCCACAATAATAGGAAGGAATCTCTCTACAGTGAGCACATCACCATGCCAACAAAGAGTAGGTAAACCAGGAGCTCACTCCCTCATCTTGCTATCATTGTAACTCAAATCAAAGCAGTTTTAACTGGAAATGCAATTAAGAGAAAAACGATCTTTTCCCTTTTGAAATCTCATTCCCCTGAATGATGGTGGTTAAATACTAACAAAGCCTTCAACACATTCTCAAGGCTTTTTGTGCTAAACAGTAAGACAGCTTTGTTTTCAACAGAAAAGGTTTAACTCAAGAGCTTCTTAATGGACCGTTACCAGCAATGTTGAAAGACAAAAGAAATTCATCTCTTAAATACTGTTCCAACGCCTTACATTGTCTAGACAGTTGTGGTCATGTTACTAATGTGGTTAAAAAAGTCCCACCCTTCCACAGGAGCTTCAGGTACATTTCACTTTCAGCAATATAACCAACGCCACCTGTGTCACAGTCTGTCCAATCTCTCCTGTAAGTAGCTGAGAAGAGGTAGGAGTAACTGTTCTTTGGAGAACCCTTACCAATTTTAATTATTCCATATATGCTGGCTTGTTTGGTTTTTTATCTGTTACTCTATGACTGATGAGAAATAGTGATGAAAAAAGCATGTATCTAACATTTTTTTCCCTTGGCAGGATTCAACATATTTCATATTTTATGCTGCACTATTTCACAACGCACACAACTTCATTTTGAATGATCTCATTGAATAAAACTAACAGAAAAGTTAATCTTGTGATAATGAAATCTTAACACTTGAGCACAAGGAATCAATCTTCCAGATGTCACAAAAGCACTTGTTAATATCATTAATGTTTAATACCCATGTTCATAATGGTCATTGAACCTACCCTCAACAAAGCTGGAATTTGATCAAGCTTCCTACAAGCCAAAAGTGCCTATTCACTCTCAACAGAACTGAGGAACACAATGTGAGGATTAACGTCTCAGATTTTGTTCTCCTAGCGACAGCCCATCACATACTTCTCTACCTATGAACTTCAGCTACTTCTCAGTTTCATGGCTTAAAAGATTTAAAACAAAACAGAGGCAGCAACTTAATTTTGTTACGTTAACAAAGGACGTTTCCCAAGACATCATATTAGAAGTTATGACTTCTGCCATGGATGACAGAGGGCTACTGCTGCCAGACAATAGAAATAAACGTACCCAACATATCACCATTAAATTTCACTTTTAAATCACTTACAACTTTTTTTTTTTTAACATGACTCCATTCCCTCCTCCCTGGAGCGCCACTGAGAAGTTTGAATATCACAGAGGAACAAAACCAAAGGCAACCATGGATGATTTTTTTACTATTCCTTTGAAAATAGTTTTTCAAATACAGATGAGTGGCCTGCTTTTGCTTTCAGAAACACAGTGGAGACTTTCTATGAACCAAACAATTTTGCTATAACCAAATATAAGATGACAAAAAATTGCACACATATTCTAACATCTGCAGCATGAAGGGCTGAGACAGTGCTACTTTTAAAGTTACCTAGATGCTCTTGGACATGTTTACAACAAAGACAGGGGAAAGCGTTCTTTGTATGAACAGGTACTAAAACCAAACACTGATTTTTACTCCAGCAAACATTTCCACAAAATAAAAACAGAGAGAGTATTTTTGATAGAAAGCATGCCTAGGGCCCCAGGTCTTTGGGAGAACTTATAAGAAGCATAATGGGGAAAAAATACAAATACCAATAAACTCTTTTGAATGAGCTGAACCACTGTTTTCTATACAAAGTCTTAATGTGATTATAAGAAGTTATTATATTTGTAGCTCATAGCATACGAACATGTTAATTTAATCAGTGTCCAACCTACAGATTAAGAAGGTAAAGCACTGAAACAGTTCAATAAGATATGAAACGTACAAATACTTATGGAAAAATATGTGGAGTTTGGAAGGTCTTATTTTTCCTTACTGAAAAAAACATAAAATCAAACACAGTATTTTACTAACATTGTTTTATTTCTCTGTAATCTAGTGTCAATAAAAACATCTCAAAATAGAATTCTACACTCAAACAGCATATATGAAATATAGAGGAGTTTTAAATGTTTTCATCCCATTTTTCTCATTGTCACCTTTAAGGTTTAAGGAACTATGCTCTCGATTTTCATGTATGTTGGAACAATAACGTAACTACTTATTTTCACAGGAGAAACTGGATTTGGGAAAAAAAAAACACCCAAATCATGTGACTGAAAATAATTCTTATTCTATTTTGCTACCTCTTGCTACCTTCAACTTATTGAACTGGTTGGGGGAAGAGTTCTAGGACATTGATGAGTGGCCTTTTGTACAAAAACTTTTTGTCGCATCTTGCTTACATTAGCACTGAACTAAAAGGTAAAGAAAGTCAGCAGATATTTTAATCTCAGTGAATATTGATTTTTGAGGAAAAATGGTGAAGGATAAGATCACCTACTTTTTATACATAGATATGATAGGTTATGCTTCTATAAATGCAAATAACTACATCATTTTAGTAGGAAAAAGTATCTTTTTTAAGACCACTAAATTAATGTATCAGCAGCATTATTTATTTTACTGCAAGCCTTATGATATTTGGTGTGTTTATTTTCTGCCTTAAATTTCAGAGATATTTCCCTTTATGACAGACATTTTTATAACATGGCCTTCAAATCCTAGCAAATGCCTAAAATTAAGGTGAATTTTCTTTCTAGTCAGGGAAGTGCTGCCTGGATACCACAACTTGATCATGTTGACAGTCCTCCTTCCCTGTAACATTAACCATTATGGCTACAATACAAAACTGCAGTCCTTGTGGTGAGATGTCATCCTCTGTGTAAATCACATCTCGCCATGACTGGGAAGGAACAAAATGGTAACTCAGACCTGTTGGCTCTTCTATGAGGAGACCAGAAAAGAATTGCAACTCAGCGGAAGGCACAGATCAGCCTAAATTTGAGGGTTTATGGCAACAAAGGTGTTTTAGGTTTTCAAACTCATAGTGAGCATACAAGAACCGAAGCAGGTAACTTGTAAAACCACTTCTGCTGTCACACTTCCATACTTTTATAAGAAGCAGCCAGTTTGATATTGTGCCAATATTTTAATTTCTAAAACTACTCTAATATGAGTATTATAGGTTGCAGTGTTTAACTATTAAAGTATTTAGAGTAACAATAGCAGAGTCAGACAACATCTGTTTCAGGAAGCTAAACTCCTTACAACTAAAAACAAGAAGTGAAGGAAAGTATGTACTTCCTATGCCTAAACTGGGCCTGTGTCACATGCAGAGCTGCAAAGTTGCTTTCAGTTTGGGAACGTTTCCTTTAGGAAAAAAAGAAAGAAAACTTTTCTCTTAAGAAGAAAAAGGCAAATAGCTCTGCAAGATACATAACGGTTTAAGCATTCGAATTAACAATACAATAAAAATAAAAGTCTTCCAAAACTATCTCAGCTCATTGAAGAAAAGTGATGGTGGTGGTGTTTTCTGAATGGAAACAGTAGCAAACTAAGAAGTAGTATCATGATAACTCTCCAGAAAGTTATGAATTATTATCTACTACAGGACTGTGTAACAAACACATTTGTATAATTCATCTGCATTAAGAACACAAATCTGCAGTTTACTCCTACAATCCTTCTTCAGCACTAAACTCAGTTTCACAGCAGCACTGAGAACCACAGAATCAAAGATGATGAAAGTTAGAGACACATTCTTTCTAACCTATAAATCAATCAAACCCTTATGTTTGTGTATAAATGTTGCCTGCTTACCTCTTAATCATCACCTACAGAAAATCAACATTATTACCAGCAGAAAAAAGCCCCTCATGTTTCTTTCAACAATCTACCCAGCAACCACCTGTTTACAACTTAGCATCATTCCTCCCATATTTTTTCATAAAACGATCATAAATGTCATAACAGTAATTTTGCAGAATTCACTTCTGAAATCTTCCACTATTGTATCAACAAATACAGTTTACCTTCCACTTTACACAAATAAAACAACCCATTTTACTGTTTCTAACAGACACAGACAAATCTAACATTCAAAAATAAACTTACTGTGTGGCTTTGACAATGTCCCAAGTGCTGTAATCATCAATGTGGCTTTTCCGTCCAAGAGATTCACTGTATCCATGGTTGTAATGGCTTTGAGGTTTTATTTCCTAAAACAGACAAACTTGCTTTTAGAACACCAAATCAGCAAGTTTCTGAGAATAAAAAAAATTTATAAGCAAAACTAAAACCAGTACCCACCTCAATGTACTATAACGCTACCTACATTTCTACATATTGGAAAGCAGGCCACCATATCCCCCAGTATAACTGAAAGACTTCACAGAAAATACAACTTGTAATCACAGGGTTCTGCCAAATCCTAGACGAGGTATTTTTATAAAATGCTAACAAAAACTAAGAGCAATTTACTTTGGTTAGTTTTGGGTTGGTTTTTTTTTTGCTTGACTTTGCTTTTATAATACAACATAACAAAGCTAAAAAAGCTATTTGCCATAAACTGACAAAGTCTCACTCTGTTAATACAAATAAATGTTGTATTGCAAATAGCACAGTCAAATACTTTCCAGAAAACAAATACCTGGGAATGATTAATACCATTGACTAAAACCTACTGATACTTTATTGGTCTTTCAACTCCAGTCGAAGCTTCAGAGGTTATCTGTGTATGTTTAACCTATGGGTCTCAAAATTGAATGGCATGACCATGACATGTTGTTCATCAGATACAGCTCCCTAACTTAATTCTGTTGATGAAAGGCAACACTTCTAGGCTCAATGCTTCCCTTAGTGGAATCTATATTCAAACACTGTACTGACAGATCACTAGGGCAGCAACATACCATTCTTCTTTACCAACATGCAAAAGCTCAGCAAGGTGAAATTGATTAATTTTATACAGCTTCTGGACAATTTTCTACTTGTTACACATACTATTGCTGATTGCCTCTGTGCATCAGCCATGAAATTCAGCATAGCTACATAAAAAAGTGTGAAAACTGCAACATGGGTTAAAAAGCAAAAAAAAAAAAAGTAGCAAGCTCTTTGAAAGTTCTAAAAATCTATTTCAGTTGATTTCATTAAAATGTATTATTTACTTTCAGTCAGTTTTCCCCAACATACACATCCATGAGAAGAATTTTCATCTTTAATCTAAACCTGGAAAAACTTTTAAACATCTTTGTGTTGGTTTTGTAGGGCCTGTTTTTTGGTAGCAGGGGGGCCACAGAGGTGGCTTCTGTGAGAAGCTGCTGGAAGCTTCCACCATGTCCAGCAGAGCCAATCCCTGATGGCTCTGAGGATGGACATGCCACTGGCCAAGGCTGGGCCAATTAGACATGATGGAAAAACCTCTGTGATAACACATTTAAGAAGAAATCACAACAAAGTTGGGGCCGCGCAGTTGTAATTTTCTAGCTAGAGAAGAGTAGGAGTGAGAACATGTGAGAGAAACAACAATGGAAGCACCAAGGTCAGTGCAGAAGGAGGTGGAGGAGGTGCTCCAGGCATCGGAGCCAAGATGTCCCTGCAGCCCGTGGTGAGGACCATGG
>VZRJ01009982.1:157842-174782 GCA_013397565.1 Ptilonorhynchus violaceus | reverse complement strand
CATGGAGGGCCGTGGAGGATGCAGAGATCCACTCGCAGCCCTTGGGGGAGGTGCCCACACCAGAGCAGGCAGATATCACCATGCTGTGATCCAGTGGAAGTCCCATGGAGAGAGAGGCCTTGCTTCCAGGCTGGAGCAGCCTGTCCCTTGGAGGACTGCACCCCATGGCAGTGACCCACGCCGCAGCAGTTTTGGGAGGACTGTCTGCCCGTGGGATGGACTCACGCTGCAGCAGTTTTGGGAGTGCTGCTGCTCGTGAGCTTGGACCCACGCTGGGGGAGTTCACAGAGAACTGTCTCCCGTGGGAGGGACCCCACGGTGCAGCAGGGAAACGACTCCTCCCCCTGAGCAGTGGAAGAAAATCTTGGGTGATGAATCAACCAAAACCCCTACCCCATCTCCCTGCACTGTCGGTAGGAAGGAGGGAGGGGCTGGGGGGAGGAAAGGGTGTTTGTAAGGGCTTATTTTACTTCTCATTCTTTTATTCAGATCTTATTAGTAATAAATTCACTTTATATCATTAAGTAGAGCCTGTTTTGCCCTTGAAATGTCTTCTCCCAGTGTTTTCTCTCTTAACTCATTAACCCTTTGCTCTCATCTGTCCAGCTCCAGAGCAGAGAAGAGTGAGTGGGCTTTTCGTGGGTGCCTGGCATTTGGCCAGTGTCAAACCACGACACACCTTATGAAACGTGTTTAATTAAACAATTCTAACTTCCACTTAGTTACCGAAATTAACAGTCAACTGTTCATTATTATACTAGAGAGATTTTATTTTTTTTAAATAAAGAAAAATTACAATGATTATGTAGTGCACCTAACCTTAACAAGGATTCACAGTCACGAATCCCCGCTACTACCTCTTCCTAGAGGCCTTTGTTGTTGCCCTGTTAGCTGAAGTCCCTAAGAGATAGATTAGGGCTAGGGAGACTTCCTATTGCCAAGACGAGCAGGCCTCCTACTTCTCACATTCTCTCAGCTATGCAGTAATTTCTGCAAAAGGAGCTGTTGGTCACAATGAGAAATAACTTGTTCCTGTGCCCAGTTGTGGCTATTGAGCCAAAGTGTTTTCTTGCTTCCTGAGACATTAACCAGCTCTCCACTGACTGGATGGGAGTTTAAGTGAACTGCCCTCTGATCCTCATAATCCAGATGTTACATATCTTGGTTGTTATTTTAAAATAAGTATTTTTACTCTAGAATTATTACATACATTATCTATCTCTTTTAAAGAAGCTAAAACAAAAAAATATTTAAGTCTGAAAACCATGTAAAGTATTTTCTGATTTCAACATGCTGAAGCACCACTTAGGCAGAAGTCTAAAAACTATGGGTATCAGTTACAACCGCAGAGTAAACTATCAACAACTTAGTCTAGTTGCAAATCTTAAAACTCTCAGTATTAATTTAAAAATTGAATAACTTCAGTTGAGCATGTTTGTATTTGTTACATACAATATACCTAATCCAGACAGGAGGAAAAAAATCCAAGAAATTCTAATGCATTAAGTACATTTTGTAGAACTGAATTAATATAGTAATTTATACAGTTAGAAAAATTATGAACATTTATACACTAAAAAAATCTTTCAAGAAATGGAAGCATTTAGAGCTTTAAAACCAGAACCGAGTAACACTGGTGACTTCTGCAGCAAGTCTTCATTTTCAAAACAGATTTATTCTTATGCATGACTTTTCTTCAGAAAAACAAATTTTTCCATTTCACACAGTACCTAAATGACCAGCAATTATATCTTTTCTTGACCACAATGTTATTCTGCAGCACTTAATTTTTCTTTCCAAGCCTGAAAAACTACCTAGATGAACCAATTAAACATTGCCAGCCCAGCAGGAAGATTGTGCTGTTGCCATCTCTACAGGAGAGACAACCTAAAAATGTAACGGAGCATCTGCTGTCATCCAAATCATACGTTACAACCAATCCTCTTACAATTCAGGAACAGCTTTGCTTTGTATTTGAAGAAGACAACAGCTTAACCAAACCTTTTTCCCCCAGCCACTCTGGCATTTGGAGTGTTACCTGGAGTAAAAGATGCCAGAAAAGATACCACAGATCATTACAATTCGAGAGAAAGTAATATATAGGAGAAGGCTATATTCATTATTTTGTCGCACAGGTTTTTTCTTCTTTTCCATCATATTAGGAAAAAACAGGATTTATACTATCCCTGTGAACCCATTATTACACCACACACCTGCAGCAGGGTTTTACATATCAAATTGTAACGCTCAGACCCAAACAAAAAAAATTTCACTGTCCTGGAGCATCTTGATGAGGAGACAGTAGTTGGAAGTATTTCTTAGCCTCCCACAGGTACCGGAAGGGGAAAGTCTCTCTTCTTATCTAACAATTATTAAAACCAAACAGAGAAACTCTGGCTGTTTTTCAGTCATGTATTATTGTACCACAGAACACTATTTTTATTAAACTGCATTTTCCTGACCACTTCAAGCACACAAACCAGTTTTCTGTTCCCTTGAGCCTGCACCAGCCAGTCAAGAGAGCATTCCCAAGCACCGGAAATTTATGTCAGCCTAGATTGATCATGAAATCACAGCCTTATGATACTAATGTTTTCACAAAAAGGTTTATGGGAATACAACAAAACCTTAGGTATTAAGCAATAACAACGTAAATTTTAAAAAGTGAGAGGTGATATTAGCTCCTTCTATTCTAGTTTTTTAATTACTTAAAGCTAATGACAGTACCCTTAACTTTAAAAAATACATAATTTTTAATTTCCTTTTGTACTGATAACATTTCTGACCTACTCTTTTTAACAGAATTTGAAAGTTTCAGTATACATTAATGTAACATAGCTGAAGTGATAACGAAGAGTTGAGGTGATTGCAGGTGATGCATGACACAACATGAGTAAGCAAAAAACAGTTCTCTCTCTCTTCTGCCAGTACATACATGAGCAGCTACAATACACTTGTTTAATATAAAGACTCACAAATATTAACTTACAACAAATATAAACTTAAAGTGAACGCTATGTTTCACAATTTATTAAGAGGGCTGAGTTCATATTTTACAATTAGGAATAGTTGAAACAATTCCTAAAATCCTCAAAGGTATATGAACATCACAGCCTCCAAAACCATACCACAGAGTCTTCTATACCACAGTGTAAACTGTGGAAAAAAGGATGACTTTAGATGTGCCTGAAACCAATATGCAAACAAACACTGCTCATTTTGGAAATAAATCTTTAAGAGCAAATCACAGGAAAGCACAAAATCAGAATTCTCAGCCAATACAGTCAATTCTTTGCAGCCTGGACACAGATGCCCAATCTTAAACCTCAAAATTTATGACTCATTATTATATATGCAACTTGGCAGTTGCATGTTGGCTCACAGTAGCATGCTGGCTACTACAAGTGCTATTCTACTGGGTATGACCCTTACCTGGCATTAGAAGTGCCTAGTTTATGACTGTACTCTGCAGAGTAACCTCTGGGTTCCTAAGTCAAGAAGCTACCAGGAATCAAAAGAAAACCTGGATTTTGTGAATCACAGTAATACTTGATTCACCTGGTGATAGGTGATTTGGACCAAGTCAATGCAAATAATGCTGCTACACACTGTGCTTGGCTGACAAGGCAAAAATAAAAGCAGCAAGGTAGCAACTAGGAACTGAAAATAATTTTTTTCTGGGTTCTGAAATTCCTGTGCAGGGCTAGGTCACAGTACTATAAATGCAGAAGAGTAGTTTCTCCTAGTTATTCTAGAAAGAATGATCTAGAAAGAAATAATCAAAGGCTAATATTAAAGAGAATGCAATATAGGTTTACACCACTTCAACTGGGCAAGTTACCAGTAACAGGAAATCAACTGACAGCCTGAAGTAGGAGATCACTGGAAGACCTACAGTGAGTGAACGCAAACCAGGTATCTGCACAAGGTGGCACGTCTTCCATTTCTAAATGTTTCACATAGCAAATTAAAAGACTGACACTTAAAAACCTGGGGACATTAAACACAATCTCTTTTTATATGCATTGCTACCAAATCCAATAGTTTCAGCACAAGCACAGCCATCAGATGCTGCCATGACACACACAGGCACGTCTCTAAGTGGACAGCAGGCTGTGGGTGCCCAGGCATCACAGCCTGCTCAGCCCCAGCAGGACCAACTGCAACACTGCTGAGTTTGGGGCTGAGTTTGCCCACTGTTGGTCATTCTGCATCAGCAGCTAAACTAGAAAGAAATCACACATAGGACAATCAGATAGTATCTCTTTTGGAGTTAACAAAAAATTGTAACACACAAAATAGAGATTACTTCCTCCAACCTGCTGGACAGAAGAGAAAGCTCAACTTGAAAATCCTACACTGATCTAGATTACCTGCTCCCCACTATTAAAGGAACAGAAATAAGCATTAAAACGTGAAAAATAATGAGTTTAGGCTTATAACTTCCTGCCTAAAAGAATGAACTTTGCCTAAATTTGTATACCCTCATATAAATTCTAGGAAAATACTTGAAATTCTTGAAACTACTATGACTTTTTTAAAACATATGATACGACAGATTGATAATAAAGCAACAACATAACATTTTGAGCCTAGAGTATAAACCGCATTCATAAATGGCTTCAACAACATTCCCAAGTGTTAAAATATTTTTCCTTTTATGATGAAAATATTTATTCCAGGAAAATTTAATTTTTCAATGAGGATTTACTGTTAAAAAACCCTAACAGCCAATTAAAAGATGAAAAGCTAATTGAAACCCAAGTGCACTTGTTTTTAGCTATTTTGATCTTTAGTGACAGTGGCTCCTCCTCCCCAGCTGAGAGTCAGGAAAACCAATAAGAAGGTGATAGAGCAGAGACCTGATTTCACTCAATTAAAATAAGCAAGTTGCAAACTAAATCTCTGGTTATTTCATTCTGTTTCAAGGAGCCATTTCCAGGCAGGACTTGAGCCAACGCTGTGGCTTACCTTCGTTAAAACAGAAAGGTCATTCCTCTGCCCACTCTTCCCCACCGCTCTTGGCTCCACGCTCCTGCTGCCTAACTCAAGACAGCTTCAGTATTCGGAGCTGTGGTCACACCGCACTCACTCCATTCATCACAGGAAAGGGGCAAGGGGGATCAACAAAAAACAGAAAAAAATGAGTCTTTTACTAGGACAGCAAGTTGAATCTGTTTCTCCTGTGAAAACACAGGTTCCAGAGCCACTGCCAGAGGGAAAGCAAGTCAACAGAAGGCAGCAGGAACATTTAGGCAGCTGCTAATTGTTAATTTGACTAATCATGGAACAACACACTACCGTTTTTAAATATCCAAGGAAGGCAGGCTGACAGATTGAAGAAAATTATTCTACTTAGAAACTGGTAGAGTTGGCTGGCTTAGAAGGTTGCAAAAAAGACAAATTTTGAGTATCTATAAGAATTAAATTTGATTCCCCCATTACTACCGAGGGTCACTTCTTCTAGATGAACTTCCCACTTCAGTGACTATCCTTTGACAAGGCCCTAATCACTTATACCCATCTGTGACTGTTTTGTCATTACTCATTAGTCACAAAATGTGTAGACTGCTTGCACAGATGCGCAAGTAATGCTGTGTAGAAAAAAATTCAAAAGAGAATAATGCTTTAAAAACAAACAAACAAACAAAGACATGTTTTGGAAAAAAGAAGCGACAGAGAAAAAAAGGGAACCTCCTCTGGAAATCACGACCAGTAAGATGGGGAAAGAGAAGACAAAGCAAAATATGAAGTGTAACTCCAAAGGAAAAAGAATGAAGTGCAGGTGAGATGGTGGGGAATAAGGTGTTTATTCTTGGAAGCTGTGCTAACATCGGCATTCCCAATCAGTCCTCCTCATAACCAAAACCACAAGTAAAGTTATGCTCATTTCCC
The DNA here is from genome assembly GCA_013397565.1 of Ptilonorhynchus violaceus. Classification (NCBI taxonomy): domain Eukaryota; kingdom Metazoa; phylum Chordata; class Aves; order Passeriformes; family Ptilonorhynchidae; genus Ptilonorhynchus; species Ptilonorhynchus violaceus. The sequence continues at coordinate 168,887 of VZRJ01009982.1, read as the reverse complement.
CTCAATACTCAAAGCTTTTAATCTTTTCCAATAAAAAAAACCTAAATGAAATATGCTTAAGGAGGATTCCGAGAATAGTATTTACATTAAAAAACTCAGAAGTTATGCATGAAAGAATAAGATGAGCAAGACTGAATTACTCTGAGATAGCAATTTCATAATTCACAATTATCCATAGCAGGAGGATACGAATAGGTCTATATGCCTGCTTGGACATAAGGAAGGGAGGAAAGAACTGCTGCTTACAGCTGCTACACATGGCTCTGGTAGGCATTAGCAGATGGCTAGGGCTGCTTTTCTTTTAACATGATGAAACATTGCTGCAAGAAAGCGATACCAGGATCAAAATCAGACACTCAAATTCTGAATGGTGACCAAGATAATTGAGACGTAAAGAGAACATACTAACAAGTTTTAAAATAAAAACTTAGTAATAAAAGCATTACCTTCCATAAAGTACTGCATACTATTGCCTGTTTCTCAACAGAAACAAAGTAATTTTTTTTTTTAATTGATGACAACACTGTTTTCATATCTGGATGCAGTCAGAGATTCATAATAAAACTGAAAGTGACTGCAACAATTTCAGGCAAGCGAAATAACAATCCTCACGTATGCGTGTTACATTTAGCAGGGACTACCGGAGGTTAGTATTAAAGAATTCCTTCCCCCGTAGTTGGGTGTTCAATTTCCCTGTTCTTTATTTACTACAATACAGTGCTTTTTAGTTTGCTCTCCCAGTTTTCCTCCTACTTTTAAAAAGGTGCAAGAATCTATACAGACAAATTTATATATAGTTATTTCCATATTATAAACACCCACATTCATTTATATACACATGAGGACTAATCACTGATGAAGTAGCATTAATAGAAAAATGCTCATAAAATAAATACAAGCAAATCAATAAACACAAACAACAACAAAAAAAGAGATACTGCTGATATTTTAAAATTTTTAATGAAAGATCCTCTTCCAAAGTTTCCTTTTCCTACCCCTTCACCTAATTCTGCAACACAGAAAGTCACAGAAACAGAGGCTAAAATGTCTTAATTTTTGAGAGAATCACATTTAATTCTTTACCGGCATAAGAAGAGTAGCTTTTTGTTCTCTAGAAATCAGTTTCTCCCAACATTTACTGCTGCAACAGCTAATCTGACTGTTATCAAGTGGGAGCAGTCTGATCCTTCTCATGAAGACCTAGCCGGAAAAAGAATAATTCTGTAGGGCTATGCAGGTTCATCATTTTGAGGAGCCAGAGTGCTCAGCAGCTATGAGCTGTTAGATTGTCTGAACAGGAATGATTCATATACACCTTCAGTTTAGCTAACCCATGCTAGAAAATTTCCAGCTAAACCAGACTACCTTCTCCATGGGAAAAAAAAAAGGGTGCAGTACCACTTCTTTTATTAATTGCTCAAATTATGCATTTTAAAAAAAAGTTCAATGTTTGGCTTGCAAATATATACCATCAGACTCACCTTACTTTGACCGTTAACCATTTCCACTACGATTCTCCCTGCCTCCACTACAGCATTAAATTACACAAAATGAGTATGACATGACAAAATAAACTCCCATTCAGTGGTACTTCTGTTACTGTTTTCCATTACTTTTTACACTTTACTGCATTTTGTGATGTCTGTTTGGTTTACTTGCTAAATTTTTGGTCTATTTGCACAGTTTCTTGACACACTAAGAGAAAAGATGCATTTATGAAAATCTCTAGAGAAGCTAATTATAGAATACATAAACAATGGAAATAAATCTGTACCTAACACTCAATATTTTTAAAGCAATCTACAGTTTAAGTTGACAATGCTTTCCTTAAAAAGTGGTGAAATAGATTGAGAAAAGCCTCATCTCAAACACCATAAAGTAGTCCTTTTGCTGCTACAGAGTTCCACCCACACACAAGTCAGCCATCACAGAGAGCATAATCCTGCACACTCTCCAACATGGATCTAATTTTTTACATAACAAGTTAGAGATGCTCAACTAGAGCCCTTAATCCAACCACTTTATGCAGAGGTCAGAGCTCACGCAATTTAAAGAACAGCTGATAATGAGGAAGTTTTGTTTCTTCAAAACAGGCACCCACAACTGCTTTCTAGTCATTTCCTTAGAGATGCTCCCAAACTGAATAGTGTTATACTTTAGGAAGCAACAGCTTCACACACAGGCTTTTCAGAAGGCTTTGTATTTGCACACACAGCATCAAAAGCAAGAGCTATTTAAAAAAAGCTGCATTTACTAGCATTTGTAAAGGTTAAAAAATTAAAAGCTTAAAATACTATGGTGTAAAGCTCACTTTAAAGCTTTTGTTTAGTCAGCAACTTACGTGAACATGTAGATTTATCTTTTTGGCTTTCTTTTCAAGGAGTGTTACATTGTGTTCTCAGCCAAAAATCTCAGGATTTTGGCAGAAATGAAACTGTATTCTTTTTCCAAGTGATTTACATAGGTCTAGATCTCACAATGAGCTTACAGACCCATCAATGCAAAAAATAAAATCCCTGAAAGACCTAGCATTAGGAGTCAGTCGTGAGATTAATGTAAAACTATTTACATATTTCACTCTTTAAAGTGCTAAACTTCAAAACTGCACCCAAGTATGTATCTAACTCAATCCTGATACTCAGCTACTTAGAGAAAAAACAGTCGTCTTTTAAAAATTCACAGAAAGGGATATTCTTTTTCAAAGATAAAGATTTTTTCCATTCATCAAGAATTAGCACACCAGCAACGAGCACTTTAGATACAGAGGCTCTTTTCTCCTTGGCAGATACAGAAAAAAGTTAGTACAAGTTGTGCTCAATCCTTACAAAAAATTGCAATTCACCATTCCCAACCCAACCTTGAAGCAGCAAATGGAGCTTCACATCAACAACCAGCTGAGCCAACTCCCATTTCCGCTTACAATCAGCACGGGCTGGTTTACCCACCACAACTAGGAAGTGCATGAAAGGTGCTTCTAGTCATGCTAATAGTCAATCTTCTGCAGCAAATGAGACAACTTAGTTAATCCACAGTCTAAAACTTAAGAACAGACCCCTTCTATCCAACTCCTCACTTTCCACACCAGAACAGCCAGCTCACCATCTACCTTCTGTCAGTACTGCAGTGCACTTGATCCTACCATGAGTAGGCTCAGTGAACTGCATGCATTTTCCACTGATTTACTTCCCTGAACCAGCTCATCCTGGGACCAGACAAGCATCATTGGCATATGAGTGCAGCTGGAAGCATTTAAAGGCAGGTTTCACAATCAGCTTAACACAAGCTAAAACTGAGCTGCCATCAGGTGATCGCACTCCTGGTCCTGGCTGCACCTGCTCCGTTACCTCTTACCAGTTCTCACAACAGCACAGTACAGGTGTCAGTTAGGTCAGGTCACAGATTCACGAAGCAAGTACCACCCCAATTCACCTACTGACCACACAACTGCAAGAGCTCACCCCAGGAAGGGTAAGGGGCTGTGTCTGGGTTCCACCCTGGCTTGAGACCAGCTTAAATGTAATTGTAAAAACCACATCCTTTAGAGCCAGCAACGCAAGTGTTCTCAAAGCACACTCTGATGTCCTCCCTCTCTTGCTACTGCACTCCCTCCTTGAGTCATCTTCTCCTCATCTTGAGCAGCTTTCCAAGCTCTGACCACAGCATTCCCACTACCCTCCAGTTTTGTTACCTCCTCCCTTATAGAGAGACTCAAGGAAACACTTCTACATACCTCAGGGCATCCTACAGGCATAGGAAGAAATTACTAGATTTCAAAATTGCACAAGACAAATTGTAGCCTAACGTCACATGACATACTGGGCACGACAGGCCTGAGGCTTCAATTCAGCCAGACTCCCTCTGACTTCAGAAAAAGCTTTCTACTTTGCTCCACAGTCTCATTTGTAAGAGCCCCCAGTGTTTCTCTCAACTACAAGGATGCGATGAAAGTCAAATCTTTATCTCATACTGTCTTTGAAAACCCACAGAGGACAGTGTGCCTGCTGAAATATCAATTACTGAGGCTGCTCCTATCTAAACGTGCCAGTACCAATGGCAATATTGTTCAGTTTTCAAGCAAACAGCAAATATTTTCCTCCTTAATTCTGTAAACCTTCTTCCAGATTAATAAAGTCTCATTACTTTCCTAAGCAAACAGGCAAACACAGTGAAACAAATGCTGTTCAAAGACTAATCTTCCGTGAAATCTGAGAGAAATAAGGGCTGTGCTTAACAAGTAAAGGCAAACTGAATCAACACAAATTTGGGTCCAACCAGACATTTATCACTTATGCTTTAAGAGGGCCTGTCTCCAAACAGATTTTTAACTTTAAAATCAATTACTGCCCAAATCAGATGAAAACATGTAGAAGAAAAACTGTAAATAGTTGAAATCCATTATAAGTGTTTTACCAGATGCCCAAAAAGCCACAATTTTACCACTGAGAAAAAGACCAGAGTGGTGAAAAACTGCACAGTTTACAAGGGAAGTGAGAACAACTGTAAAAAAAAAAAAATCTTGTAAGAATGGCAAAAGAAGCATCGACAATGACCATGACAAATTAGAAAAACAGGAAAAACTGAAATGCTAGCAAAAGGATACAACACATCCCTATGCCTGGAAGGGCAAGCACCATCCTAGCAATAAAAGAAATTAAAGAAAGTTGTCAACATTATAAAGTAAGAATGATAGAACTGTCAATAAAAACACAAAACCACAAAATCTGAAAATGTTCAGTAAGTACAGAACAAAAACAGTCTGCCCAGAAAATTCAAATCATATGTTGCTGCCACAATAAAATGCTTTCTAATAGAACAAGTATTAAACTTCTTTACAATACAGGTTGTTTAGGTCAACCATGTAAGTCCAAAATATGTGAATATTGCTTTTCATTAAGCCAGAAGAAACTCCTGCAATCTGGATAAAAGATGACATAGGTTATAAATGGTTATCATTTTAAGTTATAGCTGGCTTTTCTAGGTTTTGATTAGAATTGACAAAAAAGCAAATAATGTAGTAGACTAACAAAGACTAGTACCATGACTTCACAGGAAATCAAACCTGTCACTTTGTGGCCCTGACTTTTGCAGTTTTCCATGTTTTTCACTTCTGTTACAGAGTTCCCACACATTTTCTATAAACATAGTCTATGTTGTTCTAACTGTTACTTATTGTTTGCATTCCGTTTTCCTGGGAGGAGATGTTTGATGGACTGTTCCTTTAACCAGTGTGATTGAGGGGTGGTAAAATCACCCTCCAATCCACGGTGGTTTCTAAGAACATATAAATAAACTAGCTCGGGGTCGTCCTGGCCCCTTCTTGCTTCTTGCCTGACAAGAGCTGAATCCGGGCAGTTATTTTGTATCCAAGTGCGACATCACTTTCACTTGATAAAGCAGTAGTAATGGTCAAACACAGTTATGTCCAAAGTGTTTGGGTTAGTATTGTCTGGTATTTTGACTAAGAAATTAGAATATAAAGTTAATGTGGTCTATCTCACAGGTACTAAAAACTACAGGTGAGCAAGATTTATTCTTACGATTTGCTTTGTGACTATTACACAACTTCTCCTAGTTAAGGATTATGCTGCTCAAAAAAAAACCCTCTTGGTCTTTCCAGTAGCTCCCAGTTTTCAACCCACAGGGAAGTATCAATATTAAAACACTACTGACAAGACACTAAGCATCCTTCAGAGCCTGTACCTTGACCCCACCCTATTTCACCACTGTCTGCAACCTAGAAGTAAAGGACAGCTAGAGTTAAGTCGTACTGCAGAGGGGTGTGTGGTGGGGATGTGGAGAGAGGGGAATAAGTAATACTCTGGTTCTGATACAAGTTGAGGAAAGTTGGGACAGGCCAGAATAAGGGTTTTTTAAACACTGACAAAAGCAAAGTCCTATCTAAAATGAAGACCCATCCCAGAAACTATCTTGAACAGATGGTCATTACCTGGGTACAAGTTTGCAGTGTGATGCAGCTCCTAACAAGACCAGTACAAATACATGTATGGGGAATGACGAGCAGGAATCATAGAATGGCCTTGGCTGGAAGGGACCTTGAAGCTCATATAGTTCCAACACCCCTGCTGTGGGCAAGGACAACTTTCACAAGAGCTCAGAGCTCCATCCAGCCTGGCCTTGAACACTTCCAGGGACAGGGCATCCAAAGGGTGCTTACTACCACAACTGTGTGACTACCAGAATAATGCTCTGTTTCCAAGTTCCTGTAACAGCTACTGCACCAAGAGCACAGCCATAAAAACACCAAAAGAATGAATGAATGAGAAAAGGGTCAGTAGGACTGCAGACCGTAACAGTAGTGTAGGGATCTGATAATCATCAGCATATTAAATAAATACAGACATACCTTTATTTGGATAGAAATCTCTCAAGATGTAATGAACAGAAATAAATTAAATTCAGACTAGAAACATGTTTAAATCTTAAACAGACTAATTAAATTTGAGGGCAACATTCCCAGCTATGCAATATGACCTATTACTGTAGGATTTTGTTTATTTTTTTTTTCACTTTATAATTAGTATTCAGGCAATAAAAAGAATTCGTTATAAAAACCTCAGTGCCTGCGATATAAGGTTGGATTAGATCTGCAGTCCTCTCCAGCCTCAACCTCTGAAGCTACCCAAGATACGCAAAGCAAGGCTCAACCTTCAATATCAAGTACACTAATTTGTCTCAGACTTTACAGTTCCGTTCTCTTTTTTAAGCAATATAATAAATGATACCTGATCTTTGAATGAGCTCACAAATGCAAGACTCATCCCTGGAGTGATCCTCACTAAACAACACAGTAAGTCCTGTATCTGTACAGGACAATTAAGAACAATCTGCACTCCAGTACAACCCCAACAATATCTACAAACTCCACAGAGTTGGACTGTAAAGCCAGGCCTTTCACTGACATTTTGAACAGAAAAAATTAGAGCACAGCTATCTACAGTATGTTTACCTGTTTTCTTCAAACCACCAGCAAGGAATACAAGGAGATATCATGCTTCTAACTTCCTAGGTAGTTATGAATTGAACCACAGAGAGAGAAACAAAGACATGAATGAAGGCTTCCATGGAAAAATTCCTGTCAGACAGAGACCCTAACTCAAAATTGCCTTTCAACTTTGCAGGAAGACTGTTCTCAGAAGAGACTTTTCCAATGCCAAAAGAGACCTGTAATAAACAGTAACTTCCACCTTTCTCAAATATATCCCACATCACCTGACTCTGGTGAATGCACTACATTGCAGCAACAAACCAGATCCTCCTCTCCAGAAACAGTTCTTAACATTTACGAAGAGATGCAGCCCTCAACAGCTGAAATACCTTTGGCAGTTCAGGCCATATCTGAAAAATATTTCAGACGTGTGTCTAATACAAAGGAGCAATACAAGCAAAATCCATTTTCTAAAGACTCTCCTGCCTCCCTGCCCCTTGAATTTCAGAATAAAATAGCCAGGCCTGTAATCACCTACCAAAGAACAGTCAGGTATTCATTCTTTAGAACATCCAAGGAATTTAAAGTCAGAAGGCCTGTTGGCCTATAAAAATAATTCAATCAACCAGCATGAGTAGCATTTCAATACTACGGTTACACTGTATAAAAGCAAGCAGAGCTTGCCATTCTGTCACCAGAAACCTAAACACTGGGAGAAGGAAACAAATCAGCAGAGACTACTTAGTCCAGTGTTACTCTGCCATCCTAGGGTGCTCTGCATTCCTCATAATGTAGCTACTATATCACGCTGCAGGTCAGCCAATGCCACATCCACTCTGAGACTTACATCCACAGGGCTCCCTTTGGTCACCCATGCACTTGACAATCCTGCTGAAGAATTCATGTATATGAGTCAGTCACTCCAACAGAGTCTACACTTTTCTATATTCACATATTCGAAACACTGCTGAGCTATCCATTTGTGGAATTAAAACACTTGCATTTGGTCTCTAGAAAGATATCTAAAATCCAGCTGGAAACATCAAGAGCTGTATAATCCACCACTGCCCTCCCTCCCTGCTTACAATGATTACTCACCCTCCGCATTTACCACTTGTACTTTTCAATTAGATCCCATTCAACTTCACTTTCCAGTCATTGGATCTTGTTAGGTATAAATTGAATAAAGCACTGGATTTCACTAAGAAAATATTCACATGGGGAAGAAAAAGCTACTTCTCACTCTTTCAGATAATGTGAACAGGGTTTTTGTAAGCCTTTTACTATAAGGTGTTAAAATAATTTTTAACTTTTTCCCATACTCTTCATCATTTAACAATAATTTTTAAAGCCAAAACTTCATCATTAGCAATATCACACGTTCAGCCACAAATCATCTCCTTGTTCCTACATAACATTAAACAAAGAATTATACTGGGAACTTCTGCTGAACTGGTTGTTCATATTTGTATCCTACCAGTCAATAAATTTTGGGGTACAATCCCATGCCTGCGTTCCTTACCTTCAAAGCACTACTTTGAATATGGCTGCACTAAGGTGTGCCTTGCTTTCCGAGCATAACTTCACATGAATTCTAGATGGATTTGTAGTTCTATCCTCCCTGCTCAGCACCTGTCTTGTTCGTCTGCAAGTTTTACTAATGACAATTTTGATATTACTTCCAAATCATTAACGAAAAAATCCGAGTCTAGTAGACTAACTCCTCCGAGACTTTTAGGAACAATGACATTCAGGAATAACCCTCTCTAACAACTATTTCCAAGAGATATTAGTTAGCCAGCAGTTCTCCATGCATTTATCATATACTATAAGATCATTCTACAAGTATTACATGAGCAATTATTGTTATTTGTTGTACTTCACCACTAAAATTACCTTCATAAACTTTGTTGTTCCACTAGTAATCTTGCAACTAGAAGAAAAGAGTGGGATCTACGCTGTCATACTAAACTGAACTTGTGATAAGAAAAAATAAATATCCTTGGAAAGAAGAGTCTATTACTTAAGTTCAGCTTGTATTTATGCGGGAGGGAGCAAGGGAGGTCCAAGAATCCAGTCAGCAAGATACAAACAAACCCCATCGAAAGCAGTCCCACCATAAGTTTCTAAAACATTCATATTTTCATGACCTCTTCTTACCAAAATCACTGAATCACTTTAAACTGAGTCTTTCACAAATAAATAAATAAACAGATCTCCCAGTACACTATTATTTAAGTAATTTTTCACTACTTCTAAGAATCTCTTCCCTACAGCATTAATATTGTATTCATAGTATTTCCTGGCAAAATGCAAAGCCTTAGAGCCCAAATAAAAACAAACACATCCCTTCAAAAAAAAAAAAAAAACCTCAAACAATTTGAAATTAATCCAAATTAGTCAACACAAAAAGAGAGTAAGAAGCAAAAGCCTCATAAAAAAGGCACAGGAAAAAAAACCTGACAAAGATATCCAAAACAGACAACAGTACCATGAAACAAACAAGATGGTAAAGATTTTGACAGTTACATAAAAAGCATCAGTTTTAAATGTATACAAATGTTGGAATTGATTATATGCTCCAACATCACTACTTGCATAAGGACATGATGCTATTTTCTTGAAAAGTGAAAATCACCAAGTATTAAGGCCCCTGCCCTTCAAAAATGACTGAACACACATGCACTGCATTGTTCAGCAGGCAGGTCTGTGACAATACAGCTCCACTATGGCACAGAATCCTTAAGTTTTTTAAAAAAGCATTTCTGGAGTGTCTGTTAACAGCCAGTCTGTCTCACCATCAATATGAAAAACATCCTTCTCTTTTAAAGCTTGCCTGTATAAAACAGATTTTAAGGACTAAAGTAACACTCACTGAAAACCATGTAAACACTATCTTGTAGTAAGAACTAGTCAGATACTCAGCATTTCTGGAAAAATCAAATAAAACTCCCTCCAAACTAGTGATATTTATTGCATATTAAAAGACTCTGGTTGATGTTACAGCACACAAAATATATTAACTTCCTTTTCCATCTTTTGTACACACATTCAAATTTATGCATCAAAGGAACAGGAAAATTCTACCAGATTAACTAGCTAGACTACTTACTTAAATTGAGATATTTTAGTTTGCTACACGGTAATTACTCAAAGTTAATTTAACAAACACTAATCGTCGATCTTTAAAACACAATAGTTTTCTGACAGGCTGTAAAGGCTTTTCATTCCATTCTGCACTCTTAGACTGCCTATCTAAAGTTTCCACAAGTTCAGAACACTTTCTTTCAGAGAACATCAACATCCCACGGTCTGGATCACTACCGAAAACTTGTGTCACTTCTGAAAAACATCAGACACTGCTACCGAGGGTACTTCATTTAGGCTCATTCCAGTTAGTCTGAAGAAACGTGCAGCAAACAGTCTACACGCATCACTTAAAATAAATCCCAAAATTAACCAAAGGAAAAAAAATCGAGACACTAACTTGGGGTTTATCACTCTGCTATTTAACCTTCAGAACAGACTGGTCTATTGTAAAGTCATGAGCACAGTTTAGAGAGGTAAGGTCTACAACCACATATAGAGGCCTACAGAACCTCTTCAGTCATCAAATAAACTATAAGTCTTTTAAGATACTGTTTAAGGAAAAAGGTACCATCTGTTTAGCAAAAACCGGAGCCTGACATGTGCACTTTAATGTTTTGTAGGCTGAAAAATCAATTCTTAGAGTCCTTAACGTATCAGGTGACAAGTCCACGCGTAAAAGCTCTTCTAAACTATTTAAAATACATTTCAAAACATCTTACTAGTCCTCAAGAACACACACATGCTGCTGACGAAGGAGGGCGTCACAACAGAAGGGTAAAAAAAATGGCACGAAACGACCTCTACATGTTACCTGTAAACGTTCCTCCCACCGCCAACACACTGGAAAAAACAGACCGTTTGTTCTCAAAATCAGCCCACGCCACACGGGGAGCGCTGGGCTGCATGGGGCCAGATCCGACCTGCGGGCGAGCGGACGAGTGCCATCCAAACACAACGGGAAACATTTCCTCCTTCGCCTCCGAGCCGCTTTCCGACGGGCTGACGGGCT
>VZRJ01009982.1:106340-157595 GCA_013397565.1 Ptilonorhynchus violaceus | reverse complement strand
GAGCCCCACGCCCGCTGCATGCCGGGAAGTGCGCGCGCCCGCGGCGCCCCCGCGCGCCGCCGCTTCCCCTCGCGGCCCGTGCGCGAGAGGGACACACCAGTGCACGGATAGCTGGAGGTACGCATTATTTACATATATACACACACCATATTTTATATATGGTATATGCACATATGTACATGCGCACCCCATGTATTTGGAGATACCAGTATCAATTCTCCTGGAATCAATATTTAGTGTAGGTTAGGTTTGTAGAGGTACTCAACGTAATTGAGTTCAGTACAAGTTGGAATGTGAGTGAAAGGAGAATCCTCTGCCCTGTACGTTTAATGTAGATTGGTTCCAGACTAAGCAACGTCTGTCCATTTCTCTTTGGGAGTTCTCTTCATGCCTGCTAGGTAGCAAAGAGAGCAAAGAGAGCACGGCAAGAAAGCACGAAGGTTTTAATAAGGTTTTTGCTCTTAGGTGCAGAACCGTGCAGGTGCTCTTAGGTGCAGAAAGGGGTGAAACGCCCTTAGCTGCAGGAATGATTGAAACGCCCTGAGGACTTCCTGAGGAAGCAATTCCTTCAAACCATTTGTGCCCTACTGGACGGGTGGTTCCTCACATCCTAACATTGCCCAGATGGCCGAGTATCTGCTGGGATTCGAGGGCGAATTATAAAATAGGCTTGTTTCTGTTTGGCTGGTCATTTCTGTTCTCACAGCCTGCGTCATGCTCATACAGCCAAGATTAGGAATCCTAAAGCACTTTATTTCAATTTTTTTAAATGAATTACATTTTAATAAAAAATAGTTTTGCAATTACAGAATGTTATTGCTGGTTTGACTGCTGCTTTATATTGCTATATCTATGGTGCTCTCATTTGCCTTTGTGAAAAAGGGACCTTTAGATAATACATTTTGTTGTATCATAATACATTAAGCTTATAAGCCTAAAACCCTACAATGATATTCTCTTCATTACTCTTTCCTATCTCATGCAAAATGTAACAGAAAAGCACTAATAAAATCTGACTGCAGCATTATTAAAATGTTAAACCATGAATGTGGGGTTTTTTCTGAATTTAAATTCAAAATTGCCAAGAAGAAGAATGACATAGGATTTAGAAGCCGGGGGTGTGAAACAGGTCTCAAAGCTCATATTTGAAACCATAAGGACTGAAGTGCTAAAAGAGCAGAACAAGACACAGAATATACAGGAGAGGATCTTTTTTTAACTGTCTATATTATTAAATGTACTAGGGCTTAGATATAATTTGCAATTTGATTTGCATGAGGAAGAGGTTTTTCAACCCCCTACAAACTCCAGAAATAGAAATCATATCAATCATGACAGTTCATCACTCCTATTTATAATAAAAGCAAGGGTGATAAAATAACCAAAAATCTTTATAGTATTTTTACTATGCAGATTATTTTTCCTTGCAACTCTGAAGAAGCTATGCTTCATCCCATGGCTCTGAACTGGATTGTAAACACATACGCTGACAACTGTCTAGGTATTTATAGCCTGTTCTTCACAGGTCTACACATTTTGAAACCAATTCTGTTCCCAGATACATCTGTACTGAAAATTTTTGCTGTTTACACTGAGGCCTCCTCTGTGAATATAGTTCATGTGCAGCCTATTCTATCCTTCTTCAGAATGAGCGTCCCTTTTACCACCAGGTAACAGCAGAACTGGTATACGGGATTGTGCTACTGTGTCTCTGCATTAGAGCTCTTTGTTCAAAAGCTAGTGGTGGTTCAGAAGTTTAAAAAGTTTTCCACACTTCAAGCATTCCCTGTCCTCTCCTAATCTGTAACACAGTTGTGTGGAAACATGATTCTTCATCGTCTTGTGTTGTCATTACAGAGACGTTATCGCCTGTGCAGAACAAGCGAATGGCACATACAAAACCAACAACCTGCTATGGTTACAAAGTTTGCTCCTATTTTCCACAAATCTAAGAGTCTGTAAGGTTAGACGTTTTTCTGGACTCTGCCAAAAAAATCACTATCTGACCTTGAAAAATTATTTCATTTCTCTATGATTTACTTTGCTCACTTGTAAATCAAAAACTTTGTCATCTAATTCGGGGCGGGGGGTACTCTGTGAATTTATTATTGTTGCAGAGCAATTTTCTCTCTCTGATTAAAGGTGCCTTGTAAATGCCAGGAATTATTGTTGATCAATGGCAGGAAATGCTCTTCCATGTGATTGCATTGAATGGTCCATAGCTGATGTGTGAAGTGCTCTCCATATTGACCAAAGATGGTTAGTTCCACTTAACTAGGCATGCAATAGGGACGGGTCTGTAATATTGGTTAAAAACCACACGCACTAGAAAATTACTTTAGGTCCTATTCTCACAAAAGGAAAACAATTCACCAGTACTACAGACACATAGATTTTCTTCCCTTTGTTTTTCTTTATGTTAATTGCTGTGAAAAGGGGCTTCAGGTGATTTAATTTAATTTTAATTTTCAGTTAAGCCAAAAACCAGCCGAACTGGGAAGTAAGTGGCACAAAGTCTTAACGAGTCTCTATTCTGCAACATCAATTTTATCTTCTTTAGCAAGCTATTAGGGAAAAAAAAAAAATCTTTGGCAGAGACAAGATGTATTTATAGAATACACATCTGTACACATGGTTCAGTACTAGGCATGACTGTACATTTTAGCCTCTATCTTCTAATAAACTGTGAAATGTGACAGTGAGATAAAAAACATTTAACATACATGTCTTAGTAGCAGTTTTGTATTATGCTATTAACACAACAACTAAAAGTGTGGGTAAAGAATGTTTACCTTTGCAACAAAATATTGCAATTAAAGCTAAATGTTTATTCTCATGGCAGGCCAAAACTGAAAGTGAAAATATTGGAATGTCTTAGTACAAAAATAGGTAGTAAGTCAAAAGTACTCTCCCTAATCCTAAAAGAATGTATATCTTTAAAAGAGCTGCCCATGTCCTTCACTTTTCATGCATAGTTTTGATTAATCCTATTTTAATTAATAAATCAATAGGTGGATTTGCCACCATGCTGAGGTGCCTCTGAAATTTTCCCATGCATAGTAACCCAAAAAACTAGCTTCACTATCAAGGGCTAAAATATCTGGAGAAGCCCTGTCATGTTCCTGTTCTCTGAGTATGTTTGCAGAGGGGCTGTGAGTAATTATCTTTATAATTCTCTATCTACTCTTCATTTTCTAATCATGTTACTGTTTGAACCTTGTGCTTTATATATTGGAAATGACATCCACCTATCTAAATGTGTATTCCAAAATGAATGTATAAAACGTGTCATTCTGCATGCGTTTATCCAAGTCTATGATTTCTCTCTGCATTTACTCCTACACGAAGAGCATCCACTTCTCACAGTTTGGACCTGTTTGGGTGACTGAAAGCCTGCGAGTTTGCATGACAGCTCCACAGAATTTGTCTTTAAAAATATAATCCAGCTGAGAGTGCTCTCAAAGCAAGCGTATTAAGAGAATATTAAATATATACGATTGATAACAGAAATCAGATAGTGAAATTGTTCAATACAGTGCCTCCTGTAGCTGCAGGCACTGCTTCTGTTATAGTATTTCAGGGCTCTGACAATTGTGTGGATATGAATGCAACCTGAGTGACTAAACCCGGTTTTGGTCCCAACTGTTTGCCTTGCCCTCTTGAGAGGGGTGCCTATCCTGGAAGGCAGAGCCATCAGATCTCGCCAGGGGTCCAATCCCGAAGCACTGCAGGCTCAGCCTCTCTTCTAAGGTGATGTGCGACTTCCATGTCCTGGGCTGAAAGCCATGACAGTTCAGGAGAGGATTCATGAGGGGATCAAGTGTCCTTACTCAGAGGTGGCAGCATCTGTCAGCCAGGATGACTGGGGACAGCAGCCACTAGACCATGTGACCGTGTAATGTACTGCTGCATGTCACTCAGTGCTGCTGGTACAAGAGAGCAGTGGGTGATGTGATTTGCCTCACTACCGAGCGTGGTCAGGCTCTTCTCTGCACAGCCGATGAAGAGGGATAGTCACAGTGGCTACGTTAGGCAATTTGTTTCTGAGGATCACAGGAGAGAGCCTAGCAATGCTCTTACACGAGTTTTATAGCAGGGCGTTTCTGAATTCCAGTGGTGGTCATGAAGACTTACATTCTTGTGAAGAGAAGAAAGTCAGATGCTGTGTTTATACTATCCTTTACTATTTGCCAAATAACACTGTATATCATGCCAGGCAGTTTTAGATACCATTAAGCAATCCTCCTGAAACAAGGGGAAAAATGTTGGAAAAATTCTAGCTGAACTATCATCTTATGTCTGGGTCCTCCCTCAACTATTGTAACCTGTAACATACATAGCATGAACAGGAGTCCTAAAAGAGAAAGTCACCTTCTTCTCTACTCCTTCTGAGTATTTCTGTTGGGGGCAAGCTTCTTTTGAAACCATATAGGAAACCATAATATTGTCTACTGGTCTGCAAATTATAGGTGCTTTTATGGAATAGGATGACTGCCTAAGGAAGTCTGCTCTTTTGCTGCATAGCCTCTTGCTCCCTTGGAAACAGTCCAGGAGGTTGTTAGTCTTAAAAGAGGCCCAATGATAATGTTTGATAGGAAACATCAGAAAAATTATATATTTTTACTCTTTCCCCCTCGCTTTCCTAAGGGAACAAACTTTCCATTTGACTACTGGAAGCTTGAAGTGCCCTTGCAGTGGTGAAATTGTCACCCATTTCATTTAAAGGAAGCCTTTTTTACATGTAGATTCCCACAGTATAATTGGACCCCAAATCTCTATATTAAATTATATTCAGGGAGCTTTCCCCATAAAGTTAGTAAAATATAATGCTGATGAAATAAGCACATACAGAAAACAGGGACAAACTGCAAGATGCTAGACATGTACTAGGAAAAAACCCTAAATAAATTGTATTTTTTGAATCCTAAATGTCTTCATGGATGTTGTGCTTTCAAAACAGTAAGCACTTCAGCGTGTGAAACCAATATCTCTTTCTGAAGAGTTTCTTTCTGTCACTTTATATTCCTTTCAAATATTTTTTTAGTAGAATCATTACTTAGTATTTGAACACAGAGGGGTGAGCACTAAATGTAAGCTCCTACGAAGCATAGCACCCTTGCTCTTCATTTTAGGTGGTTTTTGTAATTTTATTGTGTATTTCTTTTCTGTCAAAATAATCTTATTAGCATCAAATATCTATAGCCCTTGAGTGACATAAAGCAATCATACTATTTCCCTAGGTCAAATCATCATTGCTGATGCAATGCCATGTGCTGACAAATTCTGCATTGATTTAAAAGTACAGAAAATGAGTGGGTTTATCTAACTTGACTTTTTCTTCCCACTTTTTTTCCCTTTAAGATGATGTGCTTCTATTTCCCTCCCATTGTGTTTTAAATATCTGATCTTGATACCACATCATACTCATGGATGACTGCTGCTGTCTTTAATGTCAGAGGACCATCTCTTCTTTCTTTGTTCATTATAGTCAAAATGGCTATTAGTGTTCTCACTACTTACACTAGGTAGATCTAATAGGTGCGCTAAAATAATTTTTAACTTACCTGAGTCTGTTAGTCTCCTGTGAGTTTTCCCCTGGAGCTTGTTCATGGCACATTCAGGAATCCACCACATGTACCAGTTTGTTCTGCTAACATGTCTGCATGTGCTCATTCCTGGGGGAAACCCGGGACTACTGTGATGCAGCCCTGTACAACAGCTGACACTGGATTATGCTCCATATTTGTAAAGGAAAATGAACAGACTTGAAACTGAAGATTGGATTACACTTTATGAAATTTTTTACTGTTCTATTTTTTTTCATTGTCCTTTGTTGTCCCAGACCTCTCTTTGCATCTTTTGTGTTGGGCTGATTATTCTAGCTGCCTTTGGAAAAGGTGCAGAATATATTCAAAGAATGAATTTTTGAAATACAGGCAGCTGCTGAGGCAGAAACTCACTGCCAAAAAGAAAACCAGCAAAACCAATAACATGAAATGAATAGTAATTCCACTACTTTAAAAATATATCATTGAGAGTGAAGCAATATACGTGCTTTTATGCACATATTCCTCCTCAGGAATTTAGGTTGAAGTGGGCTGAATGATAAAATAAGGGCAAATCACAGTTAAGAGTTTAGTTTACAATCTCTGGTTGAAAGCAAATAAATGAATTCTTTTTGGTACTTTATATCAAATGAAGTAAATATTTTTCCTGCTCAGATCTAAATCAAGCTCTGAGGAACATGATAGACTAAGACCCTTCCCCTTTACAAATGAGAATTTGCTAGGTGAATTTAAATACTTTTCAGTAACCAAGGTGATGTCCAAATATATAAGACACTTCTATAAATAGAAGAATAGAAATATTCTATGGCCATAGAATACTATTGTGTTATAATCCTTTTCAGGAACTGTTGTCATTATGGTCATGAGAGTGTAGAGCACATTGTCAAAGGAAGCGTATTGCCAGGGATGGACCTGCTCACTCACTGGGCATGAAAGATACTTGGCATTCATTAAGAGGAGAAAAAAGAAACAGTACAGGAAAAATATATAAAAGAGGGAAACTTTATCCAAAGTAGTAAAAAGGAAAATGAAATATTAAAATCAGAAAGTTTCTGATATTAGAGAAGAGCAAGAGAAGAGGCACTCAGTTGGAAGGGGCCTACAACAATCGTCTAGTCTAACTGCCTGATCGGGGTGACCATTTGCTTTTCACGGGAGATGTTTTAATTTGCTATGGTTGTGTTGGTTTTTTTTCTTTGTAGAGAACAATAAATTGGCTGATTGAAGCACTTAAAGCATGGCATGTGGGTATTTTAGATTTATTATATTATTGGAATTAAGGACAGACAAAATAAGCCAACAGCACTTACGATAAGCTTTCAATATTGTGGTGGAAAATGTTGCAGGAATTACCATTTTAGCTAGGTTTTTGCTGAATTTATGATGAATTACTGTTGCACACAGGCAAGTACTCTAAGCATAGGGGTCAATATAAATTAGGCCATGTTTTAATGAGAAAGAGTGGTAGCACCCATAGTTTTCTGCCCTCGACTAAGAAAGGATACATAGCAGCAACCTCTTCTACTCACTCATTCATACAGTGGGGGAAAATGGTTTTAGGGTTGGATTTCCTTTATTAGATTCCTATAGTGACTGCCGGAATATTGAATCTACCAAATGAAGAAATAATCCCCACAACCAGTCTTTAAAATAAAGTCAGTAAATGCATCAAACGTTTATAGGGTTTGGATGAAAATGGCTAATCTGAAATGCAAACTCAAACATACCTAGTATTCAATATATGATGTTAAACATCATGCTGCATGATCATATTTTAATTCTTTAAAAAAAACAAGCCTGGAGTTCAGAAAGTTGTATGTTTAGATGTTGTACTTGGGAACCATAAAAGACATCAAAATGTATAGGAGGTGCATAGCTGGTATAATCAAACCTAGAAGCTGTAGGAAATGAACCAGTGGCACTGGTTTTGGAATAAGTGCAGGAGAACTGAGCTGTCACATTAAAGCTGACAGCCCTGTTACGCAGCTCTAATCTGCTGTGCAAAGATCTGGGTTAGGAGAGGATGGAAATCTACAGATGCACTATTCCAAGTCTGCCTTTCTGAAATTGCAGATCAAAGTCAAAACCCATGCCTGATCAGAAACATAAAAAAACATGGGCAATGTAGATAATTCCAGAAAGACGTGGATGATTTAACCCTCTTTCACGATTCTTTTCTAAAAAAAAGTCTCTAGATGCCAAGACATTTTCAATGCACTGACTGTGTTATCTCCCTTCAGATGCTGAGGTAACACAGTCAAAATAGCATCGATGATTCTTGCAGCTTGATGAGACACACTTCCCTTGAATTGCTGCAGAGTTTAAGACTCTTTCATCCCCTGTTCTCAAAAGAATCACCACTTAAAAGATTTCACAGCACTCTAACTGCACATCTTGACGGTAATGGGAAGTGGCAACACTTTGGAACTTGCAGGACCTTGGTCACCTTGGGTTTCATTTACTGCTGGTGCTTTTAGTGGTCCTAAAAAAAAAAAGCAAAGAAAAAGAAAAAAGGATTGCTCATGCTTTAATACAGTGGAAGTAAAAGGTTTGGCACACAGAATGGTATTTAATAGATGAGTATATATCTGGGCTTTAAAACTGTTACAAATGGTCATATATTGTAGCAAAAAAAGTAAGCAGTTTATTATACTATAGCATGCTGCTGCTAATTTATAAGCTATTTCTCTTAGGTTTCAGCATTTGCTAGAAGCACATATATGTTTCTATCATGTCTCGGAAACAAATGACAAAACATGTCCATAGGGAAAGTTACACTATAAAATTGAATTTTAATAGAGCAGGAGGGGGCTGACAGCAAAAACAACCATTTCATCTATGAAGTTGCAGGTCAGCTCATTGCAGCTGAGAACACTCTGGCAGCTGTGTAGATGTGAGCTCCCCTGTGTAACACTAACCCAGTCCCTGCCCGTCTCAGAGGGAGAAGGAGTAATTCCGTGCAGGTGAAAGGAAATTTAATATAGACCTAGTAGCCAGATGCTTAGTTTCTTACTAATATCTTCATTTTTCTTGACAGCCCGTGTCTGGTGTTCTCAGTTTTTAACTCAGTAACTTTTCCTAGCACCATGTCCCACAGCTTCACGCAAAGGAGCCGAGCTGCTGCTGCCTGGGTACTCACTGGGCTAGGGAGGGGGGCAGCCAGGGGGTCACCAGCATGCATCACTGCCCTGGGGATGGGCAGAGTTGTAGAAGCTGCAGGCTGGCCCTGCTGTGGCATCTCTGAAGCAGGGGCTGATGGCCCCAGGGGGCTGACATGGGATGGGCCGTGTGGGAGGAGTCCCAGGAGTGTTGGCAGGGACAGTCAGGGCTGGTGGCACCACTGGGACCCTCATGTACTGAGTAGATCTATAAAATCCTCTCTTCTGACTCCATTTTCCCCGACAGTTGTATGGCAAATATTGTCCTACCATTCCTGCCCAAGGGAGTCTACTGAAGCAGATAAAAACATAGATATACACACAAGATAAACCTGCACCTTCTGCAGATAATTATCCATCATCACAAGGTTGTTTCTGCCACTCACAAAATATTAAAACCAAAAATAGAGAATCAGCCCAACTAAACTGCCTAAAAGCCTCTCTGTGCAGTACTGTGTCAAGGAGGGACAGGTGGTATTCTGCAGGATGGAGCACAGAGAGCCCCAGCGTGGGCTGACCTGAGCTCGAGCATCCCTCAGCTGCAGCATGGAGACACTATGCTGATTGAGCAGCACAAGGAGTAACCGAGCAGCACTTCTGCAGATGCCAGCTGGATAACACCCTGGGGCTCCCAGCTCCAGAATTAGCAGAGCCAGTTCATGCGAACCCAGCTCGCGGTCGGGATCATGCAGAGCCAGCTGTGCACGTGGTCAAAGATGCACAGCAGAACCAAGTCCCAAGGATTTTTACAATGTTAGTTTTACAAGAGAGAGACAACAAATCAAAAGAGATCTTCAATTTAAAGGAGAAAATGAAGAGACTTCAGACACTGTAACACATAGAAGCACAACTCATAGCAAGCTATATTGTGTAGGCACTGTGCTGTTTGGTTGGAAACTCAGTCAGCCCTCATAGTTTGCCCCTCACAAATGTTCAGTTCCTATCCTAAGCCCTGGGTAGATCCAAGTAGGAGGCAGATCAGAAATGCAAAATACAGTGAAAGGAGCCACCTGTAACTGTGCTATTCTTTTAAAACAGCAATACAGGAAGACCCACAACATTGGGATTGTGGTCATTCTAAACCTGAAAGCTATTCCTTGTCAGGCTTGAGCACATCAAGGTTATGAGGTATGGTTATGAGTTCCTTTCTTACCAAGACATGGGTTTTCCTATACACAGGCAGCTGCCAGAATTGAGAAGTAGGCAGTAGGTAAACTTTGCAAGAAATTGAGCAGAACTAAAAAACAAGAGTGATTGTGAAACATTAAATATTTTAGTATTGACCATGAGTATTTATTTCGTTCTCAAATTTGCTGCTTGGCAAGAATGAAGCATCTCAGAGTTTGACTGGTGAGACAGGTGGTTAATGGGGAGTTGGTCCAACTTCTCCCATGCACCCTAAGTAGATAAAAGCCAGTTTCTGTGGTGGTGGGAGAGACCCTACATCCTGCCTGTGAAAGCTACTGCACTGTTCAGACATCAGCCTAACAGACACTGTGTTAGGATTGGAGAATATGTGAGTGACCCCCAACAGAGGCTACTGCCTTTGGCACTCCCTTGGAGAGTGATATAATTTCACCTTATCACTTCTCTGAGAGATATTTTTCTAAATTGCTTTGTTTCCAAAGTAATGTAGGTGTTTCTGAAGATAATACATTTATGCAAAAGGATGCTGGCTTGAATTTGTGTGCTTTTGTTTTGTAGTGGTATTTAAAGTGCTTGTCAAACGCATGGGGAAAAAGGTGTTCAGAATGACAGGAGGAGTAAATGAAAAAACTTGGCAGCAATAGCCTGAAATTGTGAGACTTTTGCAGACATAAACCAAATATTTCTTCAGCAAAATCAATAAAATCATTGCAGTGATTAGCCTTTTAGTGAAAAACCTAATGCTGCTCTCTTACATGCTTCAGTAAGGACCCACTGGAATTATATTAAGAAAGTCTTTTGTGATTGTCTTGCTGTTTCATTTCTCAAACTGTTGTCTTCTGGGTTCCCCATCTTCTCCTTTGATCCTAAAGTATGTCAGCAGTCTGTAGTCTTGGCAACTTCATAGCAGCCAGCTGGTAGGAAATCTCCCAAACACTGAGTCTGAGATGTCTAGCCTGATTTCTTCACTTGCTGTCCTTTCAATTCATTAATATATGTATTCCTTAAAATATCTGTTTGGAAATGCCGACTCTATGAATGAAATAGGTCATGTGCAATGCTTCCAAGAAGTCTTGTTTATCTATGACACTGCTACTGTGATAACTGGAGGAAAGACAATGGAAGTTTAGACTTAATACTAATTAGAAAGCTGATTAATGAATTTGGCACCTTTATTTCTGTGTAGTTTTGCTGTGGAAAATGCACAGCACAACAGACATCTGAAATATCGTGTTCTGGGAACAGCATTAACATGCTTTTTCAGTGGTGATCTTTTGTGAATTAAGACTACCTATGATGGATGAAGTTTTTCAGGATATGAAGAGGATGAGATGAAAGGCATGGGCAGAAAGAACAGCCAAAATATGAAAGCTTGCAAAATTATCTGCCACCCTGTAGCATGTTATTCTGCAGTAAAGAGGCTGGCTAAGAGTGGAGCCTGGCCTCTCTGATGTATTATAACAGAGGAAAAAAGAGATATGTGTTCTGTTTATCTGCCATGAATCAACAAGAGGGAGGTCAGCAGGAACATGAAATGAATTTTTATGAGAATGTTGGACATCAAAAACTGCTCTCTCTCTTGCCTGGATTATCACTCCAGCTCTTCTTTCTGTTTGACTTCTAGTAGGAACAATTAAGAAGGAACAAGTCTCTGCTGTCCTGACATAAAATATGCAATAAAATCTAGCCTCTGGAAGAAAAGCTTAGAATCCATCAGGGAGAAAATATGTCCCCCTGATAATTGTTTAGCAATGGCAGAGCACTGAGGACCCTCTGAGGATATGAGGCATGAGATTATAGATCTAATAAAAATGTCTGTAAAATAGAA
Source organism: Ptilonorhynchus violaceus (assembly GCA_013397565.1). Lineage (NCBI taxonomy): Eukaryota > Metazoa > Chordata > Aves > Passeriformes > Ptilonorhynchidae > Ptilonorhynchus > Ptilonorhynchus violaceus. The sequence continues at coordinate 145,896 of VZRJ01009982.1, read as the reverse complement.
AGTAATTGAGATGTTTTAGAATACATTCAGCAACTATGAACGGACACAATAGGACAAAAAGCTATCAGTCTGCTTGAAAGAACAGAACCAGCAGCCTTGCAGTGTTTCCTTCAAGGACAATAGCGTGGTTTTGGGGTTTTTTTCTGTACTATACCTTGAAGGAGTTTTCAGTTTTTAAAAGCACAATAGTGCCAGAGCAGGTTCTGTCACACATGAATAATTGAATTTGAATAGAAATGCAGAGACTCTGAAAACACAACTGAAGACTTTGGAAAACATTCAGAGAAAATGCACAGGCTAGGTTTGCTGCTCCCAGTCTCATATCACTAAAGCTGGCCTGCCTCCACTGAGAGCAGTGAATTTCTGCTGGTGCAAAATTTCAGCAAAGACAGCTGTGAATCAGACCCAGTATTTGCAGAGATAAGCTAAGCTTAAGGGATCTTAGGCTAAGGGATCAGTGGGTATCTTTGCAAACACTGATGTAGACAGTATGATATCATTGATACCAATGAAATTACTTAAGACTTCTATCAATCAATGCTCTGAGTTCAGCATCTGCTCTTCCCTTTTGCTCCAGTGACAAGTTGCCACTCTGTGATTGTGCTCATTGCATTATGCACTAGTGAACCTCAGTGCTTTCTCCAAAGGCACAGTACAGATTACTGAAGCCTAATGACTTCCAAAATTGTTTGCTCCTTGAAGAGCTCATCTATGGGGTGAAGCCAGGTCCTGCCCTCTGCCAGTAGCCTTAAGCTGGCAGCAATCTCAATAAATAGGTTGAGAAATAAAAAGAGTAACATACAAGGTGCAGATTAAGGGGTGGGGGGCACATGAGAAAGCACGAAAATACCCTTGAGTAGAAAGGCAAGAATGAGTCAGTAAAGCTTTGGAGGAAAGAGAAAATTACAAACTATTACAACAGGCAGCAAATGGTAAAGAAAGAAGGGTTCTAAAGAGGCAAAAGAAGGGTGGCTAGGGAAAAAGTAGGGGATTTCTCACTCATCTTCTCTTGAAGCAAAATTTTCTTTTTCATCAAGTGTTTGTTAATCATAAATGCACTGCTTTGTAATTTTTCAGTTGTACTAAGTCTTCTGCTACAGAATGTATACAGTCTACAGGCTGGAACAAGGGAACAAAGCCATGGGGTCTCATGCATCTGAAGTGGAATACTAGCCATGATTTTTTCTTTCTCTGTGATTAAGCAATGTTTGACTTTTAGCTTAGCTAACTTCGAAATGTCAAGAATAGCATGAAAGCTTTGGCCTGTTTCTAGTGTTCACAAATCTCACACACTCAAAAATAGAAAAGAATTTACTTTCTTCCCCAGGGCTTTGCAGAGAAAGGATATTTCCAAAAACAATGCATACAGAATTAGAAAATCAGGCAACAGAACCTCCTTTTTAACCAAGCAGCTGCTATTAAAACTGAAGACCGTGTGCACAGTGTGCCATTAGTGCCATTGCTTGAGAAGTGCATGTTTAAGAGTAGCTTTTCACTCCCCATGTACCCCTTGAAAAGAAAGCCCCGTGCACACAATTCCTCTCCTATATCTAAGTCTGCATTTCTTACTCTCCCACACTATGAGAACAAAACCTATTTATTTAAAGTTCAATTTACTCCTGCTGGCTAGTCCTTATTTCACCAGGGTTGGAGGATATCCAGTAAGTGGTTCAAGACACTTGAGATGCAGAAAACATCCTGTCCTGTCCAGTAAAAGGCCTGTGTGTTTGTCTGATTTGAAAATCCATTGACTATTGATGACTGAGGATCTTTAAGAACAGAAATCAAGGCAGGATGCCACTAGAAGTCTAATCATCCAGTCCAGCCTTCCAAAAACATACAGCAGTTTGTTTTCTAGGCTCAGCCGTTCATGAGAGTTTGAAGATAAAAATCACATTACTTTCACTAACATCCTCTCTGCTTGCATTGATTCACTGGTTCTGACCCAATTTAAGTGGCTGCTGCCTTTAAGTGATTTATGTTTGAAACAATGCCATATTTCATCTGAAAACATATAGTCACAGCTTTCAAGCTGTATGAAGCATTCACCTCCAACTCCAGCACTTTGTGGAAACACTGGCTTCAAAGGTAATTCAGAAATTTCAAGATAGTGTAAGAATTATTAGAATAGTACAATTTCCAAGGCTGCTATCATTAACCATATTCAATTATTTCAGAAATGTTCTGTTTAGACTGTTAGGTATTCTCCTAAGCAGGTTGAGCAGTAGATATGTAAGAGGAGAAAATTGAAGAGCAGCAGATAAACAGGAAAATGAAACAGAAAGGGGGACACAATATCTGTGAGCTCACAAGGGGTGAGGCAGCAGGTGGGACTGGAAAAGAGCCTGTATGTCACTGAATTCACCTCCCTGCAATCACATTGTCATGGCACTGACATTAGGATCAGATAGATCCTCAGAGTATCCTCTCCCTCACCTAAATCTCATACCACAATGCAATCTCTGAGACCATGTAACAATTGCAAGACCATTACTACAAAAGGCAAAAAGCCTCAAAAATTACACTATGGCATCACTTTAAGAGAACATAAGAGAGGCACAGCACTGCCATTAATTGAAACATCCCTGGAGAATTTCTAGCAGATGGACCCAGCACCACGCCCCATAGGAAACCAAAAGCTGCTCAGCCTCTGCCAATCTGACATGAAGGAAGAATTTAACCCTCAAATAAACACCAAAACGGACAATTAGTTTAACCCTGGGAATGTGAGCAAGATATGGCAGCCAGCAACTTGAGAGATTTGTCAGATTGTGGTCCTGACCTAGCTCTTGTTGTGGCCAATCTTACTACATGTCAGAGAAATCAGATCACAGAGCTTTCTCTCTGCCTATCCCTGATGGTGCAATTGCCAAGTATCCCCTACAACAGAGGATATCAGGAATAAGGAGCTCAATTCTTTTGGCATATGCGACATAGCACCTTCCCTCATTTGTCCTCTGCTTACCTGCCCAAGGTCAGAGCTGAGAGTTGCTTCTCCCAGAAGCCGAGCAAGTGACTGGGAGATTTGTACATCAGCCTCCAAAACCTGACTCAGTCACATGATCAATGCAGTGACTACTGGGCTGTCCCTACCCCCGACCCAGCCCGGAAAGAGCTTACCCTCTCCTCTGTAGATCCACAGCCCTGTGGTCTTCAATGTGTAAAAGTGAAATAATAAACTTCATCTCTGTGTTCACCTTACACCATTATACCCTGACAGCTGAGAGTCAAATCCATCCAAGTAGCCCATCCTGATATTCACCCAAAAGCCAGTCTGAAGACCATCCATCTCAAAGGCTTCTCTTCTCTCCTACTGGCAATACTCCTCCTCCAACAGATCTAGCTCCAACTCCAGTCAAATTCTAGCCCAATAACCTTCAACAGTAGCTAAAAAGGCTGGAGTTCCTTTCTGTTTCCCTAAATTTGAAAATACAAAAGTTTAAGACTCAAACACTCCAGCCTGATCTAGGCTACTTTCTGTTTCACTAACTGGTGGTGTTCAAAGCAGGCCAAGAGAGATGAGCTTATTGGTCATAATTATAGATAAAGAGAAATAGGATTAGTGCACAAATGTTGCGGTGAGCTCGGCTAGGTGGTAAAAGGCCGCAACCTTCCCGAAAGCGCTCCTGTGTCCGGCGGTGCCTCAGTGTGGTGGGCAGTGACCAGTGAGATAGGTATGCCGCCTTCGCCTCTCAGGGGTTTCCTGGGGTTTGCAGCTGACACCCTCTCCCACCAGCGCAGGTGGACGCGCAGGTACTCGCACACTCACGCTTTAAGCCGGGAGTAAAGAGTTGGGAGGGGCTCTTCTGAGGTGGCAGCAGGTTTATTGCACGGGTCCAGGGATGAAGAGCAGAAGAACAGAAGAGCACAGAATACAGGGGTGCACAGGATTCTATACCAAACCAAACAGGGGCAGAGAGAACACCAGGGACCAATAACATGAGGGTAAGAGGGAGGAGAGAAGGCGGGACTACAGTACATACAACCAATGAGGGTAGGTGAGGGGAGGAGCAGGGGAACAAGGCCAATGGAACATCGAGTGAGGGAGAACTTACTAGAACTTAACCATATAAGGAAACAAAGATTGACAGGGGACCGTACCGCTGCAGGGCCTGGAGGGGAGAGACCTTCCTCATCACTATCCCATCTTAGGGGGGAGACTTGACTTTGGACCTCGGAGCCTTTATTCAATCACTTGGGCTCTCTAGCCCTCATCTCCTGGGCTCTCTGGCCCCACTGGCTCCTTGGTCCCTTCTGTGGCTGGCCCTACCTCTGCAACCTCTCCTGCTGCGGGCTCAGCCACCCTCACACACAAACAATCAATTTTTTCTGACTGCACCTGCAGTGAAATGACAGTGCTCTTCAATAGAGCAAATATTTTCACTTGTAAGGATTATCTCAAGCAAATCTACATTAGAATTAAGTTGCAGACAGAACCAAAGTTGAAGTATTACTCAAGTAACTGAACCACAGTTGAGGATAATGCTGCAGAAGAGGTTGGTTTCATTATAGGGACTCTAGGAGTTCATATTTCATCTCAAAAATATAAGTAATGTAAAGATATGACTTCATTTCACCAAACTATTTGTTCAGATTTGAATAATTTCACCATCCTATCTCCAAGTAACTTGCTTGTCATTAAATAAATGTACTTGTTCTTGTTAGATTGTTTGCTTCACCAAATTCACCAAGTAAATTTACTGAATAGTAAGCCATAGGGGAGTCAGTACCACATTATCACAGTGGGGAGCAGCACATAGTCCCAATAGGAACTTAATGCCATTTGCAAGTCTAATAAATCCCATAGCCCCAGTTGGAGGTAGCCCAGTTCCACCAGTTCTGAGTTTCAGAGAGACGTGTGTGTTTGATTTGTGGAAGGGGTAACAAGGGGTAATCGATCTCGAATGGACAAAAAACGTTGATGCCATACTTCCTCAAGGACTTTTGTGACTGACTCTCCCTAGACAATGACTTCTACTCAGTAGGACCACAGGAAGGAACCTACATTGAAAAGTCTGCCTTGTCACTGAATGGAGACGAGAATCCTAGCAATACAACTGGAAAATAGGACTGAATAAGAAAGGAGTAAGTTGTAGACTGAAAGTGAAACTTTCCATCTTAGTACACTCTGGAGGACTCAAATAAGTGCCTTCTAATTAGCTTGCATTTCACTTGACATATTTATGGCTGTCGCTGCACAAGTAGGCCATTATACAGGGCTTTTTATTAAAGGGTCTCCAGAGAAAAGCATCCCAACCTGCCAGCAACCATGTTTCAGAGGTTTAACCTCTCTAACCTTTATGGTTCAGTTAAAGTTCTTCCTTCACATGTGCCAAATACATCATTCTGCCAAGTGAACTGTAAGCTTGACTTAGGCAATTACCTTCTCTATTTAACATGCAATTGCATTCCTTATTTGTGGTTACCTTTTACATGATTTGCTCATAAAGCTTGCCTAATTATATAAAGACATGGTAACAGAAATGCTAAACCTAGCTACTGAGTTACAGAAAGGAGATGCAGCAAGCAGACACTGTGTTCATGACCAGAAGATCACTGTATATTGAGGCACGAGTGATCCTCACAGTATTTAACCTGAGCAGACGTGCCCTGCTACAGCTTGGCTTTCTGACCCGTGCTGTGCTGCACAAATCCCTTTGCTGCAGGGTAAACTTGGGTGGCTGCTTGTAACAGAGGAGCCTGCAAGCAGGTCCCACTTGGTATCAGCAATCACACCACCTGCATGTCCTTGCCTTTACCTAATACTGCAGCAACAAGTTCTCCTGTGAACATCCTTTCTATCTGACAGCACAAATGATGGATAGGGTTTTGTTTTAAGAAAATCCTGAAAGAGTGGGAATCAACAGAAAATAAAAGGTGATGTCATTTCTATGTGGATGGGATCTGGTGACCTGTCTGAAGCTGCACAATACAGCATTACCAGCATCTGGAAGGACAAAAGATTATCTATAGTACCTCTCCTTCTCTATAACATTGAACCTAATAGATAGCCGTGCTTGTCAGAGTCTGAATGCCTTTCTTACTGTGATCTTAAAAATCCAGCACCTCCTGGTGCAAAAGCAGTGTTCAAGCAAAATCCATTACTGTACTCTTCTTTATCTGCAGGACTGCTGTCATTGTTCCCACAGTTTTTCTCTCAGAAGGTGCTTAATTAGACTGGAAAAGCTGTATCTTGCTTGAAATTCTTTTTCCTCATCACCTGGGAGAACCATCCAGTTTGACTTCATACTCCTACTTTTGGTGGCTTTTGTTTGCCCAATACAGGTGGTTGAGACTTCCAATACTACCCTAACAACCTCTCTTTGCTTTTCTTTTTTTTTTCTTAAGGTTTAGTGTCACTTGATTCTAACAAAGGCTTTTTAGGTCATCAACCTACAACTCACCGACCTCCTGGCCACTCAGCCCAGCACTTTCCTGACAGAACCTTGCTTAACCATCCATGTTCATCTTGGTTGCTCAAAAGCTTCTTTAGCATTGACTAGCTACTAAGCAACTGAGTCAGCTGTGTGTTTTACCCTCAGAGTGAACATTTTTCAGCCTGTTTCTTTTCCTAGTCTTCACTGAACTGGAATACACTGATGTTAAGATATTTGTATCTGGCACTAATTAGCAAGTACCACCCATCAGAGTTGCTAAGCATAACCTTGGTTTTATCCTGCGGAGGGATTCAGTGATTTTGTTTCATGTAGGCGCTGTGCCTTCTTTGAGGATTGTTCCTTCATTTTCCCCTTTGGAAGAGCATCATCTTTTTTCATTTGCTTTCAGCCAGAGATTCCCTGAGGGAATCCCTCAGCTATTTCATTAGATGTCTGCCTTGTGTCTATAAAACACAATGGAGCATGATGTAGCAGTGCTGACTGGGAATCAGATGAACAGAGCTCAGCTCCCTTCCTGAAGATGCTCACTCACTTGACTCTGCTGAGAAACCACGAACATTAAATCCCAGGCAGATGGCACAGTGATGACACCACCTTGTTCCCAACACCTGAAGTGTGCATTGTGCAGTTTTTTCCCCCAGGACTCCTACCCTTTTTTTGTGCTTACACAGCCATTTTGGGTAACTGTGTATGAAAGCATGCTTAGAGTATGCTCTACGCTAACTATTCTCAAACCTGTTTATATATATTGGACATCTCTTTCTCCAAACTGAAATCCTACTTTTTTCTTGGTTTGTGTGGCATGTTTTCTTCTCTGTATCTCTTCATGGTCCTCCGTGGGCTGCCGGATGACAGCCTGCTTCACCATGGTCTTTACCACAGGCTGCAGGGGAATCTCTGCTCTGGTGCCTAGGACACATCCTCCCTCTTCTTCCTCACTGGCATTGGTATCTGCAGAGATTTTTCTCTCACAGTCTCACTCTTCTCAGGTCGCAATTACTTCTGCACAATAACTTTTCTTTATTTCTTAAATACTGTATCGCAGAGGCATTACTTCCGTCACTGATTGGTTTGGCCTTGGCCAGCAGTGGGTCCATCTTGATCTTGGAGTCAGCTGGCATTGGCCCTGTTGGATATGGGGTAAGCTTTTGCAGCTTCTCACTGATGTCACCCATGTAGCTCCTCAGTTCATACTGCAGCCTGAGGGGAGGGGGGATGTGACTAAAGTCAGCTTCTCTGAGCCTCTATACTCTCCTGTTACCAGAACCTTGCCACACAAATGCAATACAATAACCAAGCAAAACACACACACAAAAAAAAGCTTTGTTCACTCAATAAAAAAGAAATTATAATAGATGTATGATATCTGGCTAAGGTGAAAAATAATCCTTCAGCTGTGGAAGAAAATCAGTGTAATCAAAATGAGCATGCTCAGAATCCATATGTAATTAATATACCATTATTTGTACAGGGTAAATATTTTTCACTTAAACAAGTTGGAGCATTTCATTGCAAGAACTGGGCAAAATCCAAATTGCTTATTGACGAGCTGCAGTAACTATGTACAAACAAGAGATGAAAGATTTTAGCTTGTCATTCATGTTATATCCTGAAAACATATAAATGAATCATTCTCAAGTAAACCCTATGCTGACTAAAGCAAAAAGGGAAATCTAGTCTCAGTTTCTGTAAAATAACTTTTAAGAAGTGCCTAGAACTTTTATCTTTGGCATTGGTTTAGTGCTTAATACTGGTTCAGGAGGTCTCAGAGATTAAGGGTTGCTTCCTTGCAACAAGGAATAATTAGGGAGGCATGAATATTAACTTTTCTGGGAGCAGGAAAGGAAGAGAAATGGATTTTGGGAGAAATCAGTTGTTTTGCAAATTGAACCAAGGATTGAAACATTTTAATAAACTTAGCATCTTGGTAGAATTAAACATGCCTGTTGGTATACAGTTTGGGAAGTAACCTAGCAATTGAGGTTAAAACCCACTAATAGTTCTGGAAAAATTGGATGGGTGAAACTGATACAAGACATCAGCAGAGAGAGAAGCTGTGTGAACACAGGGCAGCTGCAGGGTCCAGCTGCTGGTGGTGAGGTCTCCATATGTGAGGGAATTGCTGGCTGAGTGGATTATGTCTCTGCTGCTGTCCTTTGGCTGTATGACAGCACAAACAAGGGAAGGAAGTGCTCTCTGTATTGATGAGGCTACATCATTTTATAGTACCTAAATCTTGCGTGACTGTGTAACTGCATGCAATAGCCAGTAATTTCTCTTCATTTTTGCTGTCAAAAAACAGGCTGCAGCAATCAACTCTCCCTTATGTTGATACTGAAGGCCCTCTAGTAATAACTTGACAAAACAGTTTACTTTTTTCTTCTTCAAAGTATAGAACACAGGGATTTGGTCATGCTGATACATATATAAGCCTGGGTGATTGTGTATACACAGACACACTCACACACAGACTTCCCTGCATTTTGATAATGCTTTGGCTACTGTAGTAAGGATGAACCAGAGACACGTGAGTGCATTAAAGATAGCATCTTAATAAATTCTAGCCTTCCAGTCCTCCACTTTGCTGATTATGGTCTTCTAAATTGCACATTTGTGGTGAATTGCCTTAAAAGTACTGGAGTTCAGAAAAAAGGGGGGAAGAGAAAGAGTGATGTTCCATTATAGCTATTCTCTCAAGCCTTGGAGTAATTTTTTTTGTAAAATGTTTCATTACAACTCAGAAGCAGTTGTCTACCCAGGTTACAGTAATTATGTTGATTGTCATTAACCGTGCAATATGGAATTGTGTTTATTAATGAAGTGCAATCCTGTAAATAACACAGGCATAGCTCATGAATACTGTATACTTAATTGGGGTCTTGGTTTGAAATATTCCCCAGCTGACAGTTAAAGATAGACAACATTATCCTAGATGTAACCCCACTGAAGTGACACACCACAAATATCTTACTTTTCCATGCATTTAAGGGAATTGGAAATAGTTTCCTGAAATTGTTTTAAGGAATATGCAAGTCTTTCATGCTTTCAAACCTGTGTCATTGATTCTCATAATGGCCTTGGACTCCAAATAACTTTCACTGTATGCTCTAAAGCATTTCCAGCCTGAGTACTGTTATTAAAATGCCGAGAATGTCTTAAAGAAACTCATTTGCTATTTTCCTTGTTGTGTTAGATAGCTTAGGACATAAACACTTGCATGCCCTGGTAAAGGAGAAAATTGGAAAAGCTAGCACCATCCTGCAGCTCAGAGTTTAAATTAAACAATATATATGGATAGTGTGCCTCAGAGACCTCTATTACCTCCTCAGTGAGATCAAACAAGTGCAGACATTGTTGAGAGTTACAGTAACAAGAAACCAAATGTATTTCTAACAAGTAAGGCAATAAAAGCATCTTTTATTAGCTATCTACAACTAATCTATATACGAGACAGCAGAGAGGGATTTTCTGCCAAGATCATGGAGTCACAGAATAATTCAAACTAGAAGAGCCCTCTGGAGGTCACCTAGTCCAGTTGCCTGCTCAAAGAAGGTATGGCTGGAACAGATTGTTCAGCATTCCATCAAGAGTTAAACATCTCCAAGGAAGGAGACTGTAATCTCTGAGGACCCCTTTTCCAGTGCCTGACCACCTTGACACCCAGCCTCAGAGTCGAGCTTTTCAAAGCCTCTCGTGACTGTGGCCTTTCTGTGTTACAGTGATTGTTTGAATGTCATCTTACTCCCAGTGATCTCTACAAAACCAGAGAAGTCCCCAGTGATGCCGTGGGTGGAGGTGGCTTGATCCTGCATCACGTGTCTCAGCAGTGCTCCAATGCTGGTGTAGCACTTTGAAGCTTCGGGGAACTGCTATAGTTTAAGTTAATGGCAGAGACTACTCCTGGGGAAGGCAAGTGCAGAACCACCATTGTTCCCACACTGATGTTTTTGTGAACAAAATTAAGAATATAAAAAATGAAGCCAGGTATTTGTAGTGGAGATTTTAAAAAAGAAAACTCTAAGAAAAACTTCACTTTGCAACCTTCTTTATAGCATAAAAAATATCTGTATAAGTTTTGGAACTAGCTTAATATTTACATTTATGCAGTGCCTTAATATCAAAATACAAACACAGGGTTTATAAATACAATACACAAAATATAAATATCTAAATATATTTAATATTTATATGGGACTTTTCATTCTCTAGACTTTCAGCTTGACTCTACATATAAACGAATAAAACCTTAATAAAATGAACCAAACTCCTAACCAATCACTTCTGCTAAGGATGTGAGTTCATGGGCACTCATTTCCATGTGGGCATCATGAAAATCTCAATAGTTGTCATGACCCTTTCTTTTCTGGTATACATTTCACCAGAAACGTGCAGACACTGATCATGCAGGGACAGAGGGCCTGTAGAAGGGCGTCTAGAGACTTCACTCCTTTGTGCCTACAGCAAAACTGTTGGCTCAAAAATTGCTTTTCAACAGCTGATAATAGCCAATCTTTGAATGGCTTCACACAGCAGCCCTTTTCCTCTTGGGCCTGGGTGCTGACAAGAAAAATCACTGATTGTGAAGAATAACTTGGTTTGCAGCACAAGGATTTGAACATAGTTCTCTCTACTGGTTATCCCTAAGGCGGAATGATGTAGTGCCCCAGTCCCAAACCCTCCTCTTCACAAGGGAACCTGGGTTATGGCTAATATCTGGATAATGGGAAGGGTGCAAACATCTCATGCTTTTTCTGTATGTCGAGCAACTGCTTTCATCCCTCAAGATGGTTTGTTTCCGGCACAGATCTATCAGGCCACACCTCAGGGGGTGAAAATGGACTGTGGCAGGCCTCAACATCATCACCATGGCGCAACAGCATGAACTGTAGTGGAAGCTGAGCATTGAGCAGTCAGTGACCTAGGCATTTGGCTTGTTCCCTATTCAGCATGCACATGGAGCTCAGCAGCGAGCTGAAGAGCACTCTCCCAGCCCACTAGCATTCTCAGCCACAGCGAACATTTCCAGGACGAGATAAATGCTGATGAAGAAGCATTAAAGAAAGACCACAGTTTTAAACCCAGTGTAGTGGGGTTTTGAGTGTACTAGTTGCAATACTGAGAGAAACGAGCATCACCCTGCACTGGAATTTGCCATCTCCTTGGCTTCAGGCAGACCCCTCTCGACTGTGTACCCCACATAGTCACTTTCCTGCCCAGCTGACTTTTATCCTGGGATCTCTCCCTGTAGCTGCTCCTTTTGATAACTTCCTTTCCTGCCGCTGGAGGCTCACGTGGCCCCAGTAAGGAGCAGGTTACACAGGCTTCCTCTTAGAAGCACAATGAGCTCTTTCGATCCCACTGTTGCTTCAGGATAATGTTCCTGCCTTATCCTCTGCTTTTTGGCACAAGTGAACATCCGTAAGCAATATTTTCCAGAAAATTAGAGCAACTTTTCTTGCAGTGATCTAGTGGCCAAAGGGTTGGAGGAGACAGTTGAACTGTGACATGGAAACATCCCCTGGAGAAAAGAAGTACCTACAGGCACTAAATTTAAAGCTGCATTTTAGTTGACTGAGTTATCAGATTGTGTTTAACAGCAACAGTGATACTTGTGATAGACAGGAGGTTTTGGAGCAGATACTGTTGTAGCAGAACGGTTTGTATGCGATACTGTGTGAATGAATACAACATCTAAATTCAGATCTCCACCAATTAAGAGAATGGATTGAGACTAAAGGCCATACTGTTAAGACCACTGTCTACCAGGCTGTCTTTGGAAGTGTTCCAGCAAGAGGCTTAGGATTCACTTCATGCAGTGTGACTTCTCTGCTATGTTAGCCACAATAATGACTTTTCCTTCTCCAGTCTTCTCCTCTTCTCTTCCTATTTCAGAGAATCCTAGAATAGTTTGGGTTGGAAGGACCTTTAAAGGTCATCTAGTCGAAGCTCTCTGCAATGAGCAGGGACAACTTCAACTAGATCAGGCTGCTGATATTTGTTAAATATAAATTAAATACCTCCACTCTTACTTATATTTATCACAGCTTTGCTCCTTTGGAAAGAAGAGGTCACCATGAGGTTCTTAAATACAACTGTCTGGCATTTTGTTTAAGATTAATATAATTATTTCTATAGTGAAATACACTGAACTGTTCTCTGTGGGACTTCTGTGGTGCTAAGGAGGTCCTGTATGTTGAATGCTCTACTCATACACATCACAAACAGAATCAAACCCATCCATTTATTAAGATCGAATCAATAATTAAACATTCAGTAGCGCAAAGTTAAACTTGCCTAAACAGTATTTTGTATCTTTCCAGAAAGATAAAGCAAAATTCAGACTTTCAGAAAATCAGGAACTCAAGAAGTAAATGTGAAGCCTTAAATCTGATCTCATCCAGACTCCTCTTTCAACATAGGAGGAACACTAGAAAAAATACAGAGGCTCCAGTTCTTTATATAGTTACATCAATAAATTATATCAGCTTCCTTCAAACAGCACAATGCTGTCATAAAACCAGTATCATATTAGTCGGTTTGATAGAAATCATTAATTTCAAGTAACTTTGCAATGGAACAATTCTTTGTATCAGCTGGGTAAATACCACTAAGTTTTGCTCTCTGTTGAGCACAAACTTGATTTTACCTGTTGAATTGCACATTTGCCTAGTTGAGCCCCAGCTTGCAATGACCACCAAACTGGCCATGGAGCTTCCTTCTCTCAAAGCCATAGGCTGCCATAGGAGATCCTGCCAAGCTCACATTATCTCCCTGTGTAATTACAGCTTTTTAGTTCAGTGGGGTGTGATTAGCTCAAGCTGTAACTCATTTAGTGCACTATAATTACAGTGCACTCAGCTTCACAGTTGGTTTTGACCTAGAAAGGGTGTGTTCCTGGGGTTATTTTAACAATCTGTTGGCAGTGCTCATAGGCACTACCAAGCCTCGCGACGAAAACATCTGAAATTCGACAGGCACTTGACAGTCTTGTTAGTGGCTGCCAGTGCAAATGCGTCTGGATATTTCTGAGTGTTCTGCATGTTGGTCCCATTCGTGTGTCTTTACCTAACATTTCAAGACTATCTCTTCTTTTAGCAACAGATGCTCACTGGAAAAAAAAAAAGTGTATTTATTAACTATGAGATTAATTCGTTAATTTCTGAATAGAATAATCAAAATATGCAGTAAGTGCTGAAGTTATAAAAGGCAGTAAAAATTACAAGCTGTGCACAGGAAAAGTCTCATTTTATGATGAGGAATTATATCTTAGTGCAATTAGGGCAGCAGATGCTTAATATCTGGTGTGAAACAAAAATAAATACAGTTTCCCCCAAAAATCTTTTATGACAATTTACCATTAGAGATGTGTATAAAAGAGCAATAGTAGAGTCACCTTCAAAAGATTGTCCTCCATTTTTTTCTTTTTTTTTTAACATTTTATTTGAATTAATGTTACAAGGTATCATTGCATCAATTTTAGCACCCCCATGTAGAAAAGCTGCCAATTCATTTGAATTATGGTGGTGGCCTCGTAACACAAAACCTTGCCAGCTGGTCACACAAAATAATACCTCTCTTTTTTTCCTGTGTTTAGAAGAGTTTTCTCGAAAATCTCTCTCCTCTCTGTTGCTTTCACCAAGTGTTGCTTTCACCAGGTATTTCTGGACACGTGAATGTTGATAAACTACTTCTACAAGGCCAGAATTGCTTTTCACCTATTAAGAAGCAAGAATTGAACTATAGAGTAAAGCCAAAATTAAACTGGATGTTTCTTTGATCAGTAGGGAAGGAATATTTTCCATTCAAAAAAAGTGTGGAGGATAGGCCAATATTTTTAAATCACACATAATTAAGCACAATGGCCTGCAATATTTTGAAAGTTTTGTATGACCTTCTTTTGGTATTTTATACCTTCAGGTGGTAGAAAGGGATGCAGAGAAGCAGCAGTGGTATAAACATGACTGAGAACAGCCTGTAGCATAATAGATAGGCTATACTATTGTTGCAGAAAACAAACTTTTCAACTTTGATTTTTTGAAAAATACCCCTGCTGTGCAAGAAGTTATATTGCCATCAGGAAAGCATAGTGGAAGAGCTCAGAAGCATGTCTGCTTGCAAGGAAAAGTGGCTGCCAAAGACATAACAGGCAGATTTTTTCTTCACAGCAGTTTAACTTCACTCTTTCACATGCAAGACTGAGCTCTCTGAATTGCTCTGAAGTTCCCCTGTCACTTATGCCTTGCCGATCTGCTCTTTTAACCAACAGGCCTCCAAGGCACCCCCAGCCGAGGCATGAAGGAACATCCCTCCCCTCTGGATGATGAAGGTGTCCCAGCAGATTAGCAGAGCACTGCTTGTTGCAGGCAATATCTGTGTGAACAACAGATTACAAAGCCAAGTCACTGTGCTTTCTTACACAGAGAAATTGAAAGAAAACTATCAGTCATGCCTACTGAGGGAATCTGAAAGAGATGAAACCCAAGGACCTTCAAGAACTCCTTTTCTTTAGGCTCTGCATGCCAGCGCATGTTGTATGGCCTCCATGGCTAACGAACATAAACAATGCTGGTTAAAAGCAACGGGAAGATAACCTAATCCTTCTAAAGTGACACTATTACAGATGGCAAGTCTGGGAAAGGGATTCATTTACCATCGGTTATAAACTCAGTGGCTACTCTTTACACATCCCAAGGCTATTCTTACCTATCCCAAAAGGTTGTGTAATTCCAAAAAAAGCTTCTGCTGCTCTAGCCCAGATGGTTGGGATTTGAGGAAGTTTTCCAAAGGTCTCTTCTGGTTAAATGTGCATTTTATTAAAAGCCCAAGTCTGCTACTGTTTGACATACTGAGAGATGTTGTGGGCAGTCAGGAAAAGGAAAATTAGGCAATGGAAATTTTATAGGTTGACAGACTTGACTCATAGTAAAAATATATTAGACCCTTCTTTTTGTCCTCTCTGCGTTTTTCATCTGTCACTTTTCTAAGACATTATTTCACAAATTCAGTTTCTACAACCAGGACAGAAAACTGGTTATAAAAGCAATTACTTCTTCATGAAACATTGCCCAGCTGATTTTATTACTACAGGTCCTGCTAAAATGAATAAATAATTGTGCAGAGAAGGAATGTTTCCTTCCAAGCAGAGGCTAGAACATATGTCATGAGCAAGTTATTAAAATAACAATGCGCTCTAATACAGATGGATTCACCAATTAGATGGCATTTCAATGACTTTATTAACACTTTTATTTTTTATTATTTTGTAGTGGTATTTTAACTGTTCCAGATATCAAGTTAAAAACCAAAATCAATCTTGTGTATTGGAATTCCATAGATGTACTCTTCTAAGAAAACTAATTTAAATGTGAGTTTTATCTTTGTACAAGTGGGTGCACTGGAGTCAGCAGAAGTTTTGCAAGAGTGAGATCAGCTTCTCAAATGTTTAGGACGATTCTAGTGAAGTGGTGGCTGCAATTCAGTTGCTGGGGCACCAGAGTAGGATGTGTGCAACTTGATTCAAGTCTCTGTTTTGGTGTTCACATACAGAATCACAGAATCATCAAGGCTGGAAAATACCTTTAATATCATCAAGTCCAGCTATCAACCCAGCACTGTCACTGTAACCCCTAAACCACTAAACCACATTACCCAGTGCCCAATCCGGATGCCACTTAAACACCTCCAGGGATGGTGACTCCTGCACCTTCCTGGGCAACCTGTTCCAATGCCTGACTACCCTAACAGTAAAAATTTTTTTTCTGTTATCTACCATGATGCTGACAGCAAAGAAGATAAGAAAAAAAAAAAGATACTACAGTCTGCCTGTTAAAGCTGGACCAGCATACAGCAAAGAAGATTTCCAAGGCAGGCAAAACAGAGATCAAGAGGCAACACGAAACTGCAGCCCAGTGAAAAGAGAACCTGATTTGATTTGGAACAAGGGCAGGAACCCATTTCCCATCCTGCCTTTCTCTCCTTAATAAGCTGTGTGCAAGCTCTTCATTGTCCTGAAAATGTCTAATTTCTTTCTATGCTTTGCTCCTCTAAAAGGCAGAATGGAGAGGGAGGGCACCCAAAAGTCAGACTAGGTGCCTGAGAGAAAAGGGAGTCCATCCTGGCATTAGGACAGAGCTGAATTTGGGAACATCCCTGCAGTATGCTTTCTTCATGGCTGTGTTTCCCTCAGCACATCTTATCAGCAGACAGGCTTGTTTTCATCCCATTTCTGACTCACCACACGGAGAGAAGAAGTTACTAACTTCCATGTATGGATTTGAGGATCTGGCTCCAGCAATAAAATTTTGTGGATCCAAATCAGTAAGAAGTAGTACATCAAAGAGGACATGCTGTTTCGTTACTGGGGTAATAAGGGGCCCTTTTCCTGCCTGTTAGTCATCTGCCATGAGTTACACTGTGTTACACTGCATCAAGGCCCTTTTAACATATAGCAACTACTGACAGCCACTCTCGCCCACCTGAGAGCAGAGTGTCATCTCAGACCTTCCTGGTCTGTTCTATTCCCCACATTTCTTTTCCTTTATGTGAATATATACATATTGCAGTTATAAGGGAGGCAAGAGCTTAGCACATCTGCTCTCATGCTTATTCCTTTCTTCTTTGTCACTCTTCTGGAATATATTCCAGCTCCTTACCCTGCTTGAACTGACTGGAATAATGAGCAGTCTTATTCAATATCTTGGCTGTTCTCTGCCTTGTGTTTCACTTCTTAATGAGTGGAAAGGGTCAAATTACTAGCATAAATTCACTCCAGTAGCTGGTCTGACTATCCACACTTTCAACCAGTGCTACTTTATTGGTACCAATTACCTTCTTCTAATTTTCTTTTCCTTGCCAGTGCCAGTGTCTCAGTGCCTGACAGCTTCTTAAGGTTTCCACTAATATATCCCTATCCAGCAGTTCTGACCCAAATGTGCCCTCCTCTTTAGGAGAATTCAAACGTCTTCATTACATTACCCGAGTCATTCCCTGGCTTCCTTCACTGTTTAATGTAGTCAGTCTCTTTCCCCATCACACACAGGAAAGACAGTGCTCCAAGGGACATTCTTCCCCTGGTCTGCTTCAGGGAAGTGCAGGTTCGCATGGCACAGTTCAGACACACATTTGCTGACTGCAGGGCTCAAAAAATTAACTCCAAAGTACAAAGAGAGCACTGGAGGTGATAATCTTCCCTCCACCTCTCCCCTCCCCCCCGTTAAGAATCACAAATGTAAGGCAAAGAAAAGAATGAAAGGTACAGATCTTTTTGCTAGACTGCAATTCGAAGTATCTTCTAATTTGACCCTCCTCTCTAAATCCTTGATCTGCCTATGGAAACATGAAAAAAGTCAGAAAGTGTTAAAAGTTACTGAGAGTGACACTTTTGGAGACCGTAATTAATTCTTTCATTGATTTTCTGTACTCACATTACACTTTCCTGTGCGTCTCAGTTTTAGTTGCATGTCTGTAAGTTGAAATGAACATACATTTCTCCTTATCTCTGTCGGGAGGGTAGCAGCTATCCACCCAGACTTGTGCTCTATGGAGGTATCCTTTTGAAAGATGTGGACTTTCTCTACTGACTACTTCTTGCAGACAGTTGCTAATTTAGAAATAATTGTTCTTTTCAGGCATGCATGCCTCTTGCTTACTTTTCTAAGGTATTACCTTTTTTCTACTCCTTGGAAACCTATGGAGGTACATAAGTAAATTTGCATATGCAGATTTGAAAAGAGATCAAGGGAACCCTCTCTATTTAGAGATCAGCATAACAACGTCATCCACTGGATTATGTTGAGTCAGACTGGTTTCTGCGGTGTTAAGTCCACGATATATGCCATAATTGATTCAAAACATTTAGTGTCTAGTTAAAATATACAGTCAAAATAAAAACCAAACGAATAAGCACATTTTTTAAACAAACAAAAGAAGTAGAAAAGAAAAGCGTTTTCACATAGTTCTACAATCTGAAAGGAGATTTTGATTATAGGGTGATGGGCTAGACAGGGAGAACTACGGTTATTAGTCCATTACTTTATTTGAGTAATTTGGTATTGGTTTCAAGTCAAGGACAAAATATTAGTAGAAGGTGATGCTGCAAAAGCATAACAAACCTGGATATGTCAGTTTTTAAAGTCTAGAAGGGTCATTCAGGGATCTGCTGAGAACACTATATTGCTCTTTATTGAATTGGATAACACACACACAAATTCTCGTCCCATCTGTACCAGACATCCAGAGATTAATATAGGATTGCAACATTATAGTTGTCATTGTAAAGCCTTTCCTCCAAAGATAAAAGAGCTTCAGAGTTATTAGTAAATGACCATACGGTATTTCACTGAAACAAGCTTTGTGAAGATGAAACACAGAAGCAGCAGTGAAAAGGACTCACAGAGTTTCTGCCTGCTTTGAGAGGCGTGGAGGAGCTGTGTGTCCATTTGTGGTTTCTCACAGAGGCGTTTACCAATGGCAAGCAAAACACAATGACTGCAGAAGGTGGTGCTGTACACAACAGGAACATGAAAGCTTACTCATTTTGGGCTGTATGGAGAGCTCTGTCCATCCCTGTTTTTCTCAATCCCAGGCAATGTTGTTCTCCTCAAGTCCTGAAGGACACATTTTTGGCCTAAGAGTTGGGCCTGGCACAAGGAACAAAGTCTCACTCTTGATGCCCAGAAGCCAGTTCAGAAAGGCAATCCTACACAGAAGTTAACCACATAAACAGTATCTTTTTGGCAAGTCAGTAGCAAAACTAGAAACAGAATCTCATTTTTCTTTCACTGTTCTTCTACACAGGCACAATGAATTTAGATGTTCACTACAGAGAAAACATATATTTGAGAATGCCAAGGCTTTCTTCAATACTGCTCTGTCTCCAGTGGAGTCAATGGACTGGCAGCAAGGATGAAATTTCTCTTGATCTAAATCATAGTGCAAGACGGGGTCTAGTTAGACATCTATTTGCTAAGAAGTCCATTTTCACTTCTCTCTTTGTTCTTCTCCTTTCATTCTCCTCTTCCACTTCTGCAGTTAATCTTGTTCGGTCTTTCTGCAGGAGCTCTACAAAGGAAAAATAATGAAGCAACCACTATCCTGTTAATTAAACTCCCTTCCTTTATTAATTGTGCTGGGAACACTCAGAAGTGAAGGGAGAATTTTGATGATTTTGTTGATGACTGAACATTACGGGTTCCTCTAAATTGTCAACAGAATAAAAGAAATCACAGGCATAACAGTGCTTCAACAATTAGTGTAGGAAGCTGAAGCACAAACTTCTAGAAAGAACAATTGTATAAGATACATATGTGGTAAAGTCTTGTAGATGTGTAGGAAGTTGCTGTTTCTGGTTTTAAACCTGGGCTGTAAAGCTTCATGACAGCTCTTGTCATCTTCATGTTTATTTTGTTTATCCATCATCAGTCTCATATGTTAAATTACTTTCCTATTCTCTTCCCTCTGCCCCCTCAGTATCCAAACGTTTCAAGCCATATCTTCACAGGTCTATTTTATTGCTACTCTCTCTTCTGTTTTTTGTCTCCTCTAGTTTCTAATTTCCATTACTAGTTAAATATTGTGAATCTTCCATTCTATTTGGAAATAGATTGCTGGTCTTCCACGCTGTCACAATGTGGTTTCTTTTCCTTAGCAGAAACTCATTTTTCTTGCATCCCAGACTTTTCTCAAACTACATGAAACAGTCAAATCCCTTATCCAGTTTTATACAGGTTCCAGCATTTGTCCTCTTCCAACCCTTCTCCAGTCTTCTTTCTAGGCACCTTGCCCCTTTTCACCACTCTACTCCACCTCCCCATCATTCCCTGCTGTAATCCAGTTCTTGTCCTGTTGCTGCCAGGATTGATGCAACAGAAGGAGCACTGAAGATCACCAATAATCCGGCTCATTGGTCTCAGCTGTTTTGTTAAGGACCACAAAATCTTCATCAGCCAAAAGCAGCTGCTGCAGGGCTCTTACTCACTATGTCTCAGCTTGGGTAAGAATTGTGCTTACTGCAGATCAGATTTCCTGGGAAAATGGGTACCAAACTCTGACAAGTCTTTCTGGAGTTCACATTAACTGAGCTACCGGAGTCCTTTATAATCTTTTCAAAAACATTGTCAGGAGACAAGAAAATAGCAAATTTCTGACATGAGGCTATTCCCCTGCCAAATACCAACTTCCATCTCTAAAGGAGGAAGGCAGCAGAGAACTTGTTTTAATACAGAGAAGCATTCACTCATGCCAGGGAGTCAAGTGAGGCTGCCAGGATGGGGAACTTCTGTGTGACATGCAAGGTGGCAGCAGAAGAGTCTCCATGTCTTCCTGGTGCTGGTAGCTGCTCTTCTTAAATTCAGCTGAATTGAAAGGGTTCCTTCCAGTGAAGTACCACCTGTGAGAGACTGAAATGTTAGTGGTCAATGACTCAAAACAATCAGCCATCTGCGGAGGCTGCAGAGTGCTTTGCTGGGGCCAGGTTTGCACCCCCTGGTCTAGGAGAAGGATCTATCAACAAGAACCTGAGTTACCCTCGCCTTCAGGAATGGGTCATAACACCTCCTGACCTGGACATTGACATTACCCAAAAGAGGTTCTGAAGATCACTGTGAAGGGCCAGATTATTATCCAACATGATAGTAAATCCAACTATGTTGGCAACATTCATTGCTGTATTGCTACAGCACAAGATTCACAATACATCCCTACCAAACCGCTTTTGGTTCTGCTCTCTTAAGAGTTTGGTTCTGCTCTACTCTATTCTTGCTTTTTCACCTTTTGGCTTCTGAAACTGGGGATGGGTATCTCCCTGTCCATTTAATCCTCTTCTCTTCCTATCATTAGACTTACTCAGCCTCTCAGACTCGCTTATAAAGAATCTTTCTCCTTCAGAGATATGGTTCCTGGTGCCATTCCATCATTTCAACACAATCACATAATATCCCAATTCCTGCAGTCATTTACAGAGAAAAGTAGCATTACTAAATAACTGTTTGGCTGTTTATTGATGCACCGTAGTACTTGGGGAAAAATAAGAATGAGCACTCCAATACTGCTTTCTGTGGGTCACCAATAATTTCTCTATGAAATGTGGATATATATGACTGTAGCTGTAACAGGAAGGCCAGTGTGAAAAGGAAGTATGGTGACATTCTCCAGTTTTCCCCCCACATGGCTGATATAGAACTTACAAGGTGAAGCACCAAGGAAAGGAGAGCCTGTATGGAAACCATTAACTACCAAAGTGCATGCACAGCTAAAAGATTAATAAATTTTAAGACTGTGTCCCAGGCCTGAGGTAAAATCACTAATCTTACTAATCTACTAATCTTACTCTATCTACTAATAGATATTGTTTCTTTTCTGGGCTATTATTCCCAAGTCACTCCCTCTACTATCTCTGAGAGCTTCTTCCCATCTCCAATATTATCTCATCCCCTAAAGCATAAGAAATTATCTGCCTCCATTCTCCACTCCCCCTTCATCATGCAGAGAGCTCAACTGTGCTTGTGGCTTCAGTTCTGAGCAACTGAGGGGATAACTGGCCATCTTGCAGATAGTTATGCCCAGAAGACACATCAAATTCACCTTGACCCTTCCTTCTTCTCCTTATTTCCAGATTGCAGAGCAGTAAATTGCTTTTTATTTGCTAGCTCAGCTGGTCTGACCAGCAGGGACACCAAAATGGAATCAAGGCTCTGCCCTGTGCCCAGCTACCCATGATGAGGGGAATCATATTAACAGCTCTGAACATTCAGGTGTCAGGTCTCAGCAGCACCCTTAAGGTTGTAGGTGAGCTGCTCAGTTCCCAGGACTAGTACGGGCTTCTACCACAGTCTAATTTTGACCCTAACCCTAATCTGCAGAGCTCTGAAGCTGTTAATTCCTGCTGCTTGCCTGCCAGCTCCCAGCAGCACCAGCACACAGCAGGAGGCTCCAAATGTTGCTTTTGCTGTCAGTGAAAGCAGCAAAATCTTCTGGGGCACATTAGTATTGCCGATAGGTGAGAAGGCAACAGATGGAAAATAGGGATGGTCCAGGTCCATGATGGTCCAGGGACTGCAGATGGCTGGGAATGAACAGAGTAAAAGCTACAGCAAAATTATTTTAATAATAATAATTATTAAAAATAATTATTATTATTATTTTAGCTCAAAAAAAACTAGAGCCGAAGGAACGATTTGGCCACCTTGTAAATAATGCCCATGACAGATGGCTGAATATCTATCTATTCAGAAGTTCTAATAGAAGTATTATGGCAAACCTTGAATTCTGCTAATCCACAAATTCCAAACCTGCACAAAAGATACTCAGAAACGGAAGAGCATAAATAAAACCTACACATCTGGAGACACGAATTGGTACTTCCTTACCCTTGTTTAATGTGGCTCATTAGAAGAGCAAGAAATATATGACAGCTGATTTTTTAAGTGACTTTCTCTCTGCTCCACTGACCTTGACTTTGAATAGAATGTATGAATTAATGCAGAACCACACTGCAATTCAATCCTCTCCTACTACCTTCCTGAACAGAGGTGGAAAAGTTCTTGAATTCTCATCTATTTAAAATTCTACTTGTACTAAGAGAGCACAGGTAGAAGCATTACCTTTCATTCCAGGGTTTCACAGCTGGGCTACAATCTGAGGAAGACAGAAGCTGGTAGCAGAGCAGGGAACAGCACTCTGCCCATCAATTCTAATGGGTTGACTTGAAGAATAGGACATCAGATAAGAAATGTGCCAGAATTGGACTCTGAAAAAATTTATTTGACCACATGTTTCTGTAGTTGAAAAACATTATATTTATTTACTATAAAAATCAAACAACACAATACAAAACAATTTTGGCACAAGTGACATGGGTACCTAATAAATAGATGCTGTTCCCAGTGGAAGAAAACCCTTCCTCCTTGGGCTATTCTAAGAAGTTTCTAAACTCTCAAACAACAATTTCAACAACAAAACAAGAATGAATGGTTATCATTAAAAAACCTAAGATGCAGTGTTTGCTAGAATAATCTCAGGAGTTATTTAAAAGTTTAACTAAAAGGATGTATTTAGATAAAGACTTCATGCTTACAGTCCATCTTCCTAGTCATCATTCTAACTCTTCTGTATTGAGTCTGAGCACCTAATAAAGACAAAGTTGTCCAAATAATATAACCTTATCTCTTGAGGGCATTGCACCCAATTTTCAGGTAGAAACTTGAAAAAATTGGCTGATGAGTGACTTACCAAGAGATGCACAGAGAATAAGGTATTCATGCCTGGAGTTTAAACCTTGCTGCCTTACCAAGCAGCTCCTTTACCACATAGTGGTGAATAAGGACTTAAAAAACATCTGTAGCAAAATACTATTTCCTCACTTTATTTAAATAATTTACTAGAGTAAGTAACACAGTATCATAAGAGCAGCCATACGATGTCATATCAAAGGTCTATCTAGCCCAGTATCCTACCTTCATCAGTGTCTGAAAATAGATGCTGAGAGCAGCCACAAAAGCTGGAATATCCCTCTACTACCCTTCTACTCAGGACGTTTGCTTGTCTGACCTTCCTAAACCACATGTCAAAGCTACGTGGAAAAACTCCGTGGCCTTTCATGTGTATTATGGACAAGCTATGACAATTCAGCTGTAGTGTAAATCTGAGCTACATGGACTATTGCTAGTTGTCCTGCCAAGACTTCCAAATCTCTTCCATCAGAAGAGATTATCTATTTTGTTATCTACTGAACTCCTAACTGTACCAGATTTTTCAGGGATCTGCAAGTCAAAAAAGGCTGGATGTTGTTTCTTTAGGTTTCAGGTGATTCAATTAGCTGTTGCTTATTTGTAGCTGAGAAAATTCTGCCATCTGCTGGAAAGCAGAAAATCTGCTCTGGCTCCTGAAGCTGTAACTACTCCCCTTCCTGCAGCTTATGTGCTCGTCTCGTTGTTTCATTACTACTTTTTTTTTTACTTTAAAGTTTAATATGGTTTAGTTATCCTGTGTACACAAAGGTTTGTCTAAGTCATTTGTGTGCATACACGTAATATCTCGGATGTTCACCCTGTTTTTTAACTCCCACTTCTGTTTCACAGTGAGGCAAACACAGCCTCACATCATCTGTATTAATTAGAAGCTGCATGTGGGTAAAAAAGCTTACTTCAACATACTTCATTACTTCTTGAGGTATAAGGTGACTTGATCTAGTACGTTTCTGAAAAGCAGGCTTTTTATGCTGACTAGAACAGAATATAAGCAAATTAACTCAATAGTAGCACTCCAATCCAGTACAGCTCACTATTTATCACTTTGCAATTTCCCACTAGCTTATTCCTAGGAAGTAAGACCAACAATACTACCTGTGCCTTTGTCTGGGAACAGAAATGGTTTCAGTCAGCTCTTCAAATCCTGGTCAGTGTTGCAGGTGAACTGAGCCACTTGAGCAAAGCACTCGTCCCAGCAGATGCTTTTTCATACTTTAAAAGCTGTCCAAGAATGAAAACAAAGAGAAGCCCTGAACTCCATTACCTGCTGCAAGGTTTGACCACCATTTTTTCTTAAAGCACACAGCAAATGCAGTGCTGACCCATGCACTACCAGTCCCTTGCAATGAAAGGAATGCTGTGGCAGACTAACATGGGCTGGCTGTTTTGGGCAATAAGGTATCTCACCAAGAATCCGTTTCTTTGGGACCCTTTTCACAGCCAGCTTTCTTCAAGACCCCAAACCAGTACAGAAAACGTGCCCATTACATATTTAAATCATGGCAACAGTTTCTCGTTGTCCATCCTGCCAGGCTGGTATCTGTTTCAACACAATGCAAGTTATCTGAAGGATGAACAGATTATGGTGACATGCCTGTCTATGTGAGTGCATTCAGTTCCAGACCTCGATTAAAGAACACAGAAGGCCAGCATATTTGCCATCCCTACCACATGGTGTTTACATCCTACGTTCACCACAGGACAGCAGTTCTTAGATTCAAGCACACATACATGCCTGCAAGCTTGATCTTGCATCCTGGCTCTATCTGCCAAGGCTTTGACGGATGCATTGGCTGGAGTCAGATCAACAGTTATAGCCCTCTTCTATACTACTTCTCCAGTAGCACCAACCTGACTCCTGCAACAAGCCCAAGAGCAAAGACACCAGGAATGCATTCTTGGCTGGGTCTGCTGGGGTCACACAGAGCTTAGCTGTATCACAGACATTTATTGCAACTTTACCTACCCTTCTACCCATGTAAATACTAGTGGTATTTTGATACTGAAAAGCTTTCAGCAGAGGAATTTTCCAGCTTCTCACATTCTGTGAGAAGCTGTCCTTTCTCACAGAAGCTATGTCAATAGCGAAGATGTTTCTTCTAATGGGATTCTTCTTATCTCGCACCTGTGGACTTGTTATGATACCGAATAGAGAAGTATTTTGGAATAAGGCGTTGTAGCACCTAGCCAATTACCCTGAGAGGTGGATGGCCAAAGGACCAATGGCCTTATGGCATTCAAGCGCACTGAGGTATAAAACAAGTCTGTATATTAATAAATAATGCCACTTTTCACTGACTCTTGGATCGCGCTTTGTGTCGTGATTTCGCTCCGTCCCTGATACAACACAGTATTTCTTTTGCAAGAAACCCTAGCTTCTTTGCTATGATGGAGCATACCAAAAACCAGCAGGAAGCTGTGGAGAAGCATAGCAGGCCTACCAGCCTTGCTAGCTCCGAAATAGATCTTAGTACAGTACACTTCTACCCATGAGAAACAAGAGCTAGAACTGTAAACATAGGGAAAGAATTTAACAGCAACCTTGCACCTGGTGTTTTTTGCCTTGTTGTTTTGATACTGATGCTATGGGTAACTAATAATAAAATGTTGTAGTTAATGTAGCCAATGAATGTATTGTATTGATTCAATAGCCAATTAACAAGTAATACAAATCATAACATTTTTAAAGCCTATAAAAGAATGTGTGTGTGCCTTAAAATAAACTTTTCTTCTTTTCTATTCTCCTTCCCCAACTCCTTGTAAGTTTGTTCGTCTCAACAGCAACAGGAAGCCAGGCAGACAAAGAAGTTTTTCCTCTGTTCTTCCTCAATTTCACTACTTAGGCCCCAAATGTAACCCCAATGTCCATCATATACCTATCTAGACTACCAGTTTTTAAACACTCCTTGTAATCATACAATCTAAGAGTCAAACTCTTCCATAACTCTGCAAGTCACAGGTTTAAAAAATACTAATTTATTCTTTCTACCATGTGTAAAGCAAGAAAACCAAAAGCAATGTGACCTATATTTTGAACATGGTTATTGTGCTTTAGTTGTCTGCAGTAACATCATCAAAAGAAGCAGAATGATTTATAGCCTAATATATTGCTGTCTGCATTATGAAACAGTAAAATAAAAAGGAGCACATGAAAACCCAGGAAGGTAGCTAACATATCTTTGATCTCATGTGTTATTTCTCTCTTCAAGTACATAAATGAAAACAGTAGGTTTCACTCTGCATTCTGTTTATCTTATACCTAGAATAATACTCAGAATCATGTAAAAGGACCTTTGTCTAACAATCCAAAATCCTTTCTTTGAAAAGGTGAAAATCCATCCAGCCCACCACTTGTTCCTTCCTGGATAGTTGCAGTAAAAATGAAAGAAAAATATGTGTTCTGCGGTGTATCCAAATATGGAATAATCTAACTCTGGCAGATCATTGAGTTCTGGGGAATTTTCTACATAATATAAGTCAAGCATGTGCTGACAGGGAATGAGGGCTCTGGGAGATCTTATTACAAAGTTACAGCCTGGAGTGCTAGTTGCAAGATGTGCCTCCCCTGATTTCTATTCTGCACATTTGCAGCAATCCAGCAGTTACCATAAAACTTCAGCATGACTAAAATGCGTTGGGCGTTAGGCAGGATATTTTCCTTTTCACAAGATACTGCTGCAGATTATAATTTCTTTTCATTGTACAACTAGATAACAATATAATGCTGGAATCTTTTGATGCTTTATGTTCTAACGGGAACAGGTTCTTCTGATCTAAAGCCACATACAGAAATGAAAAAAAAATGCTAGAAAAATAGCTTGCACCAAAATAAGTCCCTTGGTATGCATAAGGTATTCTAAACAAGAACATTGTAGATTTTCTCAGGGAGTGTCAGAAATATTGTAAATAATTTAAAATGCATATATGCAAGGAGATGCAGGAAAGATGTAGAAATAAAAGACTGGAAGGATTAGAACAGCTAATTCTTATGATATTTAGGTGAGGATAGAAACTCCACACTAGACTCTTGGTTGCAGACACACCTCTATTACTTCAGCTAAATTATGACTTAAATTGGTTTATCTGATGTAACACCCCTATACAGACACCCAGACACGTTTTGTCAGTTTTTTGTTTGGATAATGAGCTTGATAAAATTCAACATAAAACAACTTAGGGCTACCTACATATTGACCTTCGCTGGTGTCGCTGTTGAGACGAACACAAACTCACAAGAGTCGGGGAAGAAGGAGAAAAAGAAAAAAGTTTATTTCAAGGCACACACACATCCTTTTATAGGCTTTAAAAATGTTATGATTCGTATCACCTGTTAATTGGCTATTGAATCAATACAATACACCCATTGGCTACATTAACTACAACGTTCTATTATTAGTTACCCATAGCATCAGTATCAAAACAACAAGGCAAAAACACCAGGTGCAAGGTTGCTGTTAAATTCTTTCCCTATGTTTACAGTTCTAGCTCTTGTTTCTCACGGGTAGAAGTGTACTGTACTAAGATCTATTTCGGAGCTAGCAAGGCTGGCAGGCCTGCTATGCCTCTCCACACGCTGGTATAATTAAAAAATTTCTAAAAATGTCATTGAATTCTGTAGATGGATAAGACTTGAAATATCTCACAGCTCAAAATAGGAAAAAAATTCTTTTGAGGAATCCATTGATAATGCTTCCATCATTCCAGAAACCAACGTTAAAGAAAAATGCATTCTCTCTCACAGGCCTGTGAGTGAAATGACTAAGCACATCCTTGTTTTATAGCTGTTTGATTGCTCTTGCTCCTTAGACACCTAGGAATCCCAACACATGCATGCAGGGTCACACATTCCCAAAACCTCGCATTAGAAGAACACCAGCATTTGAGAAATGCAGTCAGAGCCAGGAAATGACCAAGAGAAAGGTGCCCTTGCTGGCTTGTTTCAGTCCCTCAGATGCAGTCCTCACCCAATACAATTACTCTTTTGAATCAGGACTCCTGCCTGAACACAGCACAGGGAATGTACCTGTGCTGGAGATAAGCAGTGAGCAACAGTAAGTGAACAATAGGTACCTTCAGAGATCAAACCAGGGATATTTTAAAGGCAGCAAATGCTAGTAAGAATATTCACACACTGAAACGAACATTCCATTTCCAAATCATGTTAAGAAGTTCACCATCATGAAAAATTTGTAAATATTTTTAATTACAAAAAAAAAGCTGCACCCATCTGTAGAAATGAGAATTCACACCCGAGCCCACCCTTATCAAATCAGCAGTTTAGAGTTCCTGTCTCTCACAGCCACTCAGTTTAGTCTTGCTCCAGCTACAGATGTCTTCCTCTCATCTAAAAGTCCTTTTCCTCACATACCCTAAGGGTTTCTGTTCACCCTATTTTTTTCCTATAGCCTTTTCTCTCTCAGACTTCATCTTCCCATATTGCTTGCTCCTGTAGCTGAGACAATTTGAAATACTCCCCTCATCTGATGTCTTGCCCCCTCGTTCACCCCCTCAAGTAAAATCTTCCTTGAACAAAACCCAACGTGTAGCACAACTAATCCGCTTTCAATGTGATTTATTCTAGACATGATTGCAGAACTCCAAGCCAAAGCCCAAAATACTTAACAAGCATCATGAAAATAGCTTCCTATTGCCAGTAACAGAGTAGGAAGCTGTGAATTCCTTTTTTCTGACTGTATGTTATTTATAGTAAGCAGGCAAGCACAGGGGTGACTGCAAGTGACCGTGGGCCAAACAGAATGATGGTGAGATTTGCCAGGATATGAACCCATCATCACTCTCTCTCACAGTAAAGCACAGAAAAACAGGGAATGAGGATTTCCTGCCTGATACCCCAGGCTCCTGAATAAATAAAAGGACAAAATGAAGCAGGCGTTTCTTCCTGCAACAGAGTGCTAGCAAAATGGTGAGGCATTGGTCTTCCTCAGGGTTGAAACTCTCGTGCTTTTTGGCAATACCCTTGCTCTCTGGGATGAGTTTCCCTGCCACCTCCTAATGAGTTATAACGCCCAAGATGCTGAAAGAAATAGCAGGCAGATGGTGCTAGTGATTTATGCATTGTCAAGCACGGAGGGTAAGTGAGAGTGCTTATAGGAGCCATGTGCAGCTTTATGCACTTATCCTACAATCCATTCATTATATTTGGGCTTGACACCAGCGAGAGTGTACAGTACACAAGCGGCTATGAACGATACTGGAAGTGTACTAAGAACAGTTGTAATGAAGGTTTTGAGCTCCCTGGGAAGAGTAGCTTACCTCAGCCTTCTGCTGAAGAAGGAAGCTCCTGCTGAAGGTACTCCAGTGCATCACTAACAGACATAATAGCCTTTTCAGGGTAAAGTTTTCCTCTCTTTGAGAAACAGTCATAGATTCTGACATGCTTATTCTTTGTAACTTGGGTCAACTCCTTTGACTTTCTACTTCAATATTTCCATCTATAAAAAAAGAGGATACTTTACTTAGCTCTTAGAGATATCGTGAGGATATTTCCATATTACTATATTGCTATTAACATGCAAATGCACTCTACTGTGAAATACAATGCATATTGCTTTTGAAAGGCCACCAGCCCATGTTTTAGGACATACAAAACATGTTTCAAAACTGTTTTTCTTACGCATAATAGAGATGGGTCCAAATTGTAGTAATTCAGACACGACTCGCACTCTACCAAAACATTTGACTTAGTTGTTTAGAGTTGGAGTTCAGGGTCAGGTCTGTCTGCTATGACCAGACACCAACTATGAAGGAGAAATCCCATGGCTTTCAGATAAGGGTAAAATCCTGGCCCCATGGAATTTAATCAGAAGTTTGACAGAGCTCCTATTTTAGCACTTCAGGATGGAAAGTTTTGACAATATCTTTTTGTTATCCCTCAGCCCCTGGCTCGTGGATCTGGGTAAGCAATATTATGTTCAGGACTTAAAACAGAAAGAGGACTATTGCAGTGTATCCCAATGGCTCTTGAAAGCTACAGTCTGGAAAACACTGAAACAAATGTGGAAATTTATCAGACAGACAATTTGTCCCATAATTCAGTACACAAAGGGAGGACCCAGAGGTAAAGCACATCTTCATTACTGCAGACAAATCTTCTTGAAAAATTCTGAGCAAGCTGGGACAGTCCTGATATTGAGGAAATGAGAAAATACAAACACTGTGGCATTAAGACATTGTGGCATTAAGATGCCAAATTAGCAAGGGGAAAAAAAACCAAAACATGCCAAACCCTAAGAACATACTTTTGGCAAACATATTTCTGAGACTTTCACCTAGCAACAGAAGGAAAAAGCTTTGTGCCTCTGAGGCTTTAGATTAAGATTGCTTAAGAAAGCAAGGCATTTTCACAACCCATCACCATCCTCACAGACTGGTATCACAACTAATGTTTGCAGGAGTACACGATTTGCAGAGACAGAAGAAAACCGGTATGTGAGAACTTTCTCACTTTTTCAAGAAAAAAGACTTCTGGGGACAAAAATAAACTTAGCTACCACTTGATTATATCATTGTTCACAAGTGATTGCACTAACAGGGATGGAGTACCTGGAAGTATTTTGCCTTGGTTTTGGTTTTCAGCACATGGAGCCATACATTGCAGAAAGGTTTAGTAAGAGGCAGTCTCTACCCTGTGATGGTAGCCTACACGACGCTGTTGGCTGCTTTTAGTACACAAAAAAGTTGTATCTGATGGAAGACAGAGGAGAGTATTTAGAGGCAAAGCCATGCAATTGCACCTAGATTTGGTTTGGATTTAAACATTAACATTTTAGAATTTTTCAGTTTAAAATCTTTAAAAGCAACACTTTCTTTTTAGAATTTTTTGCATGTATATTACTAGCGGTGGGATGACTGTGCATGACTTGCTGTGAAACAGCAGACTAGGATGGAAGCAGGAGACGTGTTTGGCCAAAGCAGAGACTGAGGAAGGAAGGGTGTTTCTTAAAGTGTTTAATTATGTTCTCTCTTTTTTCCACCCAATACCTGAATCAGTGATCAGTAGCTGGTGCTGACTGGGAGTACATAAAGTAAAAATTCCCTGAGTTGAGAGTGTTTCACCTGTGACAGAAAAAGGAGGAAAAAACCTCCCAAACCCAGTTATCCCTCCTTCCAATTCCAGGAAATTCAAAACTGCCTCCCCTCACTTTTTTTATTAACCCTAGCAATGGGCTGGTTTCTCAGAGGCTCATCAGTTGTGTGCCTATCTGCAGTTACTCTCCCCATCTCCCACTTGGGTAGCCAGGCCCTTCACTGTCCTGCTGCACCACATGCTCTCTCTTTTCATCTCATTTGCTTTCAGGTCTCACGACCATATTTTTATTCCTGTTCCTATCTGTATGCCTCCCTCTGCTGTTTGTTTTTTTTCATTCTGGACTTCACAGTTGTATCATTTGTATGAAGTACAGCAGTTCAGAACACATTCTCCTAACCAGCAGTGCTTTTCCAAGGGATGCTGGGGAAGGAGCAGGTGGTTTTAGTCACACTCATCGTTATACTATAATGATCACTCCATTGACTTAAGAGAACCCTACCCATGACGGCAGGATTAAATTCAGAATCACTACAATTTATTAGAAGTAATCATCTAGGTTCAGATACAGCCAGTCTCAGTTACGAGACAAATAATTTAATGGAACTATTTCCTAAGTTAAAACTTTCATGAAAAAATCAAACCCCAAAATTCTGTTTTTCAGCTTTCAGAATGCAATAAGCTTGAATCTACACCCATTCCCACTGGTGAAACTACTTGGATGAGGTAGATTCATTTCTGTAGTATAAAAGTACCACAGTGCAGAATCAGATCAGAAAACACACTGGGGAATAATGTAATAAAGTGTCCAACTGCAGTGGTTTTTTCACTCATATGTGTTAATGGTTATTGAAGACAATTTAAATTGTGTGAATGATATCCTTCAGCAAATGAACGCTGTACACTGGCTGGACTTAATGAAGTTGCCTTTACACAGGCAAAAATAGAGGAAAAAGCAGCATAACTATCACTACCAGAGAACTTCCACATTTATTTCAATAAAGTACATGGAATTAAGGATTCTATTACATTACCTTTAACCGTTTTCTAAAACTCATAGGAGCCACTGCCAACTTTTCTGGTTTTCAAAACAGAAAATTAAAATTCAGTGTGTCTCATATTCACACTTTACAGATTATGTATTTAGACTGTATCTTTGTACTTGCCAAGGTATTACTAAATTTCAAACATATCATATTGACTTCCTCCTATTCAGAAAGTTCCTCAGATAGAGAAAAAGAGGATAATTCCACATGATTTGTTCTGACTTATTATTGCCTGTTGTTGCTCATTACCTTGTTATCTGCTAGTGGTTACTCTTAGATAACTTATCCTGGGCTATTTCTACGAAGAGAAAACAGGCTAAGTATATTTTCCTTGGTTGTTTTCTTCTCCGCTTCCATCCTTTTAAAGGTGACCACTCTGATTTCCATTTCACAAGCCTCTAGAATTTACCTCATCCTTGATAATGTATATTGTCTTCTGCAAATGAATAAAGGGCTCAGGACTCTGGCTGTTGCTTGTGGACAAGTTTCATGACAACTGTACTCACATAAATAAAACCTAAAAGGAAAAGACAGCTCAGATATTTCATGAGACATAAATGCAGAGCCATCTAGGCAACTTCCAACTAGATTTGCAGACACCAAGGTTACAAGCAGAGAGGAATGACAAGAACTTTCCTGTAGCTGGGGCAATGGTGAGTATACACATCATATTTCATTTGTGATGTTTATAGCTATAAACATAGCTCTCAGCATATCAAGATCATCCTGTCAAGGACCAGATGTGAGACACTGGCCTTTATCATATTAAGAAGATAACAAAAACATCGTGAAGAATGCAAAATAGAATTGCATGACATGGAAAGGACCTAAAAACACATGGGGTGTGTTACTTTTACATAGTTTTCTCTGCATCAGGCTTTCTTGTGACATAAACAAAGTGTCAGATAACAGAGGAGTGGTGTGGCACAAGAGCTGAAATAGAGAAAATTGCCAGAGTTGCCTTTCCCTGACTAGAAAATGTTTCATAAGCTTCTGACAGGCTGGAGACCATGTAATCACAACATACATTTGCAGAGGTAGATGGAGTCTTGATTCAATTGCCCTACTGCTAAATAAAAATCCAAACAAGACTCTGAGAGATGTCTGTGCTTTACACTGAATTAATGAATGTTTGTCTGTGAGAGGAAATCAAATGTGACAGTAGACTTGCTTTGACAAAATCCTCTGAGCACTGACTATATAACCACCCTGAACAGTGAATATATGTTTTGAGTAATGATGTGCTAGAGACCAAGCATTTACAAGCTAAGTGAACTTAGCTATCTGACAAGAAAATGAAGGAACTGAGACATGATCAACACTGCTTAAGATGAGGCCTGGAAATAGAATATAAAGACATAAAAGCTACATACATTAAGGATACGAATCAAGCTGGCAGTCAAGGGTCAGGAGGGAGCAAGACAGCCTCTGCTAAGGACCAATTGCAGTTGTTGCTCCAACTGAGGCATAGATCTCAACAGCTAGTCACAAGTGGACCATATTCATAGCTGTCATGGTCCAGCTGAATGGGCTTGCTTAGCCAGCAACCCAAAACAGGTCTGAGAAAAGGGAGGGCCTGGACTCACTCTGCATTAAATCAACTTTCTTTGTCCAAATTGAAGTTATAGAACGGTATTGCATCCAATATAGAAGAAAGTTATTATAAAAAAAAAAAAGGGTGAAAGAATCATCCCAGGGAACAAAAAGACTCACAAAAGGAGACTGAGAAGAAAGCCTTGATAAAAAACCTTTCATGGAGGGACCAGAGGATATTGCCCACTGACTTGACAAGGGAGCAAAAAGAAGCCTCACAGCTATGGAAGAGGTCCCTTCCTCCCCCCACAAGTAGGCTCTGTCCTTTTGAAAGACAGGTTTATGACTTTGAGTATATTTTCTTCCATTCTGTACACTGAGGAAAACACAACATATCAGACAGAAATTCTGGAAAAGAAGGTTCGGCCTGGAGCATCCTGATCCTAATGTGTGCATGTCTTTCTTCCTTCCTCAAAAATTGGCATGTGATAAAGGAATTGTGCCAATGGGTTAGCCCCAGCCAGCATCTTGGCCCCATACAGCTGCTCACTCACAAACCCCACACCCTCCTCCGTGGGATGGGAAGAGAATCCAAAAGGTGAAAATAAGAAAACTTGTGGGTTGAGATAAACATAGTTCAATAGGGAAAACGAAAGCCACCTATGTAAGCAAAGCAAAATAAGGAATTTGTTCATTACTTCCCAGCAGCAGGCAGAAAGAACTGACATTCTGTACAACACGAATGTTTTACATCTTTCATGTTTTCCATTTAGTGCTAGAGTGGATGCATTGTTGTTTTCTATTTCTTCACAATACCAAAATTAATACAAAGAGTTCTGAGAAAAGTGACCACAAAGGTGTGCAAGCTAAGTGGCAGGTGAAACAGGTGCATTAGGTCTCCTTGCTTGAAGAATTCCCTCTCAACAAGATTACTGGATTAAAATCCTACTGATACAGCTAAATATAATCCTATCAAGATCAATTCACTGTACATGAGAAATGTGAAGTTCTCTACATGAACGTTGGAGGCTAAAAGCAGACACATGGGGAGAAGAAGCTTCTTCAAGACAGAAGAGGATCTGATACAGCAGATATTTAAGGAGGACTTGTCAGACAAGAGCATACTGAAAACTGCAGAAATGACGAACCAGATCAGGGCTAAGAATACTTGAACTGGTGATGCAAAAGAATAAAAATATGCGGGTACTTGAAAAATGCCTGAGTTGAATTAAAAATCCTGTAACATCCTGTCCTAAATAACTAAATATAATGCAGAAGATCAGGACTGACATATCTCATAGAGACAAGCTTAGATCTAAAGGAGGGAGGAATATTCTGCAGTGCAAATGTCTGTGACAGAACGAGTAGTTCTGCATCTTATAAAATAAAAATGTGATCTAACAGTGGAAAACTAAGTTTGATTTCTTTTATGTTAGCCCCGTGAATGTAAATGATGGATTACTGC
Organism: Ptilonorhynchus violaceus; assembly: GCA_013397565.1. NCBI lineage: Eukaryota > Metazoa > Chordata > Aves > Passeriformes > Ptilonorhynchidae > Ptilonorhynchus > Ptilonorhynchus violaceus. Next base: position 110,164 of record VZRJ01009982.1, on the reverse strand, counting down.
AGCAAAAGTAATTTCCTAAGGATAGCCTTCATAACTGTGAAGAAACTGAAGACAGTGAGAATTACTGTACTGTAAAAAAGAAATACTTCAGATACCTGCCATACAGCTTTTAGAATGAAACTGGAAATATTTTAATCTCATTTTTAATTACCATAAACATGCTGCCTTCAAATTATAGACTCAAATCATTAGCAATGTTAGAAGTTTTAAAGCTTCAAAATATTTCTTCTAAAACAGCTGTGCACTAGCAAACTCAATGATGAAAAGGCTACTACTAACCATTGTTTCCTATCATGTACAATGTACTTACCACCCACTAATAATCCTTTCTAATTTTAATTAAAATTCTAATTTCCCTAATGTCAGAATGCAGATAATGTCCCCAAAACACGGAGCTATGCAGTGAGGCCACAAAAGCTCAGAGGTCGCAGAGCTGATGGCTCTATCAGCAGCACTAAGGCTCTCCCGTAGAGGAGGGACCCGAAACTGGGCTGCTTTCCATCAGAACAGGCTAAAGCCACTTTACATGAGCATTTACCTAAGCTGTTTTTTGCTTCTCTGCCCAACCCCAGTTGCTTTTTAATTAAAACAAAGTTTTGTTAATTAGAACGAAAGCTTCAATTTCAACTTCTACTAAAAATGATTTTTTTTAAGCTGAGAACAAAAGCCTCCGTTCTCTTTGACAGATATTGGAAGCCGAAACTTCCAGGAAGAGCAACGAAAGGACAGCTTCCCTGAAAACACAAACACCCTGCTGTATCTTTCCACTTAATGTTTTTAATACAATATTTCTAGGTTTTTTCTGGTGTTGTTATTTTTTCCCCTAGTTGTCAGAGCTCTCTGTGCCTGTACATGTAGCAGGAAATTACTATTCACTTCAGAAAAATCAAAAAATAAAGGGAGTGTGTGCAGAAGCCTCTCTTGCCAGGACTGCAGAACTCTCACTTTAGACTCTGCTGTTGCTTTTAGCCTTTCTCTGTTTTCCTTTACCAGTAAAGCCCCATGTGGCCTGTGTTAACACTAGATAATAAGACAACACCCAGCAGGATTACAATGAATAATCCTCTAGTGACTATGCAGGTATGTTATCTGAGAATAATGCAGATTTTCTTATCTTCTTTCTGAACAGAGCTTGTTTGTGTTCTTATAGCATCTACCAGCCCTAATGTGCATATCATAATCAAGGATATGCACAACCACAAAACAAAACACTCTGTCTTTTTGTTGTTCACCTTCAACTCTAAAGTACTTTATCTTGTTTTCCAAGAACAGATGCACTTGGGAACGAACCCTGAGATGGCAGCACTGTCAGAAGCTCCCACGCTCCAGATGGAAGTTGTTCTTCCTGTGGCTCAGCCTCATGTCTAGCACACAGCTCTTCTGTCACCATTTCACTCCTCCTTTTGCAAGAGTTGAATCAGGAAGGAGCAGCTGTAGGCTTCTGAGGTGAAAGGCTTGCTTCAATACATTATTGCAAATTTCATCCTGTAAGGAAAAAAGGGACTAGATGAATTCTTTGTGGTCCTGAGTGCACTAATAAGCCTTAATGGCTCTAAGCAGCCTCATCTACAGCTTCTTCTTACACCCAAAGGCCCAAGAGCTCTATTTAAGCACAGCCCTGGGCCTTCAGTCCTTACCTGTATTAGAAGACTACTAAGCCTGTGCCATAATAATTCTTGATCAAAGCTTCAACCTGTGGACTTCCTGGCTTGACATCAGCCTGGTCTCATTGCCTTGGTGGTTGCTGGACCTCATCCTAACCACAACTCAGAGATTTTGCTCCTGGCTTCACATTGGATCTCTCTCTTCATTGTGATATTGCCTTATAATCTGGACTTCTGCCTGATTGTGACTGTCTCTAGGTCTGTCTGACTTAACTGAATGTGAAACTGGGTCCTGGATGGTGAGGTACCTGCCCTGACAGGTAAGTTACCAATTTTTGCTCACCAGTCACCTTCCCTTAGGGAACAGTCCTGTCCTTGCCATTCCCTGACAACCTCAAACATCAGGTACGCCTTTAAGTTACCTGAATCCTTGCTGTTTTAAATGGGTTGGAAATATGCCCAAATTAAAAGCTATGTCAAAGATGGAACAGAGCTTCTCCACTTTCATGCATCAGTTTCCACATCCTTTTTCTGACCCTCATTTTAACAGGATTGGTAGTTGTGGTGTCTCTACAGGAAAAAAATAGATAATTCTGTGACCCTTGCACGGGCCTTCAGCACAACTTGAAGAACTCCATGTTTTTTATGGAGCTCTCAAAGTGTGAAAATGTGAACTATGGTGTCCTTGAAAATAGCTTTTAAAGCATTATTCTGTCACAAGACAAAACGTAAATGAGTCATGAATTGCACACATGCGCAAGACTGCTTCCCAAAGCTAGACTCAGTCTATTCCCTAGACCACAATCACCGTTTTGAATTAAAGCTCCACGGTAAGAAAGCCTGTGTGAGTAGCTCTTGTCAGAGTGAATTATCTCACTCCAGAGCCCTCCTCTAGGGAGAAGTATTGTTTAATTATAAAAAGCTTCGTACAAAGAAACTTCATATCTAATGATGAAAACAAAATTGTTCTCTGTATTATTCAACATTTTATAGCTCATTGCTGAGAAGACAAAGCAATCTTCCACAGCTAGGAATATGTACATGTCTTTCTACAGAAGTATTAAAACCTACTGAAGAAAGAATACTCAGCCTTTTAATTAACTCTGATTTCAAGGAACAGAATGAAAAGATTGTGAGAGGAACATTAGCTCAAGATAATGGACTCCTAGTGACACTGCTACATAATTGAGGTATGGCAGATGATTTTATGAAAATTAGAACAAAAATACTTATTTTTGGAGTTGGAAACATTAATCCTTCGTCAGTTTTTCTTCATCACTAGTTAGCAGGTCAGTGCTGAAGGTGCCAGATATCTTCCTGACTGTACTGACAGTACTTTCTCTTGAAATAAGTGGAGGTGCTCAGCATTTCCAACAGTTATACAGCATTTCGCAACTGTTTTCAGTACTGTCAACTGGCAGGCGATGACAACCTGAGGTACACGCTGATGCTACTTGAAATACAGTAACATATGTTAGTCGCTCATGGTAGTTCTTATTACCACGGACGTGTTCAGAAGTGCTAGGAGAAGAGGAGGCTCAGGGGTAACCTTATCACTCTCTTCAACTCCCTGAAAGGAGGGTATAGCCAGTTGGGGGTCCGTCTTTTCTCCCAGGCAACCAGCAACAGGACAAGAGGACACAGCCTTAAACTGCGCCAGGTGACGTTTAGACTGAACATTAGGAAGAATTTTCTCATAGAAAGGGTGATTAGACATGGGAGTGGACTGCTCAGGAAGGTGGTGGAGTCACTGTCTGCCCCTGCAGGTGTTTAAGGGAAGGTTGGATGTGGCACTTAGTGCCCCGATCTAGCTGACACGGTGGTGTTCGGTCATAGGTTGGCCTCGACGATCTGAGAGGTCTTTTCCAATCGATTCTGAGAAGTCACATTTTGAGGTGGAAAAAAAAGAAAAAAAGCAGTGTGGGGTTCCTGTTCTGATGTTCGTCTGAGACCACGTCTGTTAGTTTTTCGGGCATACTTCAGGCAGCATTTTATTTCCATTGTTACCACCTTCTCACTGCCTAAGTTATTCCATAACACCACGCTGGATGACCGACACAGGGCTGCCGTGCCACATATGACCGCACTTTTCCCTGCAATCTGCGCAGCTCACGGTTCCCACTGGAAGGAATAGCGCCGCTTGGAAGAAAGGCGGTTTCTTTCGGAAGTCCCAGGGCATCACCCGCGCGTGCTGCGGCGGCTCCCGCCGGGCCGCCCCCC
>VZRJ01009982.1:49243-105990 GCA_013397565.1 Ptilonorhynchus violaceus | reverse complement strand
CGGGCTCCGGAGCCGCTCCGCCGCGGGCCGGCTGTTGCCAAGTGCCGAGCGCGCACCCCGGGCCCGCGCGCCGCCGTTGGAAGCCGGCCGCGTTAAGTACCGAATGCAGTTCAAATGTAGCTCCTGTGACTGCCGGTAACCTCCTTCCCTTCGCACTGCGAGAATAATCTCCTGATGTAGCAGTGCTCTGGGGAGTGAAACCTCGTTACTGTCCCCGGTCCCTGGCCGCTGTCAGCCGCGCCTCTGTGTCTCTATTAGCAGGCCTTGGAAATGGCTCGCTTCCAAAACAGCGCTTGCTTGGGGTCTGAAAGGGGTTTTGCTCAACGTACTCCGTGATCGTTCCGATGAGATTCAGACAGCTGCTTGAAATAATAGCAGTGTGTTTTGTGTAACACACAAATTGTGTGTTACAGCAATGCACTGTAGAATCGTTTTTCTGAGAGGAGGAAAGCTGTCAATTCAGTGTGTCACTGAAGATGTTTCTAACGTGTTTCATGCTGCTGCTGTCCAAACAAAACTGAGCTCTTGGGACTGAGATCAGGGTACCTTTGAAAAACGGTTGATTTTCATCTGGCAATTTTCATAACTTCAATCATTTCAACTTAATCGTAGGAAATATGAATCTGTTTGATCTGTTAAGTGTTAATGCAACTGAGGGCCTGCTAATGCTTGCTAGTTATCAACCTCATTTTTGAGGTTTTGTAAAGATAGGAGTCAGTACTGAGTTGTTAGTCCACAGGGATCATGATGGGCAGTAGCAGAACTGTGTATGGAGTGGTACTTCCCACTTGTCTTTGTCAGGGCTGTTCTTCAGCAAGTGAGAGTTTAGAGCTGATACAGTTGGGGTTTTAAATGATGGGGAAAAATGAGAAGAGAGGAACACAATTACATTGTTGGCTATCAAGTGGCTGTAGAAGGGTCTGGTGAAATTTTCTGTGCTGTTTTGTTTTAGTTCCCTGCAAACTTCTGAGGTCATTTGTTGTTTCAGCCATGTACTAGTTTTAATCAAAACTCCTGGGCTTTGAAGTAATTTGTTTTGTGATTATACAACTTTCCAAAACTTGGCCACAGAACCCTCCTTTCCAGATGCTGATTTAATTTGTCGACTTCAGATTTGAAACTAGTTGGGGAAAAAAGAGGTTGTGGTCACTTGTGGACCCTTTGGTTCCTTTTTTTTTTTTAATGGTAGAGTTGTGAAGATCATAGAATCATTTAGCTTGGAAAAGACCCTAATGTAAGTAAACTGAATTTGTTGAGGCTGAGACAGCATAGACCTAGCAATAAATAATCTTTTTTTCTACTTTAATCACGGGTTATGGAAAGAACTCCTTTTAAACGCGCTACTTTGTCAAATTAGTTAAATGACTTTTCAGTAAAGGGCCATCCAACTCATATTTCTGCTGCACCTGTAAACCCCCAGAGTACCTCAAACTCTGTTCTATAAATGCTTATTGGTATTTGTTGACTTTTACAACACAAGGAGGAATTTTCTGATGTTGCAGGAAAAAATGCTGGACTTGTACACTTTTTACAGCGAACTGAAGTGGGACGGAAAGTCAGTCTTCTGTGGTCCTCTTCTTTAAATAGTGCTTGCTGTATTATTTCAGGGTTTTGCTCCAAAGAGAAATAAAATGCAGAAATGAACGGAAAATAATTTTGGGGGAAAGGAAGTTTATTAAAGATTGCTCATTTTTAGATTGCCTTTTCTTAAATTCTGTTGAAGTGATTGGGAAGGGTCTGAGGTGATGCAGCACTCACCCATTTTCTTTTGCCTGCTTTTACACTTTCAAATAAATGATTGTGAAACTACCTAGTAAAGAAACTATGCATATTTTGTATTCTGTGAAGTTGTGTTCCAGCCTCCTCTCCGTCCAGTAGATCTTTGCATAGAACACTTAGCCAAGTTTTAATGAACTGTGTCGAGCCAGTTATTAGGCTTTCATCTCTTCACTGATTACTGTTTTACCACCTGCTCCCCCACTGCATTTCCCTCAAATTCTGTTTCCTGAAGCATGCGGGAGAGTTTTCTAAGGGCTTTTTCTCCCTTCCTGTGCTGTATAATTCCTCTTGCTTTAGGCTGCCTGTCAGATAACTTATCTCTTAGTCTCTTGGTCTTCTGTTTCAGAACAGAAGATAAATTTGTTGGAGATATTACATAACATCATATACTGAAAACTTCCCAATGGGCCAAGCAGCATGGTTTGTTTTAGTTCTGTTTGTTTCTTTTTCATGAACATGCATCAAGCTCTACATTAATCAAATTTCTGATTAAACACAGAAGAACAACTTCTGTTGTTCAACAAAGTGGAGGATTGTGAAGGAAGACAGAAAAAGACCTTTGGTGAAGAAATAGCGCTAGCTGTGGAAAACAGCATGGTCAGTCTTACTTCCTACAAGTGTGGGTTTTTCTCCAGTCTATGCAATGGGATTAAAGTAGTACAAACACAGAAGTTGATGATACTGTTCTCCAAACAGTAATGTGGACATCTTGGTCAGGTAAATTGAGGTTCATAAGAGAGTATGCTGTTAATGAAGATCTCGCTTCTATGGCAGATGTACAGTTGGGGAGCAGAGGAGCAGTAGCAGAAAGCTTTTTGAGGGAGATATTTGTATAGTCACTGGTTTTACAGGGAGAGTGAAGCAGCAGAGTTCTTCGCCTAGGCCACTTTGGCGAATTGGTGAAGGAGTTAAAAATACTACTTTTAAATGTCAAACGATTCTTTAGATTCTTTCTTGAGTGAACCGTCTTTACTGTTTGAGGTTTTTTTCCCCCTCAGTATTCTGACGTGGTCATAATGATGTTGAATTAATTAATCTTTCCTGTTTTGTTAGACAGCAGTTACATTTAACTTTTATTAGAAGAGGCAGTTAATGCTTATATGGTTAAGAAATATATATCATTTAATATAGAAGTGATGGGCACAGTGTTGGTCATTTATTTTGTTGAAAAAAACCTGACCCACCAAAAAATGTTTTTCCCAAAGCCTTTGATTCATTTTAGAGGACTTTCTCTAGATTTTGCTTGAGTGATTTCTTTTGCTGTTCTCTTGTCTTTTGGGTAAAGTTGATAACCTCTGCGTTTAGCTTCAGCTGGTCAGTAGTTTCCTTCCTTCCCTCTGCTGCCTACAGCTCTTCCACTAGTACAAAGGGGAGAGTCATGCTCGGAGTTTAAAACTGGAGCAGTGTGAAGGGCTTTGTAAGGCTCTTACTTCTGTTGAGAATGGGGGAACAAATATTGAGACAAGTGTGACTTTCACAAGTTTTCTAGGTTTTAGAAGGTCTAGTAAGCAGAAATTAGAAAAAATAAGTTGAGTTTGAAAAATGAATACTTCAATACTTCATGGTATTTATGATTAGTAGAGGAGATATATTGTTGCTGCCTTGTGGACTAATTTGGACCCTGGACTTGAAGACTCTGCGTCGTTTTGGAGATGTTTTTATAAATTAGCTTTGATCAAGGAGGTAGTTTCTCTGCCTAAGAAACTCTTATCAGTTTAGACACATTAGAAGCAGCTCTGTGGAGCTTTATCGTAAAACATACACTTGTCCAGCTTGTGGGAACAGCAAATTGCATGCTTGTCTAGTGACTTGTCTCATTTTTGTAATTTCATACTGTGGTAGAGAGAGTTGGTGGAGCTTGATGTTCTGAGGACTGACACTGACTTCTAAAAGGAAGGCCTAAGTGTTGAATTCTATAAATGCAGCAAGTGAAGTTCAGGAAACAGTACTCATAATAGGCCACTGATTAGCAGCACATACGTTAAAAGTGTTTTATTCAGAGTAACTGGTTCTGGATTGTACGCAGTTGAAATCTGGAGCAGTATTTTACTGTATTTGTTATAAAACAATGTTTAATTCCATCTGTACTCTACAAGAAGAAAATCTGTTGCAGATGTAACGTGTATAGTAGCATAAGAAGCCTCTTGAGAACAGCTAAAACTGTTTGACAGATGGTAAGAGGCATTTGGGAAGTGAGATTTTCATCTTGAGGAAATAGCTTGGACTTCTCATGCTAGGAGAGGAATAAATAAACCTCATTTTCTTCACACTCTTAATTGTGGATGTGAGATTTTATCTCAGCTTGTTCCCTCAGCACAGGGTACAGCACTGATCATTCATCCACTAAAAATGCTACATCTGTCTCTCTAGAAGTTCTTAAGTTTACAGTGACTTTGACACAATATGGAAATGTGTGTATTTGATCTTCCTCTTTTTTCATTTAACCATTCATTCATCCATTTGAAAGTGTTCTGACTGCATCTAAGTTTGAGCTAGGTCATATGCTATCTGTATGTTCAGACATTTTCCAGTGCATTAATCCTGTCACCCAGTGTTTGTGCTGCAGTACTGCAGAAGCTGTTAATATGACTATTCAGTTGAGATAAGGAAAAAGAGTATGTTTCCTTCCAGAGTTATCTCTTTCTTGCCTGCAAACAGAAGCCGTGATATTTTGAAGGTTATTTCGAAAGACCAGTGAGTTTCTTTTGAAAAGGCTTGGACTTGGAAGTGCAGCTATAATACTGGTCATTTAGACATGTGAAAAAACATTTTTATTTAATTGAGTATTCTTGCACAACTTAGGGAAGCATCAAGTTCATGAGTTATAAAAGATTCCTGTCTTTATTCGAAAGGTGAGATGTGACTTATTAAGATTCATCAAACATTTTTGGCCAGGTACACAGCAAGTTCTTTTGCTTGAAATTTCACATGGGTTTTTTTTTCCTAATTACTTCTAAGACATGTAGTAAAAAGCATCCTTTATGGGCAAAGTGAATACATTTTTTAGGTAAAATATGGGTGACGTTTGCTTAAATATTGCATTGACCTAATTTTTTAGTTACTATGTTCATATTTTAAGGTCTTGCAATTTTTGCAGGTTTTAAAAAGTAGTGTGATAATGCTGTAAATCTGTGATTAGATTTGAATTGTGATCTGAATTGAGAAATTTGAAACATTAGTTTCCCTGGTCTAGTTGCAGTGTAGTAGAAAAGATCACTTGGTATGAGGATACATGGTGAGAGATATAAGCTCTTTTCAGTACTAAATAGCATGTTTTTTCTTTATTCTTGCACATTGAGTTCTGATGTAAATAGCTGCTTACAGGTCACTGTTTTTTCTGTGAAGCAGGCCATAACATGGTTTGTTTGCGCAGGGGATGAAGATACTGTAGAGTTTATGACTGGAGTTAGGGAAAAATACTGTTCACAGCCACATGAAGCTTTCAAAATAAATCCCCACGAGTTTGCCACCCCCTGTGCAAGCTGTTCTTCCAGTCTCATCTCAGAGGTGGCTGCCCAAGGGACCTGCAATGTGCGTGGGACCAGCTGGTGGAGAGGAGCAGGGTAGGAGTTTTTTCTTTGTGTGGTGAGATGCTGGTGCTGCCAGGAAAAGAGGAGGCAGTTTATTTGCGGTGGAGATTTCGGTGCTACTTGTGAACCTTTATGCTGCATTAGTCAAATACTGTTCTGTAGCACAGAACGGAGAGCTAGGATATTGTTTAGGCATTAAACCAGTGAGTCTGCATAAACTGCAGTTCGTTGTTTTGCAACTGTGGAACTCATATCCGGCTGCACCATACTGTACCAGGAGGGCAGGTTTCCTATTGTTCCTCACTGGAGAACCAGTCTTAGAGAAGGACTGAAACATACTAGAGTTTCAGTCTGAAACTCTAAATACATAACAAATATGAAAACAAATACTTAATATGGCTGTAAAAGGTCACCAATCTCCTTCCTTGCGTGAGTTTTCCTTTGTCAGATAAGAGGTCTGTTATAAGGCTTTTGATGTAAGCAGAGCTCTTGTGATATTTCTTTTAGTACTTTTTCCAGTGGAAAGCAGTCACAAGAACGAGTTTATTTGTGTCTCTGAATGGAACTACTCTCATCTAGAGTAGTGCAATTGATTACATAATGGAAAGAAAATGTTTAGGTCTACAAAAATGTATTATGGCAATGCATATAATGCAGTCTATCTTACTTGGGTCTGACTCTTAAGAGTGAACTATTTAGCTTTTTCTTCTCCCTCATCTCCACATGTGTAGTACGAAAATGAGGCAGCTCATCTGCCTGATGCAGTCATTTATTTGTTCTTAGGCATTTTACCATTGGTGCATCTCCTACTCTGTAGATGGCCACAGATAATCATTGTCCTTCCGGTGTAGGAACACATCAGTTGTGCCAGCTCCTCGCCACCTACACCATGGCTGCTGAACATGAAACTGCATTTGTGTGCTTCACTGAACACTGGCTCTGTAGAGTTACAACTGGGAGCTAAACTAAATGTAAATTGTAGGAGTGGTGCTGGCTGGAGGTAGTGTGAACTCCTGGAGATGCTTTGTTTCAGGCCGTGGTCATTTCCAGGAGAAGAGTACCTATGAAGTCAGCCAAGTGCTTTAGAAATTGGACCTCTTTTTCCCCTAGTAGGTGGATTTTTTTTGATAGAATTAATTGCATTTTTTTTGATAGAAGTCAAATACTCTAATATGACTAATGCCAGTGTTGTCATTTCTCCACAAGTCTTGGAAGCTGCTGTACTGCCGTTTTTGAAGGACTGTTGGACACTCAAGATTACTGGATTTTCTTACAGAGAAGACTGTAACCGTAAATGAGTAACTTTAAAGAAAGGATATATATTTTAAGTATTTGAAACATGATGATTCTATTAATGCATAGTCCGTACATAAATATGGAATAAAGTATCCAAAGACATTAGGTTGGTACCTGTGGGAAGTGTTAACTTTTTGTAGTATACAAGTCCTAGAAATAGAGGAGTGGTTCTGAGTTGAAACATGAAGAAGATAAAAATGACAAGACTTGGAAGTGGTACAGCTATTGCTCCTTTTAGCAAGGAGTGTTTGATTAATTATGGATATGTTTAATCCAAGTCTAGAGGAAACAGAGTTTGTCTAGAAGCAGAGTTAAATAGAGAAAATGGGCTTAAAATGATTTATCGAAGGTGTCAAATAACAGCTAGTGTGATTGGGAGGGAAAACTGCAGAGGAAAGGTTCTGTAGACTGGGCCAGAAATAGGTATCAATTCGGTGTCAACTCATTGTTTCTAATGGCTTGTTCTCTTTCTGAACTATATTGGCACATGGAGATATTGTATAAAAGCTAAACTTTGTTAATAGTCTGGACTGTAAATCTGGGCCAAATGGAAAATTTGGCTTTGAATAATCTCAGTGGCTTTGTTACATGTACTATACAGCCACCATACATTTATTCTGGGTATGGTATGCCAGACAATATAATTTTGGAAAACATATTAAATATTGCTAATATGACTGTACATTTGAGTAACTGATTATGATGCAGCAGAGCTTAATGCAAAAGTGCTCTCTTCCCTTAATGATCGTTATTCCTAATGTTCTCTTTCCCGTTTGGGAGGTGGAGAGGTCTGTGCAACAGGAGAAGTCATTCAGGTCTTGTATTGGGGAGCCAGAGGTCTACAAGAAGAAATTTCCATATCAATATTAGTTTTTAGGCTTGTATATTTTCCAGCTCTCCAGATGCCTGATCATGAGTAATTCTCTGAATAAGAAATCTGCTCCTCCTCTCTTCCCTGTTCTTCTGGGGGGACCTTACAATGCTCTGTGCTTCTCTGTGGTATTGCCTTCGGGTTTTTGTCCTTCATAGTATACTTTTCCAATTCAGGCAATATCATGAAAGTTATGGTAATGTGGAGGAGAGGGAAGGAAGGAGGATTGAGGAAAACTGTTACATTCTTTACTGAAGTAGCAGATAGAATTAATTTAGTGTGACTGAACATCTGGCCATGCTTCTTGTAGCTGATGTCTAACATACTTTAAGTGGATGTAATGTGCACATTACTAATGGAGGAGTATCTTTTGTGAGTAAAGACCACTTGCTTCACTTTCCTGACCTAATGGCATCTGCTCTGCCAGTGTTGAGGTGGCCTTTTTGCTTCTCTTCCATCCATTTTTTTCTGTGTAAATAGGATGGTGAGGGCCTCCTTTTTGATAGCTGTATTGAGGAAAAGACATCTGGGATTACTGCTTTTTCGTGTGAGATATGACCTGTCTACTTTGTCTGCAATTCCAGCTACATTACCTGTTCCAATTTCACTGGATACTTACCATCTTTCTTCTGCCTTCGTCTCCTACAAAAATCACCATTAAAGTGCTGAAGGGAATTTTCTGTCTGATTTCTTGTAACTCTAGGCACCATCTGACTAACTGTGGCTTGAGCTGTTTTTCAGGAGATTATAGTTGTAGAAGAGGGCACGATGATAACCTTACATTCTCTGCAGATAGAACAGACACTGTGGAGGTCTACTAGCTGGGGGAGGGTTGGTTTTGTTTTTTTCTTTTCCTGAAGTGATAAGCTTGCCTGTGTTACTTAGACAGTGGTATGTGCTGTCTGGATGCAATGCCTATGTAGTACCTGCTGTACTGCAAGGACTTGCTGAACCTGTAGAACATAATTTGCATGTGTGCATGTATATATTTGCATAGAAAAGAAGTGTCCTAGCAATACATTAGAAGGAGATAACCTCCTGTAAGCTGCTAGCTGGCAATCCTCAGTGCAGGGCTCTCAGCGAGGTCTTCAGGCTAATACAACAGTTGGGGTAGCTGTGACCTGGAGTCCTTCGTCTTATTTGCAGTCTGTTTTAGGAAAAAAAATAGGTTTTGATATGGATAAATAAAACAGTTTTGATTACCTTTATGATGCAAATTGTAGACTTTGAAGGTACCTCTGCTTTAATCAGCGTCTTTAAAAAAAATAAATTTCTAAATTGAGTCTGCACAATACATTAAAAGTTGCCATCCTAACACTAAGGATCTTGCTGGGCTGTCTGTTACAATCTGTTGCAGGCTGGAAGATTTATGTTGCAGTAAATATTTCCTCTACTTAAATTACAATTTTGTAATTTCTCGTCAGTAATTAAAATGTACTCTTTGTGATTGTAGAGAGAAGCCAATAAACTAACACTTGTTTCTTCTTTTGTACGCAGAATTAAGGATCCCACACTAATCTACCTAGGAAAATTTACTGCTTGCTGTTTTTAAAAACCGTACCTTGACTCTAGCTTGCAAACAGGATTGTAGTTAACTGTTACAAACCTGTGCTGCCTTGAAAAGGGTCAGGATAAACCTTAATGCAAACATTAAAATACTGGGGATAGAAAGTCATCAGGGTACTTGCAAGCAGAAAGCATTTCCTCTACAGAAATTACAATTACATCTATTTAAATAGCACACAAAATTACTGAGTGTGAGCAGAATTTTTAAGATGCAGTTTTGAAATCATCAACAAGAATGAATGTTCTTCCTTGATGAAAAAAGTTCTCCTTTGATTAAAAAAGAAAGTCTGCTAAGGCAAAGAAGCACTGAGCAGAAAGCTTATACATACTAATCAAGGTAGAATGCAGAATAGAGAGAAATGAGCTGCCCTATAAAATGAAGGAAAAACTGGCAAAAAAAAAACCTGGGAGAGGGTACAGATGGATCTGTACCATGTCAGCTACTTTAATTAAATATTAACTATACCCGCTTGCTGTCAGTGCTTCATAGAACACTGCTCAATATTCCTCTCCATGCACTAACAAGAGTATTTTCTTTGAAGCTTAATAATCAGGTTTTTTAAGTGTCATCATCTCTGGTTGACAGCTTGGAGCAGGGAAACATATTTTTTTATTATGTAAACTAGGAACTGGTGTAAGGAAATGAGGCCTGTCGTGTGAGAGGGCGTGGTTTTTGGTGGTTTTGATTTGTTTTCTTTTTAAATTTGTCAAAGACCTCTGCTCTGATCACTGTCAGATCACGTGTTACAAATTGTGCTATTTTGGTGACACGTTCCTGTTGAATTAAAACAAACTTTTGTAGTTTTCCCTGTGTTTTTGCCTTATAAACAATATTTGTCTTCAGTGAACTTAAAAAGTTTCCTTGTACATCTTATTGTTGATTTCTACCATCTTCCTAAACAGAGCTTGATTTATGGCAAAAAGAAGATTAAAGATCTGGTAGGTGGTGGTTATTTTCAAGCATAACAAATCAATGACTGCGTGTTGTACCATTTATTCAGTATAAATATTTATTTTTTGTTACTAATTAACCAGAAAAGAACTTTAGTACGCATATATTTACTATTTATTTTATCAATTGTCAAACTATATTTCATCCTTCTTTATGAAACGAAGAAAGCTGGTTGTTTTCTGTGTAAGTCTCTTTCCTCTGTGATTGTTTTTGTAAATATAATCTGCTTATGAACAGGACTTGTGTTATCTCTTAATGTAAATATACTGAAATAATCTTCATCTTATTAGTTGCCATATTAGCAGCATAGATGGAACTGGGGCATGAAGAGTATAAGGCAAAAGTCAACATTGAGCTGTACTGCTTCAGCTGTTGTATTTGGTGAATGCTTTGAAGTATCACCTGTAGTCTTTTATTCAAAAAGAGAAGAAATTATTTATCTTTATATCCTATATAGATTAAATGTTTGCCAGTAGGAATCTCAGACAAATATATTGCAGATACTGCTTTGCCTATCTTCCTGCATTTTTGTTCTTTGTTCCCTTACATGGATCTATTTCTGAACTCTGTTCCTTAATTATTCTGGATAATAATTTGTGGACTCCTTCCTGTAATTACAGGTACAAGAATTCATTATGCCTCAGAAATACTTACCAGCATGACACTTCTCATGCTGTGAACAGTTAAAAATCATATCTTCCTGTCTTCTTTATCAGAACTAAGCATCAGGCTGATGAAGATCCAGCATTAGATTACTGCTTGGCTTAGTCTGCCTTTGGGAAGAAGAGACCAGTAATTTTTTTGTAACACTGTGGTCACTTGATATTGCTGTGTAGCAACAGAAGGCTCAGGCTTCTCAAACTACTGGCTCTTTTGGTTTTTGGGTTTAATTTTAAACTTCAGGAAGCTAAGCCTTGTTGCATTTTAAGAAGACAGTGTTAAGGGTAACTTCACTGCGTATTGTTCTTAAGAACTAAAGACAATGAGTTTTAATTTGTTTTTCCTTTTAATTCTGTATGTGGAATATTGTCTGGCAGTCGACTATTTGTGAATTTAGTATGTACCAAAGTATTTGTGCTGGCAGCCCTGGTAGAGGAAAGGGAAATTAGAGTGACAGAGACCTGGCATTGCTCTCAGTGTACAGTGTCCAGAAGCGATAGCTGAAACGTGTCTGAGGTATTGCACATAAATTTGAACTGTGATTCGTTGTAGGCATTTTGTGGGTTTTAAAAAACTGCTGAAGTTTCCAGTGTTAGCAAAAAATTTTGTTTAAACAGTTTGGTGGATTTTTTGTGGTGTGATTTGGTTGGGGTTTTTTTTACTGTTATTTTCTTGTAAGTGATTAAAACATAAACTGCTGGTTTAACAGATATTTCTATCTTACAAATGCAGACTTAAGAAGCTTGGGTTGTCTTTCTTGCCAAATGAGTAGCATCTGTTGCGATTCATTTGGCTTTAAGGTGTTTGGAGGAGTGTTGTGGAAGCAAGCTCTTGGCTCATAGAATGATTTTCTGAATATAGTTTAGTGCCTTGGTAGAGACGGTGTTTGAGTTTGTACGTCCGTCTGTAAACTTGTGGATGGAGGGAAGGAAGAAAGGGATGCAGTGGGGGGTTTTTGTTTGTTTGTGGGTTTTTTTTGTTTGTTTTTTTTGTTGTTGTTTTTATTTTATCAGTTAGCAGATGGTGGTTTAATGACTTGTAGCTTGCAATAGCTGACCTTCTGCAACCTGTACACTGTGTTCTGCAGCAAGGCAGCCCAGACAAGGGAAACTGTAGAGGAGGAAAAAGTAATTGCTAAACAAGTTCCATGTGAAGACTTTGAAAAGGACCTGAGTGAAGGATGGTGTGCACATGTTATCAGGGTTTTACTTTTCAATCTGAAAGCTCTCCCTGAATCCTTGCTCCCTTCTCCAGCATCAGGGGTCCCGAGGGTTGAGTTGTGAAAGAGAAGAAAAGAAACAATGGGGCTTTTTTATTACCACTTACAGGTGTAATAGGTACAAATTTCCAGCTTCACTTAGTATCTGTCCTCTTCTTGTGACACAATGCTGCTGCTGCCATCAGTACTGAAAGAAAGTCCCCTTGAGCTCTGGGGGCCTTAGTCACCATCCTGTTACAGGGTCATGTTTGCTTGAAATTTGTTCTGTGATTTAAAAAAAATACATTTTTTTTCCGTGTTTATCCTGCTGTAGCCATCTTGTAGGTGATGGCTCTGTGTCATTAACTGTTTTGTTTATAATTGTCTGGCACTTCTCAATGTCTTTTCTCCATCCCAGCTTTATTCTATGTCCGTAATAGTTTTATTTTTAGCCCCACACACCTCTCTCTCCTCTCACTTAAGCACATAGTAGCATATTTGTTTTTTCTTCTTTACTGCTCTCCTGCCTGTCTTAGTAATTCAGAAGGCTGGCAGCATTCTTCTATGTTCTTTGCTTTGTGCTTTTCTTCATTATTTTGCGATGTGCTTTGCTTTGCTTTCTCTGGAGAAAAATATAGGTGTTTGCTGATGGAAGCTTGCATGATGCATGAATATTTTGCAGTTGTGAAATTTTAAATGTCTCTACATGAATCCCATGCATGGCAGACTTTGCTGCTTACCTTGCAAAGATCATGCTATTGTTAACAGTGTGGGAGAAGCTGCAGTGCAGGTGCTTATGTCAGCAAGCGTCTCCTCCCTCCTCAAACAAATTACTGCAAGCATAAGCTATAAAGCAAAATTAGTAACACTCCATTCCTCCCAGTACTGTGTCCAGGGAGGTTATCAGCATAATTTTATTTGCTCTGACCAACACTTGTAGGAGCCCTTCTGCTGATAGTCTGGTGGAATGCAGTGGTATCAGTCTGCTCTCCATTGCAGCCTTGGACTTTGTTTCCTAAGTTAAGGAAGATGACATATTATTGTGTCTTGGCTTCTGCTTCTCCCTCATTGTTGTTTCTGGTGCCTCGTGCATCTTCTAGTTCCCAGCAAATGTTTTGCTGGGTAGCAAAGACAGTAATTTTGATCTTCAGCAGGCTGTCCTTCCTCATAGGGAACGGAAATGCTATACTCCTATGAATTCTGGTTTGTGAGCATTACAAAGAGAAGCTTGCAGGCTCAGTGTCCTGGGAGCTGGTGTTACGTACTTTGCTTGAGATACATAGTGAGGCTGACAGCTGGGAGATGGATTTTATCTGGAGGAGCATTGAAATTGCCGTTAAGGTGGTTCCTAAAGCTACTGACTTGCTGGTGATTGAGTCATTTTTCTCCCCATTATGAAATAATATGAACCCACTATGGTGGTGGCATGAGATTTGCATAGTTTGTTCTTCAATCTGCATCTGGCATGTGCAGCAGAACATGTAACAGTTGTAGCAAGGGGATATAGCATAGTTTGCTTTTGTCAACTCCTGTTAAAATTTTAGGAAGAAAGGGAATTACAAGTCAAGGCAATATACATACCTGGATTCATGTTACTTATGTTTTCCAGGACTGAGTTGTAGTTCATTCTGGTGAAGTTTGTGCCGTATGTATCATGATGTGGACAGTCAACTTTCAGACAAAAGTGACTGCTTTTGGGAAGTTCTGCATGGAAAGTGTGTTGCTAACAGACTAGAACTATATTTTAGTGTGAAACTGAGATGTTTGCTGTACAGGCTATTATTTTCTGAAAGTGCCCCAATATCAAGTAACGTGAAAGTGCAGATGATCCAGATGTACCCACCTGCACTAGAACAGCACTTTCTAGTCAGGAACATGAGGTTACTACAGAAAACTTGATTTTATTTTGGTAATCTGAAATGAAATGTCTGGGTGTGCTCAAATCCCATACACAGAAACAATTTATTGTGAATCTATTTTAAGGATGATCACACCTGCAGTAACTTAACATTTTTGTTTGACTGGCATTATGGTACATTTCCTTGGTCATCTGAGAAGCTGCTTTTCAAATTAGTGTATTTCTCATACTTTGTTACCACATATGGTATGTTCTGGAAATGCCTGCAGATTCTTGAAGCACCCTTAGAGTTTATCCCCTGTGTTGCAGCCCTTAGTCCCAGGTTAGGGCAGGGAGGTGAGCTCTGTGGAGTGCTGCCATCTACAGTACTGTTAAGGATAACTGGACAGCATCAAGGGAACTCCTTGGAAGTTATAAGGCTTGAAATATGCCTTAACTTGGCATGAAAATGATTCTGACTTTCAGCCACCTCATAAAGGATCTGTTTTCAAAATGAAGAGCTAATTCAAGCTTGTTTAAATATCCAAACAGATGCTTGTTAAGCAGATATTGTGTATATTTAAAAATAAATTTTAAAATAGGAAAAAAAAGTAATTAATGCCACTCTGAATTCCAGTAGTGAATGAAGTTATACTAAAATGCAACACTGGAATATATCACTGGAAACAACATTCTGGTGTTAAAACTGAGTACTAACTATAAAATGGTGCTCATCAGCTCAGATTCACTAGAGAATCAGAAATCACTTCACCTGCTTTTCCTTTTGTTGAAAAAGTAATGTTTTTACCTGGTGTCTTAACTGAAAGAAATCAACCAAACAAACCATGAATTTATTTGCTGTGACACTAAACGCTAATAATCATTAATGTGAAGGAATACATGCAACAAGAAAGTACAAAGAGATAGTTCTTTCTTCTGTTAGCATGTGAGAGCCTCCTGTACAGAATAGGATAGTAAAATTGTATTGTCATTAAAAGAAGGGAATTTCATATCTGGCTTAAAATCTTTTCGTACAATATGAACTGCAGCCTCAAATGGGAAAGTTTGGAAACCAGGAATGGTAGTAATTCACTTTAAAAGAAACCTAGAGTGTGCTTTTGGCCTGCACCTGTGACACCGTTTGTCATGCAGAATAGCTCTTGTTCAGAGCCTTGGTACTCTAGAAGGTTCTTGTAAGTGGCTGGGCACTGGTCTGCTGTAGTCTTCTGTTCCCTTCGATTTTTAGGACTGTGACTATAATCTTCTATTCCTTCATTGTTCAGGGGTGTGGTAATAGAATAATGTACTGATTGCCTCAGCTGCAACAAAAGCAAGGGGTTGGAAAGAAACACAATCTTCAGAGAGTCACATGCATTTAAATTTCAAGGCAAGGAGGCATGATTTTTTTTTTGTGCTGAGAGGAAATACCTACAACGTAGGAAAGAAGTAGTCAGAAAAATGAGAATTCCAGCTCCTTCTTCCTGTCTAATTGTTCTGCTAATTTAAAAGACATAGTAAAAGTAAGTTGGGCGACATAAATTTTAAGTAGATTTCCTTGTCAGTAGTCAATCTAAAAGGCAGACTGAATGAAGGCACCTTACTTGGGAGTATGAAGTTAAGCTCTTTGAATGGCAACTGTACTGTATGATTAATATCTGTTGTTAAAGATAGCAGGAAAAGGCAAAATCAAACTTCATAGCCCACCTAGCTCATCTTTGTCCTTTGTTTCTGTACCTTTTTTTTTCTGTTAAACCTTCGATCTTGCCTTTATAAACCTTAAATTTTTCAGGATCTTTATGAAGAATTGAAGAATTTTTCAATTCTTGTTAAAATGTGATTTATTTATGAATTACGTGTTTCACTTAAACAACCAACAGATCCTTGAAGGTGTCTAAGGAGACAATTGTGCTATGCTTTTTTTATTTATTGAATGCAGTATGCTATTCTCCACTCCCAAAGTAGATAGACTGCTTAGCATTTTAATTGGTTTTCAAGATGAATTCAGGTTTAATGTTCAAGGCCAAAGATGGGGTTATGAAGGTTAATTACACTTATCAACATTCGGGACAGTCAATTCTCATTGTATGTGAAGTGTTGGCATAGTGCTTTTTCTCTTGGGGGGAAATTGCTTATTGCTTCATGATGTAACTGAAATGCTTGTATGCTTATCTTGGTTAGGTGGTTTCGATGGGCGCCTCAGTTACTTTACAGTTTGATGCTTAGAAATGGCTTTGAAATATTAAGATGGCTGTTCACTTCTAATCTGGATTTTATTAAGTTAATAGCACTCCTGGAGTTACTAGGGGTTAATTTCACATTCCATGTCTGTTGCAGACAATTTGGGTATGAAAAAGCTGAAGTTGTGAATGTCACAGACTTTTTAGAAGCCATCATGGGAGTGTAAAATGTGCCATCGTGTTAAGGACTACTGGCTTACGGTATTTTCTCTCAGGCTGTGATCATCAGGAAGAGGACAGCTCATCCTTCTCTGAATTCTGTGGAGGGCTACAAAATGAAGGAACAAGATCCTTTCTGATGGGAAAGATTATGTATGCCAAGCTGTTTTTGAGATGAGAGGCTCTGCATGCTTGTTACTGTCATGAAAATCAGAATTACATGTGCTTTTGCTGACAATTTTGGGAAAAAAACCCCAAAACAACCAACTTCTACTCTCCTAAACGTTCATTATAAGATTTCTTGGACAAATCACAGTTTTAAAAAGTTAAATACTCTAGTTGTAACTACACTGTACCTGCTGAAATTGACTGGTTTGTATCTGTGATAGCTGGTTTTGGATAGTCAGTTAAGAATAGATTGAAAGCGCAGGACACAAGGTTTCTCCAGTCGCCCCTTTTAGCATTGCCCATGGTTGGAAGTGTGTACTGCCAGTTACTCTTACAGCTGCTCCTGCAGGAAGTCTAAACAGGTACATGCAGTTTTCTTCCTTCTGACATCTCAGTGCAGTGTGTGAAAGTGAACCTCGGAGATGGAATTTGCCCCAGGAACACACTCTTACTCTGTGGGTAGGTTGAGACATACATTTTTGTTCAGTTGCAGCTTCTGAGCTATTGCCACCTGGCTCCATTTACTTTGTGAAGCGTGGAAATTAATGTTTCATTCTTTTCCTATACTTTAGACTTGGAAATACACGTGTAAGCTGCCTTGAAGGGAATAAAATGTGTGACATTATACGTTGAGGTGTAGTTAACTGCTTTGGCAGAGATACAGGGTATTGAATTGCTTTATGCTAATATTATCTTGGTAGTTAAGCTTGTTTTATCTGGGTATTGTGTGTGATTTTAAATATGAAAGTAAATTGTAAAATGCTATTAACTGATAACTCCTGTCAGTTTGGGTGACAATATTGAAATATTGTAATGCTGTGAGAGGGAAGGATGTAGATTTTTTTTCTTTCAAAAAATAAATACATTCTGTCTTGGAATTATTCTTTCCCTTATTCATTGTAGAAATAGCAATTGAATTTGTTGGAGCTCACAAGGAGCTAGTAAGATCATTTTTTCCTGGCATTTGTGTCTCTCTTCTGTCTGACCCTGCATTCCTGAACTCTCTGATGTTTCTTGCCCCTTAACTAGCTGAGTATTGAGAAGCTGGATAGGGGATGGTGGGGAAGCAGGATTCAAAACTTCTTATCACACAGTCCTGTGGGATTGCACAGCTGAGAGGATTGTATTCGCTTTAAACCAGGTGCTCAAGCTATCTGATGGCCCCATTAAACCATTTTATGGGAAAGAGAATTCCCCGTATTTGAGCAGACTGGGTAGAAGGGCAGGAGAAGGTGCCTTATCCATTAAATATTTATTTAGCCTTGAACAAAGTAATTCTTTGCCCAGGATGCCCTTTTTTTTCTCTCTGTTTTCTTCTCCAAAGCATTTCAAAGAACTTCCAAGGAAGTGTCAAGACTGTTTTCCTGTCCGTGCTTACAGCCACTCCCTGGTTGTCAAGGAATAGAACCGTTTATCCCAACCATGACACGTACTCAGTTGATTGAAGCAGAAAACAAAGTATCTTCTATCATGGTCCAGGAAGCAGAATGTTAAATGTACCCTGATAATATGTGGTTCTTGCTATGAAGAATCTTGGTGTCTCCTCCCAGTACTGGGAGGAAAAAGCATTCTGCTCTTCAGAAATGCAATAGCTTTGGGAACAAATATGTTTAATTTCTGTGCTTGAGGGCTGGCTTTGATCTGTGAAGGGCTTGGCTTCTGTTTTCATTTCTGGCAAGTTATTTTTATGTAAGTTTCTTGTTTGTTGCAAATAGTGTGAGCAGTGGCCTGACTTACATTAGGCAGAGCTGTTGACCTGATTTCTGAGGGCTGTGAATTGCAGGTAAGTTGTCAGTTGATGGTGCTTGTAATTCTTCCATAGCTGTTTGTTGTGGCAGGCCAGGTGCTTCTCATCGCCCAAAGAAATGTCATGGAGGAGCTTGTAATTTGTTAATAGAAATGGGTAGGTAAACAAGAGGTTTATTGTTAGGTCGCTTGCCAAGTCTGCAGTGCAACAATATTGTACAGTTCCTGTGGATCAGGCTATATTGTTTAAATATTATTGGTTCATTCTGTTAAACTAAAACCTTTGTGAGATTCTTGCAGCGGTTTCAAATCAATGTTGATCAGCAGTTACTGAGTAGCTTCAGAAGACAAGTTTGGATGTTTGGTGCTAAAAGCACTAGGTCTTGTTAAGCCTGTGCAATATTTTAAGCCTGTAATATTTTTTCCTGTATTAAAAAAACCCCACAGAACAACAACAATGAAAAGAACTCTCATTAAAAAAACAATTTCCCTCCCAAGTATCCCCCAAAAACCTCACAATCCCTCAAAAACCTAACCAAACAAAAAAACCCAAATAAAAAAACAACCCCGCCAAAAAACCTATGAAAGATCCTGAATTGTTAACATGTAGAATAGCACTGACATCTAAAAAGCAAAGTTAGGTTCATCAGCTTCTTTTACTTTAGTGTTAGAGTGAAAAAAACTGAACTTGGCGTAACCAATGGAAATCTAAATTAGACTTTCTAAATCTTTTTAATAAACCATGATGTGTAAGCCAGATACTGTTGCTGCCTGTTTGAACCTGCTGCTACTCTGAGTTAAGATTTCTAGGGTTTTTCCTATTGCAGTAGGCTACTCTGACCTTTTGTTCTTAAATTCTCATACAGATATCCTGTATCTTGAAATTGTGGAAACTACCTGCTAGCAGTAGCTAAAAGAAATCCAAATGAAGGCCATTTCTTATGTCATCAACTCTATTTTAATATCAAGAAGAGACACTGCTGCTAAAATAGGAAAATTAAATTGTACATGGGAATAAACATTATGTTCCTGTTTGAAATATCTGCATTTAATCCTGCAGAAAGTCTGTGTCTTAGAAACCTCTCATACTACCTAACTGTATTGTAGCTAAGCACAGCTCAACTGAGACTTGTCTGTCTGTGTTAAGTCTTCTTTCATACTTTTAATCTTGGAACTTGCATTGATTTTTCTATTTTATCTATTTCAGTTTAGAGCAGAAATTAGGGTTGTAGTTACTCTCTTACCTGAGCTCCTGTGAAATGTATTCATGATGCCCATTAGCTGGACCCAGAGAGGTAATCTCAATTCGTACTTTGCTGAAACAGCCATTGGGGTACAGAAAAGTGATTCTGTACTGAGAGGTCTTTGGGAGCTCTGACACTTCGGGTGTCCTTTCAACAAGTATGAAAATTTAAAAGAGGCCTTAAGGTTTCTTTCACCTTTTGAAAATGAATTGGCCATCCTTTTCAGTTCTGAGAGGCAGCAAAATACATAGGGCGAAGGAATGGCTAAAATCCTAGTAGAATTGCCATTAGAAAATTGGTCTTTGCACTGGCTCGATTTTGGAAGTATATTATTCATTTAATGGAAAATTTTAGAAAAAATGGATTGATTTAGGAAATCAGCTGCAAGAGTGTTTGATGTGGCAATGAACCGTCTGCATGGTGCTGCCTATCTGTCTGAGCAAAATCCCTGCAGCCTCTGAGATACGGAAACTTTATAGTAGTTTAAGGTAACTTAATTTTATTTGCAGTAGGTAAAGAGCACTCACCTAGTCACATATAGTTTATCTACCAGTTGATAATTCATTGATTTGTAATAGTATGATTACTTGCAATCGTTTATATATACTCTCAGAATAGCGTTCTGAAACTTTCTGCCTTATGAAGTAGATTGTATTCTTGACCTGCATATGAGACTTAAAATATTTCTGTATCTATGATCTCGTTATAACTAAGATGTCTAGATACATCATTTGATGTTTTAAGGTAGACTTTTAACACCTTCTTATTGAGGCTGTTTTAGCACAATGAATTAATTCTTATATTCTTAAAATGTTTTTCATAGTCTTGAAATAGTTTGTTGTTTTTTTTTCCTTACTGTTTTGACTCTGTATTTGATGGCAATTTCTGTCAAGGAGAAAAGTGTTTATTTTAGGAAAAGCAAGATTGGATTTTGTTTTGGAAAGTTCCATGCAGAAGAAATCCAGATCTGTTTGCTGTCTCAGGAGGGCAACTGATTTTTGGCATCAGAAATGGAAGAATTTGTTCTGCCACCTATCCATCTTGTCTGTGAAAACATCTCTGCTGACTTACCTTACGTTTTCATTTCAGAAAAACGTCTAACACCACCACTGCATTTCCTTTTTTCCTTGGCTTGATTCCCTGCGTTTTCTGAAGTAGTTTCTGGTTGGTGTTGGGGGAGTCTGTAGCTGTAAACACAGTCTGTGCTTACACAGGCTGTTATGGTTGGAATGGAGGTGAGTTAAAAGGTGTCCCTCAGCTGTTCGGTGCCAGACCTGTAGAAGTCCCAGAACCTAGCTCAGTTTAAATGTTACACATTTCGTGAGTGTCTGTTCAAAATAATTTGCAGTAGTGGGGATTCCTCTTGTTGGGAGAGGGTTAGGGAGCACCTGCACAGACCGGTCTGCAGGCATTTCAGAAAGACAGCAGCTACGGTGGGGAAAGAGGTGGTAAGGACCAGCTCTGGAGGACTGGTAATCTCCTAATCCCTTTCAGCAGTCTCTAGAAGAGTGTGTCACACCGCATCTTTGTACATCTGCCAAAATGGGAGAAAAGAAATGATAGAGAGTACCATATGAGAGAATATTAGTAGTACCTTTACAGATGTGAAAAAAAATTTCTAATATTGCTAGAAGAAAGACAGGATTACTTGACTTTAAATTTTTAAATGTATCATGTTGCTTTCTTAAACCTTTTTTAGCTTGTCATCTTTGTGCAGGAAAAATGAAATAGCAAATGCACCCCTAAGTCACAGGGTGGAGTTCCAAAAGGAAATAGTTTGCAGTGTCTCTAACCACTTAGTTTTAGTGCATCTTTTTTTCTTCAAAGTCAAGGCTGTCATTGGCCAATTTAACCTTCTGTTAAAGTTGTGTATGACATCCACTTAGTTATTTTGGTGGTTAGTACTGCAGCAAAATAACAAAAATTAAAAATGTATGTAAAAATAAAATGCTAGATTTGGTGTTGTAAGGTTTGAATAAATCTTCTTTCCCTACTTCACAATGAAGCAAAAAAAAAAAAGGTGTTTCAAATATTTTATGAAGCTTCATAAGTTCTCTCTGATTCCAGCCTAAATGAACAAAATCACTGGTTTATTGCCTCTCTTAACGCTCAAACGTTAGACTGAGCCCTAGGTAAAAATGGCTTGTGGAGGTGAAGTGTATAATGCTGCAGGTAACTAGGCAGCTTTAAGTGAAGAAATAGACATTTTTACCGTTAAGACCAACAACTCATTTGAATCACGGGAGCGGTCTTGCAGAATACATATGATGAAGGCTGTTATAGGTTTGGGAGCTATGAAGTGTATTTCAATGGCCAGCAGGCTCCAGAACCGTAAGAACTTAAGCTTTTAGAGACAATGTTGAGGTTTAGTACCTGTAGGTGACTCTTACAATCTTTTCTGTACTCCTTCATTTTTTTCAGGACAAGTTTGTCTGTGGGACACTTGTTTAAGGTAGTAATTGTTAAAGTTACAGTGGGTATTCAGAAGTTTGTTATACTTTTCTTGGCCTTCATTGCTCTCTAACTCTCTCAAAAGGTAGCTGAGGTATATGGACTATGCTTCTACGTGCCAAGTTTTTTCTAGATGAGAGGTATTTTCAAGTCCTGTTCTTAAGCACCTCAACTGTCATGGTTTTTTTGGTGGTTGGTACTGTTTGGTATTTGATTTTTTTTTTCCCTTCTGAAAACAGCAATACAGAAACAGAGGAAACAGCTTGCTCTGTATGTGGACTGTTTATTCAGGAAATGAGAAGGCAGGTGATGAAACTCTGGGTGGAAGGAAGTGTTTCATAAGGGTAGATCTGGTGGCTGATAGCATTAAGTGATCACAGTGTACTTGGAGGACTTGAGGCAGTTGTTGATTCTGGTGTGGTTACACTTGTAGCAGACTTTTGAGCATTCAAACATTGCAATTCAGAGTTAATGTAACTATACAGTTTGTAATCTATGACTTCTATATTATTACTGGTTTTGTCAAGCTCTAGTGTTTGGACTGACTTCACAGTAGAAGGAATTGAACCTAGAGATTTATTCAACTCTGATTCCTCTTCTAGAATTGCAGAATACAATTAGTCAACAGTTCTTCCAAGTTCTTGTTAGTGTAAGATGCTTAGCTTGAGAGTCGAAGAAAAGTAGTGATTTCTTTGTTTACGACATTTTTGAATTGTTTGACCCTGTTGTCCTTCCTCCATTTTTACCAGTAACTCTGCTTCAGTTCCTGCTTTCTCAGAACTCATCTCAAGAAACACAGGGTACTTTGCATGCAGTGGCGCTGTGTCCTGTGCAAGAAGCTGGCCTGATCTGTAGCTTGATAATGGAGTGTACTTGGTGTGTAGTCTTGTTAGCTGAGAAAGATGATCTGTGGCCTTGCACTACTACCAGGAGGCTGCACTTCCTCTGGTGCACTGTATTCAAAGAGACCTGAAAGTAAGACATGTCTTACTTACATCAGCAATGTACCCTTGCCATAAAGAAGGTGAGTGGTGTCCCTGAATGCATTAGACAAAGCACTGCCAGCAGGTTGAGAATAGTGATCCTTCCTCTCTACTCAGCACTGTTGAATTCATATCTGGGGTGTTGGGTACAGTTTAGGGCTCCCCAGTACAAGAGGGATGTGGACATACTGGAGAGAGTCCAGTGAAGGTCTATGAAGATGATAAAAGGCTTGGATCATCTCTTGTATGAGGAAAGGCCGAAAAAGCTGAGACTTTTTAGCCTGGAGAAGAGAAGGTTCAGGGGGAACTCATCAATGTATATAAATACTTGAAGGGAGGGTATGAAGATGACAGAGCCAGATTCTTTCCAGTGGTGCCCAGTGGTGGTACAAGAGGCAATGGGCATGAACAGAAACACAGGAAGTTCTGTCCCAACATCAGGAAACACCTTTTGACTTGGAGGGTGACCAAGCACTGGCAGAGGTTGCCCAGGGAGGTTGTGTAGTCTTCATGCTTGGAGATATTCAAAAGCTCTCTAGACATCCTTCTGCAAAACGGGGCTTGGACAAGATGACCTTCAGAGATCTTTTTCTGCTTTAACCATTCTCTGATTCCCTGTGGAATAGCATTTCTTTGGTACTGTTGTGACTCTGCTTTCCAACAAAGACCTAGGTGAATTTTTATCCTTCTTCACATCAATGTAAACAACTAGTTTTCTCCTAGTGTGCCTTGCCTTTGCTTGCTGCCACGTTAAAGTCAGTGTATTATTATACCTGTGTCATCTTAAAAAAATTTACAGTATATTCTTATCTCATACCCATCTCAGGCAATTTAAATGCTTTACCTTATTTTAGGCTTTAAGGAAAGAAGACAGGCATCCAGCAGAGATCAGAGCCCAGGAGAACATTTCCGCTTTGGAAGGGCTGGGTCAGAACACAGCAGCCATTTCACCACACACTTGGTGCAGCCCAATGGCAGGTCACAGGTGAGGTTGGACCTTGCGTGTGAGGTTTGATGCTGGGGTGCAAAAGGGTACTCTGATACTATAACAGATCACCAAACAGTATCGCAGTGTAAGCCCTCTATCTAATGACCGTGGGTGATAGTCTGTAGGAAGAAAGTTAAAACCTGCCTATATAATACAGTATGCAGGTGGCCAAGTAACTTGGTCCATTGACTAAGAAGAAAATGTATTCAGGGTTCATCTCTACCACGTATGCTTTGTGGCTGCACCTTGGCTGAAATTCAGGAATTTGTGTGGGGACAGTGGGGATTCTTGATGAAACTCTCCAGATTTAGTGAAGTGTGATCTGAAGCTAATCTTCTGTGGGAGAAGGAGAAGAAGAGTCCTTTTGTGAATTGAATTATGATTTAATGTTAGAAATATCCCTCCAATAGAGTATTACTACCACGGTGTCAGGGCTAAGCTCTCTTGTGCCTGGAAAAAATATTTGGTGTTGAGCTTGTTATACTGGTAGAAAAAGGGGCTTGCATTGCTTAATAACTCCTGTATTTAGTTAAACAAACATACCCCACAATAAAACCTTATGTAATCTGGTTAACCTAGGGAATTTGTAAGTCAGTGCAGAATGCTGCCAAATCCACTGATCTCTATAGGACTGAACAGAAGCTGGCTGCCACAGTCTTCTCTCATGGCCAAGACACCTAACTTGTGCTGCTTTTGATCTGTGGTCTGTGTAACTATATCTAAGAGAATATTGTGTAACATTATAGTACTGAGACATCCATTTTATGGCTTTTGAGGTGGGGGTTTTTTTTTTGAATGGATAGGAGTTGTGTCTTCTTACCTCTTCCCACAGGACTTTTGAGCATGCGTGTAGTTAGATAAGATCCTGTTGATGCAGAGTAGTAGCTTTCATTGATGCATGCTTTTCTTTCCTTCTGTGGGAGACCTAAGGAGGATTTTCCCATTCTCAAGGTGCAACTAACTGAAAACCAAACTGTTACAAAAACTACCAAAGGCTGAAGCAATCTGTTAAAATCATAGAACCACGGAATGGTTTGAGTTGGAAGGGAGCTTAAAGACCATCTAGCTCCAACCTTCCTGCCATGAGCAGGGACACCTTCTACCTAGACCAGGTTGCTCAAAGCTCCATCCAGCCTGGCCTTGAACACTTCTGGGGATGGGGCATCCACAGTTGCTCTGGGCAACCTGTTTCAGTGCCTTACCACCATCACAGTAAAGAATTTGTTTCTAATATCAAACCTAAACATACCCTCCTTCAGTTTAAAGCCATTCCCTTTCGTCCTATCGCTACATGTCTTTTTAAAAAGTCCCTCTCCAGCTCTCTCGTCAGGCCCCTGTAGGTACTGGAAGGTGCTCTAAGGTCTCCCTGGAGCCTTTTCTCCAGGCTGAACAGCTCCAATTCCCTCAGCCTCTCCTCACAGGAGATGTGCTCCATCCCTCTGATCCTCTTCATGGCCCTTCTCCAGAGTCAGTCCAGCAGGTCCCTGTCCTTGTCATGCACATGCTCGGTGCAGTAGTCCAGATGTGGATCTCGTGAGAGTGGAGCAGGTCTCCTGCGAATGACCTGGTGGACTGACCTGCTGACCACGCTTCTTTTGATGCAGCCCAGGATACAGTCAGCTTTCTGGGCTGCAAGCACACGTTGCCAGGTCATGTCTAGTTTTTCATCCACCAGTATCCCCAATTCCTGTTCCTCTGGACTGTTCTCAACCCATTCTCCACCCAGCCTTGGGTATTTGTGCTTGCAGGTGTTTGTGCTTGGGATTGCCACAGCCCAGGTGCAGGACCTTGAATCTGGCCTTGTTGAACTGCCTGACGTTCGCACAGACCCACCTCTGAAGAGTGCCAAGGTCCCTCTGGATGCCATCCCTTCCCTCCAGTGTGTCAGCTGCATCACACAGTTTGGTGTCGTCAGCAGAAATAAGATGGAATACAGATGTTAACAGGACAGATTATGGATCATGTGATAAGTGGCATACATTTCCCTTCTGCTCTAAATATATGTTTGTGACCTGTTCAACCTTCTTCACAGCTGGAGAGAAATAGCTTATTTTGTGGCAGGATTTGTCTGATTGGTACAGCTGCTTTAAAGGAAGCAATACCTTTGTAAGTGCCTGATTGTATCCATTGTCTATAAAGGAAAAACAGCTGACTAGCTGGATGCCATTATAGAGTTATTTTCAAATAATTTCAGTTTGCATGGGCCCTCCTGAACACTTAAGCTCTCAAGAATTATGATTGTGAAGTAACTTTTGTTAATTAAAACCTCAAGCCAACCAAACTGCAAACACTTGTGAATGTGAGAGATAGCAGCAAAGGCATGTCATGAATGTTCCCCAAAAGCTGAGAAAACCCCCAAATCAATGAAATTATACATTTGGGTTTGTATCTTCAAATCTAATGGTTGGGTTAGCTAAAGTAGAAAAGAGCTTGCTCACTTGTGGAAGCACCCTTCATAATAACCTGGCTGCATTTACAAATAAATAAATTCCCCTTCCCTACATTGGTTGGAAAGTTGTTTCAAAGCCTTGGGGCTCAGATGATTAGAAGTGTTCTGTAATTTTCAAAATAAATCTGTTCTCCAATTTCATACTTATTTGACTCTTCAGCAATATCCTTATGCTGAGAGAGCCCTTTTCCTCCTTGGTATTTATTTTGGCATGTAACAGAAGCAATATGGTTCACTTTCAGCCTTCATTTTGCCAAGAAAAATAAACCAAGCTGGCTGTCTACTGACAAGCTAAACGGCATGGGGGAAGGTAGTCCTTAACCATTTCTGCACCTGCTTTACTGTTTAAACATGAGCAGGTAGAATTTTTTCCTTCCCTTTCCCAGAAAACTTCTCTGCAGCCTTTGGGACCCTGCTGGATTACAAGTGTCTTGGGGACCACAAGTGTCATGAATGCTAAGAATTAGGCATTAGGGTACCCGTCTGATGGTACTGCTCTTGAGACGGAGATGAGGATGGACGTAGTGGCTGTGGTCGTGTGAACAAATGGAGGAGCAGCATACCACCAGGAGCACTGACAATAAAAATTAAGAGTTAAAAAATGTCTGTTAAATATAAAGATGGGTTAAAAGTGTTTTAGGCTGAATGTTTCTGTGTCAGCAAAGATCTGTTCATTCCGATAACTTGAGTATGGTTACAAAATTGTGTCACTAGAAAAAAGCTGACAAACTGCTTGAAATATCAGTGCATACTATTACTATTACTATTACAAAATTACTATTTGTAATGCCACTCATTTTTCATCCTGTTTGAAAGAGTTTGGTGTTTCAGTAAATTGAATATGCATGTAGTCTGGTGTTGCTGAATTTCCTGCTAATAAGAGAACCTAAAATGGGTGTGTAGGGGAGAGATGACGAGGAACAGGCATCAAAAATCATTACCCAATTCTGCATCCCATGTTTGGGTGTGGACGGTAAGGTTCGCAGTGCCTGCTGCTCTGGGGAACAGAGCTTTGAGGCGAATTCCTCTTCCTGTGGTAATGACGTCTTTCCTTTTATTAATGCAAATTAATCACTTCTAGTCATCTCCTTTCAGTTGTCTACTGTTTCTAATTTACATGAGAACATCTAGCCATGTGCTTCCCTGCTTCCCCATTATGTGCCACCTCAGTTAATTACTCAGGTGCTTGGGAAAGTTCCTCCTCAATTCTTTGGACTAAGTTGTAGGAAACTTTTAACTTTGCAAATTTGTTAGCGTGCAGTCATTCTGTTAAGCTATTTTTTTAATGGTTCCTTTTGTGACTTACTGGCATGTGTTATGGTAACTTGCTAGAGTGTGTTAATACTGTATGTTTTTCCTGATGGAAAATTCTAATTTGTTTTACATAATACAAAACGAAAACCCAATTATAATGAAAACATTGAAAGCAGTTGAATAAATGGTTATTCTTTATAGTGAAATTTGTTTTCATGAATGTCTGTTTCCTGAGACAGGGCTTGAACCACAAGATCTTATGTGTTTTGGTTACCTGTTTGCTTTCCTCCCATCCTCCTGCATCCAGGATGCTACTTAGGTTGCCTGGAGGGACTGTGATGCCTTTTCCCACCTCACCCTTCTTTCTTCACTTAAACTGTTTTTACTAAACCTTGCCATAGCTTGATGTATAGTTTAAGCACAATATGCTAACATCATAGTGTAAAAAAAAAAACTGAAAAAACCAACACCATCTCCGTGCTACCCCTGCTCTTGCACAAGTGTTGGTGTAGTAATTGAGTTTGTAATTTAGCTGTTTCCTGCCCCCTCACCCCACCCAAGACAAAAGGAAAGAATTGTCCTTGGGCTAATTCTCTGATCAAACACTTGCTCTGGCCGGTGGGAAGGGCAGAGTGAGTGTGGCTTTGCGGAGGGTGGGACCAGAGGGTTTGCTCCCTTGTGGAATACTGGCTGTACTGTTTCGAACAGGTAAGCACACAGCCTTCTCATCTGCTACTGTCTTGCCTGATGGAGGCCTTGAAGAGAGAGGCAGAGCAACGGACTGTAGTTGGACATCTCAATAGGCATTCCAGTGTGATCTGCATCTCTCCTGAAACCTGCTAACGAATCGACGGTTAAAGCACTAAGTTTTGCTTGATTCCAGAGTGCTTTCTTGTCTCACTGGTGACTTCAGATATGCTGTGAATACCAAGATTCATTGTAGGTTTCGTTGTCTTGCAAAAAAAGTAAATAGGAAATGCTTAGAGACTGAGGCATTGCTTTCTGGCTGTGAGTGGTGACCCCCAGCTGCGTGCCCGCTGTGCTACAGAGGGTGCTGGCTTGCACAAATTATTTCATTTCTGTGTTTTGGTTCCACAAAGCAATACATGGCTGTTTCTGGAGTTATGCTGGGAAGCCCTCAACTCTGACTGCTGCAGGACAGCTTTTTTTTTTGTACCCAAACAGCTTGTGTGCACATGCCTGTGGGGCGGGAGTGATGTGCTGCTGGCAACTCTGGAACAAGGGGAAATACAGGGCAAAACCTGTGTGTTTCTTTTTTTGCATAACTCTTCCTTATTTGTAAGAGTAAATGCTTGCCTCTTGGGTAGCTTTTGTTTTGGCCATTTTATTTGAAACTATTCTCTCCATTTGTAAGTTGATTTCTATGGGTAAATGTCCATGTTTTGCAAGGAACTGTAAAATGCGGAGGTTGCTGTATAAGACTATTTACCCTCTTAAAACTTAGGGGAGAGAAAATGTACCTCTGTAACAGATGTCAGCCTTTGGAATTAAATTATTATATTTTTCTTTTCCTCTCTAGGATCTTGAGTAGCAGGATGGAAGAACTCTAATAGAGACAGAAAACAGGCCCTTTCAACATGGAGAATACTGCAGTTGATGGGGAACTTGATAGAAATTCAGTGAGTAACTTAAATGTGCTTTTGTGTAATGAGATGAATGTGAAGATGCTTTTGCAGGGAGAGGGTTAAATGGCTTGAATCCGTTCACTTCTGGTTTGAATTGATACTTTTCCAGTGAATGCATTTGGAATATCATGGAATATCATGTATCATTTATTAGATTCTCATGGCAGGAGGGCTGAATGAAAAAAAGTGTTGGGTTTTGGATTTGATTTGATTTTTGGATTTTGTCTCAGAGTCTCAAAGGAAAAAGGTATTCCTCTCAGTCTAATTGGCACTTTGCTACTTAGTGACTACGGACTATAGAAATTATAATGTATTTCTTGATGGAATGAGGAGCAGACAATTCAGAAGGAGTGATAATTATGTGTTGTCAGAGTAGTCTGAGGTGTAAGAGTTTTAACCTGTACCGATCATAAAATTTCTGAAGCAGTGAAGCTTTTTCTAAGCACAATTGAAAAACAGAAAATCTAGTGGATACTATCATCAACATCATAAATGTTGAAATTATGTAAGATTTAGTTTTTCCATAAGCTGTGTTATGTAGAAGCATTCTACTAGCTGAAGCAGGAAATGTTTTTTAGTTTCCAAAGCTGCTTTCTCATACAAAGCACTGCCTCCCAAAGGCAAAATAGGATATGTTTTCTGTAACTGAGGTGAAGGTCGAATTTAACACCTCATTAGTGACAAACTTTATTTGTGATAGTTAACTACTACATGGAGCTGTAATTTGATCAAGTGTTTTATTATTGTTTTTGTCTTAAGTGATGAATTTGGAGACAAACTGCTTTGCAGTGCATTAAGAAAATCTTTGGCTTTTTCCTGTAATAAGCAAATTCATTGATTTGTTGCGTGGCCAATGCATCTATATCCCAGATGCGACATACTATGAGTATCAACGGTCAGCTATGCAGTAGGGTATTTTTATTTTTAAAAATAATCCTGTCAATTCAGTTGCTGTGCTCCTTGATTCCTAAAAATATATTAAAAGTGCCAGTTTACAAAAAAAATTCGAAGTAACATAGAATGTGCTATTTTTCTTTTTGTGACATGCCTTCAGAATAGCACGATCTTAGGAACGTATCTCAAAATGACTTTATGTGTTTTACCAAGTCTCCTTCAGAAGAATGCTAAGTGTAAGGATGGATTGGCCTTCATCCTATGTGCTTAAGTACCTGAAGTGTCATCTCAGAATAATTTTTTTTTAACTGATGGTATATTGTAATAGGCTACTCTAAGCATTCCTTATCAAAATATCAGCTAGTGGGGTTATTATCTGTCTTAATTGCAGTTACAAT
Organism: Ptilonorhynchus violaceus; assembly: GCA_013397565.1. Taxonomy (NCBI): domain Eukaryota; kingdom Metazoa; phylum Chordata; class Aves; order Passeriformes; family Ptilonorhynchidae; genus Ptilonorhynchus; species Ptilonorhynchus violaceus. The sequence continues at coordinate 75,684 of VZRJ01009982.1, read as the reverse complement.
GTGAAGTTTTGTGTGTGGCACTACAGGTGTTAAAAATGTTTTTGAAAGCTTATTTGGTAGTCTAATATACTTGGCCTAGTGTACATCATAGTAAAAAAAGTTAAAATTAAATACTAGAAGCACCATATATATTTTAAGAGATAGACCCAGTAATTTTGAAAACTTTGAGTCAATGCAAATCTGGACACTTTCCAGAAATTTAAATTTTTTGAAATCATGTTTAAGATTTTTCAGTGTTCCAGACTATTAGCTGCAGTCTATTTTCTTTAAAGTTCCATCATCATAATAAAATTCATTAAATACATGAGTTGCAATGCAATGTTCATGAGGAGTACTGATCAACAGTTTTCTCCACTGTTTAAGTCCTTTGGGATGTTTCTAGGAGATATCTGAAAAAGCCTTTTTTAAAGGTGTCAGCTTTCTAATTTGCTTTTTTGGCTTGCATGTAAAGGAAAAAAAGGAGAAGATCACAGACCTTAAGGCTGTGGTCTTTCCTTTCCAGAATCAGTATAGGGAGAAAAGTCTTACATTAAATGCTCTTCTTGTCTAACAATTAGGTTGGTATGTCCTGAATATAAATTTGAAGACAAAGACTATGACAGCTCAGCAAACTGTTTTTGTAGTCTGACACCATTAAAACAATGCAAAATAATAGATGCTTTGGTTTGAGTTCTTGTTTGAGAAGAGTTTTTCCCTATTTTTCTATAAAATAATAACATAATTTAAACAAGTCTCACTGCCCTAGAACTTAGAACTTTACATGGGAATGTATGGTTGAAACCATTCTTTTTTGAAATTGTTTTTTAGTAGCTTTTAGTCACTTCTAATTTTTGCTAAAGCTTATATTTAATAAATAATTTGCCTGCGATATAACTTGTACAGTCAGTGTCAGTGCTTGCTATTTGATGCATCAACAGACATAATACCTTTTTTCCTTGAAGGATAGAATAGAGGTCCTTTTTACTGATCAGATTTGCAGGCTGGGTTAGTGATCCTGAATTTAAGTGTAACTGGATTAATCTTAATGGTTTACACATATCAGAGACTTCCTTCAAGAAAAGTCTGTCTTCAGCAAGGTGAAAACTCAAACTTGGCTTTAGAATGTTTGTTTAAACTCAATTGTAAAACTACTAAGTGTTCTTAAAAAAGTTTTGTAGTATGAGATTCAGACATGCTGGCGTGACATGCTTTTGTTTTACTGTAGTGGTCAACAGAAAAAGGATTTTGGTTTTCAGGACAACTTGGCAGATAGAACTTAAGGTTTAATAGCAGTTCTTATAAGCTTTATTTCTGAGAAATGAAAGTCTAAAAGTCATGCGCTTTTTTGAAGCACATGAGCTGCTTTTGTATAAAAACAGAATTATGGCTGCTCTCTCATGTGATGCTTTATATTGCTGGGTTTACTTCTTTCTTAGTCAAAAACTTTACTGAGAGGAGGACTGGGTTTTGTATATTTTGGTAGCAACATTTTAAAGTAATTGTGCTGTAGAAGCTAAATCAATTACGTAGTGTTGAGAACCTGTCAAAGGACTTGTTCTGTAATCTGCAATCAAAGTTATCAGTTATGTGAAAATAAGGGTAGGCTGTGCCTCTGGAAATATGTGTATGTTGCTCTTAATTTTGTATATTTAGAATAAGAGTTGTGGGCAGTGATGGACAAGAATGTCCTGAGACGATTCTTTTCAGAGAAAACATTGAAGTAGTAAAACTGTCATGTCTTGTTTCCTTAGTGGTTTGGAACCCCAATCTGCGGTGATAAGAATTGCAGATGATAGAGGTGCAGTAGGCCATTGAAAAATAAAGAGGTCTTTTTGGCCAAAATAGTCTTATTTCAGTACCTTACAGCCTTGCATCAGTGTTTAGAACTATATATTCTGCAGGTTTTAGGTAAATACACAGACCCAAATACCTCTAATGGAGAGAGGGGGCTGACCAGCAACAGGGCAGCTTGGTGGGTAAACAGAATGTCTTTTGGAGAACATCAGGGACAGAGTTAGACAAGCTTGTGTTTCACCCTCTGGCATAGGAGCTGTTTGTACCAGTTCATAGGATTAACCATGCAATGCTAAAATATTTACATGAAAAGCCCCGGCATCATCATCTCAGGTGACGGGTTGCCCTGCTCTGTGGTGTCATGTTGTATCTTGGGCAGGGCTGCCTGTGAGGCAGGCAGTGAGACAGGACCTCCTGCGGTGCCTTTTCACTCTTATTTCTTCTACACGTAAGTAACGCACTGCGAGTGAACATCTGCGTCTCAGACACTTCTGATCCTCTGTGTCTGTTTACAGTGTGTTTTTCCAGTTCTGTTCTCTTGCTTTCCGACTCCCAGTGTGATATAAAGCAGCCCAGTGCTGAATAGCCATGCTCCCAGTCCTTCAGTCAGTTGCTGGATCTCTGGACAGTTTCTACAGGCTTCTTGCTCGTTTGTCAGTCACTATTCTGTTGAATCTAAAATCAGCATAGGGTAGGACAGTTCCAGTCTGAACCTAAATTGTTTCCTAGTCTACAGTATGTTATCTGTACATTAAAAATAAACAGTTTGCCTTGAAAGCCATTGAATTCTTGAATACTTTTCATGTACTAGTACCCAAATCTGTCTGGTAAGCTCATGGGTTTCACTCTTTGACCTGAATTTAATCTCTGGCAAAACCAGAAGGTTATTTGCTAAGTGTGCTTATATTTTATTTCAGCTTTTCTTGTTTAATCAAGTCCTGTTCCCAAAAGTGCAGAATTATGAAAGAAGGGTTTCTTCCCCTTTCCAATGATGTGTACTGCAGTTGCTGGATATTCATTGTAATACTTCACATTTGCACATTGCACTGTTGCAGTGTTACAATTTAACACCCTTAGGCAGATGTGAGGGATAAAAAAAAAAAATCTGTGCTGTGAGATCAGGAGTGCAAGACAAGACTCCTGCTTGCAGAGATTTTGATTATGATTTTTCTTTTTGACATTTCCTGCTGTTAAGTCCTGATAAGAGAGGCAAGATTGGATCTTCCTTCAAGCAGAGCAAGGATTTCTCTACTTTATGGAGCACAAGTTTTTTATTTGGGATACAGAAGCTATGTCATGCTTGGATTTATTTTTAAGGAGGAAATGTTCATGCTGATCAGTATACTTGTTTTCTCCTTCTCTATCATTCACGGATTTCAAATGTAGTAAATCCTTTAAGACATAGGTGGAATTTGCCTTACATCTGTACATGGCTGAGCACAGTGGGATCTTAGGTTTGATTGTGGCCTTGGTTAGCAAGGATTTCAAAAAGATTCCAGATCAAATATCAGAAAGGAGTACAGGCTATTATTGTGTAGTTACCCTCCTTTAGTGCCTATATTTGATGCATTCAGTGGGATAGAAATAATTTTTTATACAACTTGATTCTATGGAAGTACTTAGATATAAGACATCCTCTTAAATTTAAAACTACACTGTTTGTCTTGCATCCTAAGCAATTTCAAATGTTACTTGTGTTTGTAGATGAGCTGAATCTGTGGCTTCTAAGTTTGTGTTTGTATGCAAAAGCAGTTAGGCTTGGATATAGCATTAATGGGTGCTTGCATATTACTGATGGCTTTAAAGGTTTTTTTTTTCTTTCCAAAACACCTTTCTGAAGTGGCGTGGTTTTGGAAACAAATTTTGTATTGTTTCAGCTTTCTTCAGACCTTCAGTCTTTTGAAACCATTCCGGCTTAAAATTTCTTACAAAATGTTGTGTATCAAATCACACAAGCACTAAATTGCTGCTGGACAGTGTCCACTCAGAAGCTAAGTGGTTGAGGCAGTTGCTGTTTACTAATGATGGCTTCTAATAATGGCTTTTCTATAAGCATATTTGTCAGTTTTGTTTCTTCAGCTTTTCTGAACTGCTGAGTCTCTTGAGGTCTTGCCTTTGGCACTGAGGTGCATGTTGTATTTTAGTTATGAACTAACACTGTTTTCATTGTCCTTCTTTCCCGCTGCTGCTGCTTTTTGTGCACTTGCTTCTTCCTGGCCTGGATTTTTATGTTTGCTGTTCTTCATTCTTCAATTGTATGTGTACACAGAATCATGGTGAGAACAGAGACTCTCCTGGACTATCAAGTAAGTGACTCCTCTCTCCTACATTATGTTTGCACATATGTTCATAGTAGTTAGCATATATCTTTGCATATAGGTGCTGGGATAAATGCTGGGTTTTCTTCAGTATCATAATTGAAAAGTTGAGGTGTGATGAAAATTTGCTGTTGGAAAAGTATTTTGCCTGGCATACAACCCATCCAAATGTTTCTCTCCTTTGGCTTTAATTCTTTTTTAGTGGGAAAAGCTTATTCTTCACCTCTCCCAGTCATGGCCAGGAAAAAAAAATCTTTTATATTATATATCTGAAAGAGAATAAGCTATTTTTATCAGTTTGAAATGAAACCTTCAAATGCTATTGTAGTATAGATAGTAAAGATATGGAAATAATGGTTCAGAAACAGTTTTATTTTTGAGCTCATCTGTTTATAGTGCTATATAGTTCACTTAATTTCAATTTTACATATTCAGAACTGAACAGGTGTGTATATACTGTAACACTCCAGGACTGGATCTAGTGAGGTGCTAGGGAAAACTTCAGATGTGTATATGTGGTTACAAGCCAAAGACTTACTGGTGCCATTGGTTTATGGGTGTTAGTATGGTAGAACGATTGGCAGAATAATTTTGCCTGGGATTAAGAGTTTGTGTGTGTGGTAAAAGGAAAGGTGCAGGCACAAATTGTTTCTTTTTTTAATGAGAAAGCTGTGTAGAAGCTATGGTCTTAACTGATATGGCTTATTATAGACATTAGAAAACAATGTTGAGTTGAAACATAATAAACCTCTTCCTGTATATGATGTCCTTGTGCTATTTTCAAGGGTGTAGGCACTTTCACAGGCTCATTATAGAAACAGAAGAACTGGGAATCTGACACTTCAGATTTTTTTTTTCATAGCTTTATCTGAAATAAATTGGCTGTAAAGACCCTGATTTATGTTTCTTCTAATGTATGAATTGTGCTGACAAACTTATATATTAGTAATTTGATGACCAGTATGATGAACATGAACAAAGTATGTATTCTCAACAGTTCTGTTGATATTGAAATGTGGCCTCTAAAGAGTCACAAGGAGGCTTTGATATCTTTTCTAAAATAATGCCTTGTCTTCCTGCTCACCTCAGAGCAAATGTCTGAACATTAAGATGAGGCATTTTGGAGGAGGGGGGAAAGCTTCCTCCTAGTGTCTTCTGTGGTGTGGATAAATAGTCATGTTCTTAACTGATTTATTTCCATTTGTTTAGTACTTTTATAATGCTTTGTCTAACAAGGAGATTTGAAAACTCTCCTGCCAATCATTCTTCTCATTCTTCAGCTTTATAGATGGAATTTTTCAAAAATCCACTTGGTTTAAAAAGTTCACCTTGAATCCCCAGACATGCAAAGTGCTTACCACGAGGTTTTCTATGTTAGGTGATACATAAACTCCGTTTTGTAGGAAAAGCGCCTTTCTGACAGTGCTAGGAGTTGTTGCAGGACCTAATTGACTCCTAGCAAAGGAATACAAATTTAACAGTGAGCTTGAAGCTTGTGATCCCCTTAGTGTGAATGAGTTACCATCGCTGAATGTAGCTCATGCTTAAGTAACACTTACGTGCAGAGCTTGCTTACACTCCAGGTTACTGGAGAGTACTGCCTGAGAAATTATTGCCTTGTGACAGCTTAAAGAAACCTTTGGAATTCCCAAAGCTTTAAGCTTAAAAAAAGTTAGCAGTGCTGCATGCTGCCCACTCAGAAACAAGCCTTCTTCACAGGTCACTCAGGACAGGGTTGCTAGCGCAGCTCCTGCTGCGGAGCATCACCTGCTGCAGTGGCATGGGGGCTAGCAGGGGCACCTGCAGAGCACAGCGGTCTGAGAAATCACATCCCTTTGAAAGCTAAGTGACCAGTGGCTCGTCAAAAAGAGTTTTCAGCTAGTAGGCTGAAAGTTGGTGCTACTTCAGTGCACTGCGCACCTTAAAACTTTAAAACAAGTATAGCTCATGCTCCTTGCAGGGACCCCTTTTGGGCAAATCTGTGAAGCAGCTGTTTTCTTACCCTCCTTTTATTTTCACTTTACGTACCAGACCTTTTGTGGCAAAATCCCTTCCCAAGACTTGCAGCTGTCCTGCTGCCCCCTTCCTCTTGCTTGTAGTTGCAGAAAAATAAAAAGCTAGCTTGGTGGTACTACAAGAAGAGCAAAATCAGACACTACTGTGAAATACTGGCCTTCTGGCACTAATAGACTTGAATTCTGAACTGGTAAAATGAACTCATTGCCTGCCTTGTTCATCTCCTCACATATTTTTCCTCAGCAGCAGTTCCCATGAGTATAGTTCGTCTGGAATAAAGCTTTAGACAGTTTATCTGATATAGAAAAATAGTACATGTGGGTGTCCTGCAATCCTTGCATTCTTCGTAGAATCATTTAGGATGGAAAACACCTGATGGATCATCAAATCCAACTGTTAATCCACCATTGCCAAGTCCACCACTAAGCCATGTCCTCAAGTGCCACAGCTACACATCTCCAGGGATGGTGACACTTCCCTGAGCATCCTGTTTCAATGCTTGACAACCCTTTTGGTGGAAACTTTTTTTTTTAATATCCAATCTAAACCTCTCATGCCACAACTTGAGGCAGTTTCCTCTTGTCCTGTCACTTGTTACATGGGAGAAGCTACCTTTCAGGTAGTTGTAGAGACCCATAAGGTCTACCCTGAGTCCCTTTTCTCCAGGCTAAACAAGCCCAGCTCCCTCAGCCATCCTCATCAGACTTATGCTTTAGACCTTTCACCGTCTTCCTTGTCCTTCTCCAGACATTCAAGCACCGTTTTATTTTTTCATACTGCTTTGTGTTCATTCCAAGTTTTGCTGCAAAATGTTTCCACTACTGTAATAATAGTAGTGATAAAACTAAGAAGAGGGCCTTTGTACTTTGCAGAGTCCATCCAGGGAATAGAACTTGTTTGGTTTGACTCAGATCTTCTGCTGACCTTTTAAGGAAAGCTTGGGAACTCTTAAAATCATCAGTGTTGTAAGTTCCAGTCTTTTCTTTAGTGAATATTCTTGTTTTCCTCTTTGAGCTCTTTGTCAGTATATCTGCTTTCACACGACAGGTGCTACAGAGTCAGTCATTCTTTGACAATGAAGAAAGGTACGGTTTTGTTGTGTGCAACTTAAGGAAATGTACAGAAACTATAAAACAGGATGACTGGCCAGGTGATCTTAGAAATATCTAAGAAGACACCAGACAAGTCTTTCAGACTGACGAGGTTCAAGGAGAGTAACTCTTCTGCGTTAAGCCTTTGCCTTGACGGAATTTGTACATGATCTTTATTGCTAAGACTTGTTTCTTGTGATGTATGTACAGACATTCATCTTAGCTTTCTGGGATGTTGGCACATCTTGATCTGGCAAGCTGTTTCCTGGGTTGGCTGAGTTGTGGCTAGTTAAACCAAAAGCTACCACGAGTAGAATGACAAAGAAAGAATTTCAGAAGATAAGCAACAGCTCAGTGCTGTGTCTGTATTCACTAGCAACCTTTCCAACCTTGTGCTAGTTTTTGTTTTCATCTTTTTCCTCATGTCTTAGACCAGTCGTACTGGTTTCTTTCTGCCATCCTCTCCAAGGCAAATCTCTGGTTTGAAAACCTCACTTTCTAGAATGAAATGTTTTGTAACAGAGCAGCTGAATACCAGTTTCATAAATAGCAGTGAAGTTCTTAATAGAAATCTATGCACAAGCACATAACATCATTGAATGAGCATCCATTTTGTATTTCAGCAGTGGTAACAAACAGTGATGAACAGCTTGTAACTCCAGGAAAAATGAACCAGCACCAGGGGAAAGAAGCCCATTTTACTCCAACCAAAGAGTTACTCCAACCATGTCTCAGCCCAGGAACTGCCCATGGTCATGGTAAGACAAAGTTATTTTTTACAGAGGTTTTAAAGAATTTAAATTCTGACATGAATTATCTGTTCCAAATATTGGTTCAAATCACTGCCTTTTGCAATAAAGAGGTAAGGAAGAAAGCATACTGAAATTTTGTATGTAATTATTTGTATCTTTCTGTTAATCTGAAACAGGAAAAAAATGCATTACATGATGCAGTAGTTTATTAAAGCATGCTATGATGTGTTTGATGGGAGAACAGTCCACGTGATGGTAAATGATGATTTGTGTGTAGTCCTGCAACTGATGGTAACGTTCTTTTCTCAGTATTTTAAGTTGTGTCTTTGTGCAGCTGGGTTACGATGTACCATAAGTGGAACTTTTGTGTAAAGATGTTTTAACAATTACTTCTACTGAGAGATCTTTCTTTTTAGAAAAGGAAAAAAAATTCTCAACACTACTTTTTGCCAGCTTTCAAATGGTCCCTCTGCCTTGCTAGACTTCAGCAACCTACAATTACTAATTTGCAGCCTATCTGCAACTTGGGAGTTGTTTTTTATGGAGAGGGTTGACTCACATTTAAAAATCCAGTAAATATTCTGTGGTAGTTATTCCCATGGCAAAATTACAGTGCTGGGGAAAATGTGAGCTTATTACGTTGGGGAAAAAGTTGCTGTGGAAGCCTGAAAAATACGAAATAGGAACAGAGCTTAACATGATGGAGTACTTGAGACTGACTGTTGTAACTGAAATCCAGTTAACAAAGGTCTTTACAATGTGTCTGTAGTATGGTGTAATGAGATAGGAAATGTTTAGATAAAGAATTTAAAGGCATTTACTGAGAGCTAAGCGGAAATACTTTTAGTCACTGACACGTGAAGTCATCCTTAGGAGATGGTAATGTAAATAATTCAAAATCTTGGTAGGCACAGGATAACGGAATCAAAACAGGCAAATGTATGATACAGTCTACAAAGAACTGATTAAATGTGTATAAGGGAGAACTGTGACATGGGTACTTAGCTTTTCCTGCTGGGCAGTTGAATATTCTGGAATGCTATTTGGCCACTCTTACCTAGGTTGTGTTTCCTGCTGCCTGAATGAAAGCACCTGTGTTGTAATGCCAGTTTGGTATAGAACTTGTAGCTCAAAACCAGCTGAGTTGGAATGAAACAAAGCCTGTGATGTGGCAATGTCTGGAACAACCAGCACTAGCATTGGTGTTAGCAGGAAAAACCACCATGTGTGCTGGATTCTTTGGCTGTCAGCAACTGTCTAGGAACAGGCATGCTCAGTGACCATTTCTTGGAAAACTGACTGGAACAAGCTTAATTTGTGTCTTCTGCTTGTGTTTTAAGATCCTAATGACAAGTATTACAAATATGGTTAAAACTATATGAGTCTTAACATGAGGGAGTGGAGGTAAATATTTGACATTAGTTTGAGCCATTGACTTACAAGAGAACCATGTAATATGTCAATGTAAAGTTGTAAGTAGTATGTATTTTGTCATTTCAAGTGCTCCTGTGTATAAATACTGCATTTTCATTTGTGACCATAGTTCTGGATTTCAGAAAGCTTCTCTTTTCCTGTACTTGGTTTCTTAGTTGAAGACATGTCTTCCTCATTCCTCACTCCTGTCACTCTTGTGAGATGGAACTTACTGTGTTGCCAGAAATGGGGGTCTTCTTCTTGGAGTCCAGTACAGATTTATTTACAGAAATATTTTTAAGATCCTTGAAGTTACACTGTTCTATATTCTGAGGCTGAAGTACCTTACCTGTGAGACTACAGATAGGCATATGTAGGTGTGGAGGTTCGACTCACTTCCACAGAAAGCTTTAGCAAGGTTGATGGAAATTTATTAATAAAAAGGGATGGTGGAGATTTTTCTTGTACGATTTTAACCTGCTTATGTAGAAATTTCAGAATTTTAGGGGTGAAATGCTAACTCGGCCATATATAACACTGATCCTGAGAAGGACTTTAAATTTTCCTTTTGTGGATCTAATTTATTAGTGCCTTGCTCTTCAAGTAGTTAATTAGAGCATCAGAACAAGCTAGTCGTGAGCATAATGCTACAACTAATGTGTCTTGAACGTACTAAATGATTATACTATATTTTTTGCTCAATATTTTATTTAGAATTGTCAGACTTGGAATTGGACCTAAATAATTCAGTAGCCTTTTGATGGAAACTTTAATGAGCCTGAGGAGTTAGCTTTGTCTGTAAAGCTTTGCTTTTGTTTGTGGGATGGTGTGGTTTTGGGCTGTAGTGGGCAGCATGGCCTTCTCAACTCACCAAGAGCCTGGCTTTTTAAGTGTAGTGCATATATATGTTTGTACTACTAAAACATCTTTCCGTTCTAGCAGCTGACACACAGATAGTATCATGTTAATTTAGCTCATTTGCTGTGTTTGCATTCAGTGGTTGAAAATGTTATTAACTATTAATGAACAAACAACTAAACTTTTATCAAGCTGCTTTTTGGAATTTTTGTTGTTTTAACCTACTGTAAGTGTGACCAAAATGAATAATTTACAAAATTATTTTATTGCAGTTAAAAAATTAACATTAAAAATATTAAGTACAAGACTGTATTTTCAAATGTTGTAGGCATAACTTCTGCTTGTTGATGTCATCTATTTATGTCAAATTACCCCTGGTAAATTGGATTCTTCTAAATCTTACTAACTTGGGCATACTTTTTTATTTCTTTGTTAAAATAAATTAATGCAGAAATAGCCATCACTTAAAATTTGTGAAAAAACTTTGAAGTCTCCTCATAAATGATTAATAATATTTTTAACTTACCAATATGTTCTTAAAACATATATCAAACTTTGTATTAAGACAGCATAGATGCTTAAATAGCAATAAGCTCTATTTGTGGTAAATAGAGGAATCTAGTTAAGGTAGTATTATTAAAAATTCTGTAATAGAATGCTTGAAAATATCAGACTTTTCTGTGTTTTTCCTGTCTTTATTCAAAACATTAATGAGATGCAGATGGGGTTAGGGTTAGTTAGATGTGAGTAGTATCTGGGAAAAGCATGATGAAGGATGTAAATCTCTCAGCTAAGTTAGCAGCTTCTTGCTGCTGGGCTTGTTTTTCAGTTTGGGGTTTTTGATTTTTTTTTTTTTTTCCCCAGCCAGCTCATCAAATAAGGGTAACCAATGTGTGTGTAAGGACATGTGTGCCCAGAAGGAGCCTGATGTGAGACAAGAAACACAATCTGCCCTTCTTTTCCAGCAGAGGAGTAGTAGTTGTTAATTCAATTTGCAATATGATAAAAATATAGAGTGTTACATGACTGAGAAACAGAAGTGGCTTGGGTGCATGGAGGTGGATTGACAGTGGAAACAAAATTATTTGTCTGCCAATGATGGTCTCTATGAATTGGAAGGAGGAGGTGAACAGTGAGAGCATTTTTGGCTGTGCTGAGATTGTACTTTAAACAGCTCCAGAGTAAACATTTAAAGAATATGATAGTGCTAGGATTTTAATCCACAGGATGCTGCATTTTTTTAGAAAATACAAATTTAGCTATTTTTGTATGTGAGAGCAGGTGAAAACTGAAGAATAGGTGTTTTCATGCAGTAGGTACTAAAGAACAGCTATTAGCTGTTGAGGGGATGAGATGCCTTTTTAGCCATAATGACCCAGAAAATACAAGATGCAGATGTTACTGACTGTGTACCTCAGGCAACTATAACAAGTTAGAGCTGATTTCACTGGGCAGTAAGAAATGTCTGGAGCTCCTGATTTGTCATCCCTGTTCTGGGTTCCTGGTGGTCAGCATGCAAGAAGCCCTGGAGATAGACAAGTGCATCTGCTCGTAACCAGGTGTCAGTGGAAGAGAGATTACTGTGGACCAGTAGAAGGAAAGATACAGGCCTGTGACAGTGAACTCGAAGCCTTTTCAAAGTATTAGCAGCTGTACCTGAGACAGGTATTTGGCTGTGGTGCTCTGGGCACATTTCTGCCAAGAGGTTACAAGAGCCTGTTCTTTCATGTGGATGCATGAGACTGAAGCCACAGCAGAGAGGAACTGCCGTGGAGCTGAGGAGAGAAGTTCTGCTGCCCATAATTACACCAGATGGATGCATCAAGCACAGGGGAGGCTGTAACTCCTCTGGGAGTTGATCACTGCTTATATGCCAGTTTGTGCCTTTTTTTTTTCCCAACTAGCGCTTTCAGTGTGTTAATAATTCTTTTTGATAATAGTATTTGGCTTGTGGATGGCAAAATCTTCCCAACCTGTCTGGTTCCAGATGAAGCTGTTTCCTGGGTACTTGGGTTATATTTAATTTTTAATAGTGATTTCTGGTTTCCTTTTCATGTTTGCTTTGAGTTTACTCTCTACATTTAGACAGACTTAGTCACGCAAGTAACTTCATGCAGTCTCCTGTTTCCCTTCACTATGTCTGTTCCTTGAATAGAGAAGCTGAGGAATGGCTAAATAATTCATTATCTTAACACAGTAGGAACAATTTATTACTAAGTGTGTTATACTTTGTTACTTCACTTCGTCTTCCCATAAGTCTATCTCGTTGTCTCAGCGCTAAAGAAGAAACTGCTAAAGGCCTTCTTGAGGCTCTCCAAAAAGCCTTTTTTTAATACTTCTGTATTAACAGCAAGTATTCTGAAGTAAGGCAACTTCTCTGCCGAGTAAGTGCGTTTAATGTCTTAGAAAAATGTTAACACTTTTGCTTTCTCCTGCCACATAGAATTTCTTTCTAAAACCTTGTAAGCTTTCATGCTTGGAGACTCTTGGTCTTGCTGTTTTATTAGGAGGTGTTTTAATTTGTCTTGCCTTGTCTTTTGATGATGAGGAAATACTTTGTAATCAACAGTGTTTAGCAGCCATGGGCACTGGTTGTTTTTTAGGTGGTATTGGCTTAATGTCTGTTGTTCTGTTGCAGGGACCTGAGCCCAGGGACACAGGTGATCACTTTTCAGGTTTTTGATGGAGCTTGAAGGTGAAGCCCCAGTTCCACAAAACTGTGTAACTTATTTGGGATAGCATTAGTGATGCTTGTCTTGAATGGGATGTGAGTGAAGCTCTGGTCACAGTAATTGAGGAAGGAGCTTGAGCCCTAAATAACCTGATCTTAGTCTGTGTTATCAGACTGAATTTCTTGTAAAATGTTTTAAGTTCTGGTCTGTGTGGTTAGTCTCCTGAATATATTACCTTCACCTCCTGTTTTCTTACTGCATACTCTGGGACATTCCTCTCTGCAAGTCATTGTGTGTTTATTAAAACTTGCCATTTCTGAAATGCTACTCCACCCACTATTTGTGGTGTGGGTAAATTGCATGTACTCCTTTCTGTGTGGGTTATAGCTTTATAAAAGTGTGGTACTGGGTTTAAAAGGCACAGCAGGGCTGATTGCTGTGAAACATCTCAAGCAAGTTCTCTTTCTCCGTGATAGTCTCTGCAGAACTGGCCTACTTGAACCTGAACTGTGACCTTGAGAATTTCATAAGGGCTGAGATGACAAGTGTGGAAACCTGAGCAGTGAGCAAGCCTATTTACTCCATGTGGGAGGAGCTGAGCAGGCTGTTATGTTAGCAAGTGAGGAGGTGCAGCAAGTACAGTTGGCAGCAGTGCATGGGGAGCCTTGGTGTTCATTCATAACCACTCTCAGGCTTGCCTCTGGAATTACTCGTCAGCTAAACTGCACTGGACTTGAAAATACCAGAGAACAGAGGAATATTTGGTGAAAGAAACTTGCCTCCCTAAACTACTCTCCCAGCTTGTAGCCTCTTTTAGGTATAATTTTTTTCTGAATCAAATATTGGTGCTGAAGGCAAGTATATCTTTAATACCCTTTTTATTAAATAAGAGAAAACCTCTTTTATTTCAAGTCCACGTATGAAAATTAGGTGTTGGATTTATAGGTATGATAGGCTAGCTGTTTACTTTTTTCTGTCTTCTGTGTGCTGCAAAAAGTGTGTTTATACTGCATGTGGAGAATTATTTATGACCTTCTCATGGACTGGGGGGACAATCCTACTGGAAAAGGTAGCGATGTTGAAATGTCAGGGCAAATTACTGTCAGAATTGCAGGGCAAGTCTAAAAAGCTTCTGCCTTCCTCTACTACCCCAATAGTTTTCATTCCTCCTCCTTTTCTCTTTAGCTTTCACAGAGTTTGGTTTTAAGAATATTTTTCGCTTTTCTTTGGGTACCTCTAAGGGGAAAAGAATTACTTTCTACTTTGCATCACTAGCCATACTCTTAGTTATATTACTGCATCAGTATCAGTTTGTAGCATGTGTTTGTTACTCTAAACTTCTAAAATCTGTATTAAAGGGATTGTTATAGTTAAAATTCCTCATTTGGGTAGTCCATATAGATTTGATTTGATTTGAGTTCAGTTTCCGTGCTTGGAATTCATACTTGTACAATTTAGAGAGTGTGTGAAACAAGACTGTGTTTTTCTCAGCTGTAATTATTTTTCCATTGGAGAAATATTTTAAAGCTAAAACCAGACTTTGTAAAAAGTGTTCACGAGTTGTCGGAACTGCATGTGTCTTCTATTTGACTTTGTTTTGTATACTGAAATTTACATTTTGCTCCAAGCAATATCCTGGGAGAATATCTTAAGCAGAGGATTATGATTTGGTTTTCAGCCAGCATTTACTATTGAAGAAGCCCTGATTGAATACCTTACGTGAGAAATGTGTTCTGTCCTTTAGAAAAATGTATACAATAGGTAAGTTTTCCTCCTCTGAAGAGATAATCAACAGATTGACTGAGAATGGATTCTTCCCCTTGTGCTCCTCCCCACCCGAAATACATGAACTAAATATTTCAGTCAAGTGGGATTTTTTTTTGTCTTCCTACTGATTCAGGTGTTTTATAGAACAGAGAAACCAGGAAAGTTTTTCTCTCTTTCAGTGGCGTACTTAGTCTAGTGCCTCCTTTCATGGCTTAAACTTTTGTTAGGAGGAAACTCATATTTTCATGTACAGATATACTGTGGCACACACCTGATGCCTTTAGCCTAAAGTGCAGGTAACTTTCCTGTTTATGCAGGCTTTTCTGCCGAGTCTGACTTCTGCAGTTCGACTTGGCTGTACTTCCGTTTGTAAGTATCTGAAACTGTAAACTTCTAAGCTGTGTATGAGAGTGCATTTTCTAAGTATATCAATTATTAAGGCATTGGGAACTAATATCAAAAGGACAGAAGGCTTCCTGGGGCATTAGTCTAAGATCACGAAGTCTGATTTCATCAATAGATGGACCTATTCTGTCTGAATTTATTTTCAGGGAGGGGAGAAGAAGAAGGATTTATGGGGTGTTCTGGTCTTCAGGGGTGGTGGGGAGAAAATGAAGGAGGAAGTTTAAATTAGATTTTTTTCTTTTCCTCCTCTGTTTTGGTGAGACAGAATCATATGTTGGTAAAAGGCACAGAGCCTGCCTCTCCTGTGCTGCTGTTGAGTTAAAGCAGGAGGTGCTTTATATACCTGGATAACAGCTTCCTTGATTGGAGGAGGCTTCTGAGAAGGGAAATGTAACATTATACATATTGAAGTTCTTAATTTTACCTACCCAAAGAGTTCAGTTTCAGTTCTAAATGGAGAAAAGGGCATAGGAAGGAGAAGGAGGTATTTTAATCTATTCCTGTTTACAGTTTCGCTACACGAGCAGTGTCAAGGGACTTGAGAGTGCATGAAGAGAAGTAAGGGGAAGGTCTTCAGGAGTGTGTTGTTACCTCAAATCCCTCGAAGTCTAGCCACTTTTTAGTAATGTGAACATAAGGTGGCAGAGAAGACTAAGTTGTGAAAGAGCCTGGGAGGCTGGCAGAGTCATGGTCAGTAGGGCCCAGGAGCTGGAGGCAGATGCAGACCAAGGGGTGTGCGGGTGTCTGATGGTGGAGCCTCCCCTCTCATTAGTCTGTGTGACCCAGCCATTCCAATAGGAGACAGGGAAACGTCCTGATGCCAGTGTCATCAGGGCGTTCTGGGCAGGGTCACAGCCCTGACTCTGAAAGAGGAGATAACAGCCCCATTAACTGGGCAAGATAGATCTGTAATGAGAGGATACAGTTCCTTCTGTGTGTCAGGGGAGTTCTACTGCAGCTTTCTCTTGATTTTTTAATTAGAAAAAAAAAGAAAATGCATATTCTGAATAGATTTGGACCAAGGTAGTTGCTCCGTTTTGTAGTTAAGAAGATAGATTTGGAGAGGTGATATGGAGCTGTGTTTATTAAAACAAAACAAAACCAAAAAAAAGGTGATGTTCTCCCTCCTTGCATTTCGTCCTCATGGCTCCACCATTCCATTCCACCTCTTTAGTTTTTTAGCTGCTTTTTCTGTCCTTCTGGGACATCTGGACAAGGACTGCTTCAGCTGAAAGAAATGTGAGACACCGTATTGGATAAATGGAGACAGGCCTGAATACATGATGCTCATCCACTTTTTCCTACTCCCCGTGCTTAAGTGAATAGTGTTTTTCATACAGCATATAATGGTTTCTATTGATGCCTCATATTCGTTTTTTTCTGGTACATCTTTTTAACTTGTCATATATTGGGATGTTAGTCTGTTACGAGGCATGAAGAAATTCCAGTGATTGATAGGATCCTGGAAGCTACTATGTTTCATAATTAGAAAAATAATTTTCAGTGTTTTTTGTATGAGTTGTAGTTTATGTATCTGTAGGTACTAATGCACATACATTTGGCACAAATAAAACCTTCCATAGGGTTTAAAAAATACTTCAGTCTACTGTATTATCCTTGATCCAATGAGAGCTGAAATTTGAGCCACACATATTAACTACACTTCTTTGCATAAGGAGATGGAGTAAGTGGTATTATTTGAGGATTAATCACATTCACACTACTATTGATTTAATTTATGGCATGTGTTTCACTTTATAAGAAAAGGAAACCTCTAGTGCAGAGTAAGGTAGAATTCAAATTCCTATTTTTAAGTAAATTCTTGGTGTCTTATTGTCCTGCCTTTTAACAGATTTCAAAACCTGTTTTGTCAGAAATAAGGTGTGATGGGGAAAATGGGACCAGCATGGAAACACCAAATGGGAAATTCCACATATGGAGGAGGGTGGCTGTGCATGCCAGTTATCACAGCAAGGAGGCAGCTGATGTAACGAGCAGTGGATGAAGGAGGTTGGGGAGAGCTTATTTGATATTTTTCTGGTAGCTGCCAGCAAGAAGAGTTTGGGTCAACAGATTTCTAGTCTTGGAGCACAGTTTATTGGAATGTTTTTTATGTTTAAAATTTAAGTTGGTCCATTAAAGTGTTTTATTCATTGCATAAAATATTTGAGGCATTAATAATAAAAAGCCTTTTTTTTGTGGAGATTATTTAGGGCAGCTCTTCCAGGAGTCAGGCTGGTTTGTATGTATAAATATGGGAGAGTTTTGAGGAAAGAAAAGCAATTGCCTCACCTTTAAAATAAAAATAAGAAATGAAGATGTAGAGGCCATGGCAGTCAGTTCACAAAAACTAGTTAGGTGAGTGCCTGAACAGGAAAGTTCAGCATGGCTGCATAATGCAAGCCATTGCCTCCCTTTTCAGATTCCCATAGTGTGCCACAATATCAAACAGGGAAGCCACACAGCTCACGAGTTGTCCTTTGTGCAATATAAATTTGGGACTTGAAAGACTAACAGGAACTGTATTTAAGGGATCCTTAAAACATAAATACCATTTTTGTGTGCTTAGAAATGAGTAGGGCCAAAACTGAGAGGTAAAAAATAAAATGTGGTGTGTTTCTAGAGAAGAGGAGCTGAAGCAAAGCCATTCCACTTTAAGCATCCTAAGGGCTTTGATGAGAGGAGTGTAGTGTTGCTTGGCTTGCTGCTGATTTGACAGCCTCTCTCTTCACTGCATTTTTCATGTGTGCCCTTCGTTTGTTTCTTTTTTTTTTTCCTCTTTTGTATCTTACTCATCAGAATGTGAGGTAAAAGGCTGCTACTGCAACACTCTTGTTCCAAGCAGCTAATGCTAACCAGCTTTCACAGAGAACATAATCCTTACACAAACACCTTAACTCATGAAGGAAGAAGGTCCAGTGCGGCGTAGGTTTTCTTCATGTGCTGGGATTTCTTCTGTGTTTTCTCCAAGAGCTGATGGCCGAAAGCTTGTCCGGAATGCTTCATTTGGTGGATATAACGAGCTCTCACCTGCTTTACCAGGTTTGTTTTGGTCTTGCATTTCTTAAAATGTACAGAAGTGAATATAATTTGCACCTCAAATTTTTAAGCTTGAATGAAAGTAATGTACTGAGATGTTGATAGAAATTAAAAAAGACTATTGCTTGTATGCATTTAGATAACAGCTTTTTGTAGTGGCAAGATTTGCGGACAGGCAAACGAGTACGTTAGCTTTTACACTGCCGCAAACCTCACTTTACAACGCATTAGTGTATTTGAGACTGACTGGAATGTTTGTTTTGGTTTTTTGGGCTTTTATGACTGACGTTCTGTGATGTGGTTTATTAATGCCTTCCTCTCTTGGACTTTCCACTGCCCCCCCTCCACCACATGCAGTGGATTTGCTTTAAAACTGTTAGGTACAGCAGAAGGTACAGCTTTCATTTAGCTGTAACTACTGGAAAATCTGCAAGCTGGACATCAACTGTTTGACATAAAATGACAAGACAGAAAATGAGTGCTAAAAACATAGCCTTCCTAAATTCTGTAGTGCAAGATTTTTAAGACTTACAACCCCTGAAAGGTCTTGAATCTCCTTTTGTTCAGATTTGTTGTTTCCTGAAAATCAGCACTGGAATATTGAAATTAATTTGTAGTGTTCCATTGTCCAGAATGTGCACTTCTGACATAGGTACCTGAATTTCAGCAGTTTATTTCAGGAAGCCTCAATGCTTTAAAATGTGTTACAAGGTCACCCATTCCTGACAGGGGACATAGCAGAAATTGTACATTCTTACCAGAATTGCTCTGCATGTGTGATTTGTCTTGTGCATGCGCACAGACACACTTTATTGTGTAGTCCCACGGGGCCAGGATGTTGGAGGGGGAAGGAAAGGGGGGAATAAAATAGTTTTCACTTTCTATTGCGTGCCTCCTGCAGCATGGCTCACTGAATTTGTCAGCCCTGGTTCTGAAGCCCTGGAGCAGAGTTGGGTGCAGAGCATAGGGGAGGTTGCAGACTGGCAGCTGGGGGTCTCTGCATCACTGGCCAGTGCTGGCTTGCAGAATCATTGGAGCACCACATTCAGCTGCGGGGGTGGGAGTTGTTAGAGACACCACTTTGTATTAAATTTGTTTTACCCTGTAAGGTTTCCTTTCACTCTGCTTCAGGAACCAAGAATCTGAGTTTTATTCAAGCTGCTTAGGAAATAAAAGATCTCAAAGCTTGAAAGCATGAGATTGACAACTAGACAGATCCTTCCCACCTTTAAAATAAATGTGTGTAGTCTGGTAATTAATGAAACAAAAAGGGGTTCGTTTTGTATTTGGTTCCTTTCTGTATAGAGTTCTGCAATTAAAGCAGATCAGTCATAAGTAGACAATGAATGGCTACTTAAAATGCAGAATAAATGGAAGGCAGTTTTTAAGGAAAAATTCAAGTGTGTACATAGAATTAAAAAAAATGCTTTCTGTTTTGGAATCTTCCATGTATCTCTGAAGAAGTTAAACATTCTTAATGTGCTGAATAAACATTCATTATGTAGTATTTCAGATTGGTTTAAGCAAAGAGTAATTGTTATCTGTCTAAAAGATATTCTAACTAAACATGTACAGCATGTGTAGTTCCAGTGATGACAGTCTTTGGGGGTTTTTTTAATTTTATATGGTGTTTACAAAAGAAAACATGACTGTGAGAAAATACATAAGACTTTGCTTACTTTTCTGATTACTTCAGTTTCGAAGTCCGTGGAGGAATCTGAATTAGTGAATATGAGATTGTATTCTTAAAACTGGTCAACAAGCTTTTGAAAATGAGTCAGTTAAAAAGACTATTGTCTCCTGTGTTGAAGTCTTTAAGAAGATTTTTCCTTTTTTTTTTCCTGATGTGTTTATTATATAGCACCAGTATTGATAATTCCTGCTAGTATAGCTCATAGTTGTTCCAGAAGCATTTTCCAGCTCAATTATTTGTTCCTCACAACTGCCCGTGCATACCGGTAATCAAATCAGGCTGTACCTTTCTTTTCATTTGGAAGTCAGTAATGTTGTTGCTTGGATTGCTGTTTGTGATCTTTTCATGCATTGCATTGCTTTTTTACTGGTTTTTCTGTATATTGGAAAAAGAGCCTCCAGTGGATAGTAATTATTTCTTCTATGGATAAAATAGATCTGACATTAAAGAGTAACATGTTTATTTTCTGATGTATTTTTCTCTTGTATCCTAATTGCAAATGACATTTATTGAGCAGTATAAAACCAGTATTTGCGATGAAAGAGTTAGTATGTGGTTGATTTTGGTTTTTCCCTTCTTTCAAAATTGATTGAAGGGGCAGATTGGGGTGCAACTTTAAAAAATAATCCCTGTGTTACGCTTCAAAATTGAAATCTATTAACTAGACAGTTTTGTTTGAAGCTGTACCCTGCCACAGACTTTATCCTAAATAGTCTTTAATCTTACAGTGTATATAGCCTCGGTTTTTGTCAACAACAGTGTTTTGAAGAATTTATTTTTTTCTTTTGGTATTGACTACATAATCTGGCTCAGTCTCTAAAGAAGCAGTGTTTAAATTTTTGGTTTCATCAACCTCTTGTGTGCCAGGGTTCTAGTTTCTCTGTCAGGCTCTTGCATCTGTCTGAAAGGTCTTAATGAGTTTTCGTGTAGATTTTCAAAAACTTGCTGAATGCTTACAGTAGGAACTCAGTAATGGACAGTTTCCTTTGGCTTCTAAGATCATACCATGAACTGCGGCTCACTGCACTGGCATTGGGATCAGCTTTCAGAGCCCATGGACCTGAGCTGTTAAGATAAGGAAGGTCACACTGGGAGAAAGTCTATTAAGACATAGTGCTGCTTTGAACACAATCCCTGGTGTTCAAAACTGCTTTAGAGGGCACAGTAGTGGTGCTCTGAACTGTGAAGATTGCTTTCAGGATTACAGATAGAAAATGATACACAAATTCAAAGGATTTAATAGAGAGAAAATTACAGAAAGGGACTGTGTCTTCAACACCTGAATTTCTACGTTGTGAAATACGAGCTCAGGTTAGTTTGTTAAAGAGCTGCTGATTGAGTTACAAGATGGGAAAGAGCAAGTAAGCTAAAATATTAAGCTCAAAACCCCTGCTGATAAACATTGAAAATCTTGAAACACTTTTTTTCTTGTTGTTAGACCCTGCTTCTAGGCTCTTGTGCTCTGGCAGTCTCTGCTCCAGACAGCCATCTGTGTTGTGAGTGAGCTTGTCCTTCTACACAGAGGGAGGTCGCAAGTGAGGTGGTGGGGGATGCAAAGAAGGCTGACTGGGTTTCCTCATAGACCGAGATGGAGCAGTGCAAGGTGTTCAGCAGGTGCACTCTGACTTGGCCTCACTAATGAACCCCTGAGACAGCCCTTCTCTGTGCATGTGAGTGAGGAAGAGAACAGTCAGTGTGGTGGCATGTTTATGAATCAGCTGGTATGCACACCTTTCCAGCTCGAGCCACTGAAAGCCAGGAGGTGAAATTCATGGAAATGCAACTGAACTTTGGTCTTCGTGTCCAGTTCTCTGGGACAGAACAGTTCTTTCTGTTTTCATTTCTTCTTGGTGATACTGATGCAAAGCTTGTTCTTGAAAATAAAAATGTATGTCCGTTAGATAAGGGTGTGTCAAGTCCTTAAAGCTGTTGTGCTTTAGAAAACAAGCTTTGAATTACAGCTTCTCTTCTGTAAGAACAATCCTGACTTAGCACTTCCTTGCT
This sequence comes from Ptilonorhynchus violaceus, assembly GCA_013397565.1. Classification (NCBI taxonomy): domain Eukaryota; kingdom Metazoa; phylum Chordata; class Aves; order Passeriformes; family Ptilonorhynchidae; genus Ptilonorhynchus; species Ptilonorhynchus violaceus. The sequence goes on along the minus strand of VZRJ01009982.1, from coordinate 53,883 downwards.
GATTCCACTCACTAAATCTTCTATATATGCCATTAAATAAATAAACAAAAATGGGAAAGTCATTAGAAAATGCCTGCATTGCATTTTCAATGGGACTTGATTTCTATTGAGGAATCTTTTTGGGTGCTGGATGAGTAGAACGCCTCTACTACGGTTCTGGTGTGTGTTTGACTGCCTAAGACTGGCATCAAATCTGGTGACTTCTCAGTGAACTAAGGCAAGTCTAGCCTCTGAGGCTTTAAACAACCTTCGTTTTGTTTCATCCTTGATAACTAGCATTGTAGAAAATGTGCTTTTGCATTTGGTATTATATAGGAAATGTGGCTTCTGGTCTCTGGATTTTTTTGTGGATTCCCTAGCACTACAAATCTTCTGCCTGTCTAGGTACTTCTTCCCTGTTGTCATTAGGTTTTCATTAGCTCAACAAATCTATTGCAGAATTTAAAAATGAAGCATTTAATGAACTGTGCCCAGGTGGGACTTCTATGAAGACATGTAAAAGTTGTTTGTAAAGGTATGTACGGCTACCTTTCTGTAAACATAGAATGAGATATTGTACTGCAGTATATAATTTTTAAAAATCTGGTCTTAGAGTATCTGCAAAAGGAAATAAATACTAATAGAGAAAAAAACCCAAAAGACTGATTACAAGACCAAAATCAAGAGGAATCTCAAGATTTCTCATGTAACCTGGAGATCAACCTAGTGCTTCTCTAACTCCATGAATCTTCCCAAGACATGTAATTTTGACAAATGAATCAGTTCTGTCTTAGAGTTTCTAGGTATTATAAGTTGTGGAAGGGTGAAGATAATTAAAAAAAAAATAAAATTCCTGCAATGGACATACTACTCAACACTGCTACAGAGAGTTAATAAAAATTCTTTCAGAGCTCATGGTTTCCCTGCACATACACACATTCTCATGAAGAATGTGGAATCAAAGAGTTTCTCTGCTAAGTCTTCTCATTTCAGGGATCAGAGTACCAGTTTCTGTTTCAAAGCTGGGACCATGCACAGAGGGACGCTCCAAAGCACTGGTGGTGTCTGTGGATGCAGCATGTGCCTGCTGGTGCCGTGTCCTGCTGGTGTGGTGTCCGTGGGTGCAGCGTGTCCCTGCTGGTGCAGTGCCCTCTTGTGGGCGCAGCTCTCAGACACCCCCGTGCCAGGCTTCTCAGCTGCCTGGGCTGTTCTGAAATCCATGGATGACTTCATGGTTATCTGCCTTCACTTGGATAAATTCATTGTGCAATTTGTTTTATTCCTGTTTATAAAAGCTTTATGCTACCACCACCTTCTTCAAATAAAATGGATCAGTGAGATGTTCAGAGCAGGTGATTTTTCTGTGAGAGGGTGCCAGCTTCTCAGTATATGTTCTGTGACACGTAGCAGCTGCATGGCAGCACCCATGCCAGTTGTGACCCTGTTTTCCATTCTCGCACAAACACGGATTTACTTCGCTTTTTGGATACTGAGAATGTGTGTGGTTTGTACCATGAGTCACAGAAGAAAAATGTGGGATTTCCACAACTGTTTTAACATAAAGCCTAGTAGTTATGAGTCTTCAGTGTCAAGTTTAAGGTATAAATTCAAGGCTAATGTAAGGAACTTTTTGCATTGTCTTGCAAAAAAACCCTGACTGGTGATCTTAATCAGATTTGCTTTCCTGTAGGTGGTATTTAACAATTATCACGGTACAGAAATGAACAAACAAAAAAAGGCTTTATTTAGTATTTTCCTCTGTGCCTGCATGTATGCAGGTAGGGGAGAATGAGAAGATAAAAGGACAAAAGTTGGCACGTTATATTTAAAATTCATCAGGTTATTGGATCAGGTGCAGCATTATCCAAATACAGTGGACTGTTCTTGCCTCTTAGTGGGTATTAAATTAGTGTATATTATAGTAGCTGGTACGTTTTCAGCTGTTGAGACGGACTGGTATGTATATGTTATTTGAAAATCTGATTTACTTGTACTTTTTTATGCTAAACACGTTGACAAATTTATTTCAAAGGCTAGCTCATGTAAATTGTTAATGTCTTTAAATCATTTGCAACAATGCTGTTTTTTCTTTTAAGGTTTTGACAAAGGGAAGGATGATACATCACAAAATAAAGAGGATGCGGCATATTCTATGTCAAAAAGCAAGGTAGGGAAAACAGCCTTCTAATCTGGTTTAAAAATGATGGTGTGTAAAGGAATTGTGCGTTTTTAGTTAAAGGCAAATGTATTTAACTTTTCTTGTAGATACTGTTGAAGATTACTCTTCAGATTCAGCAATAGAAAAAGATTAAAGAGAATTTCTTAATACAGTTCCCAGGATGACATCGCATGAAAATCTGTGGTTCAAAGTAGTGAAAATGAAATATGGAGTCGTCTTGCTGTCATCTTGGAGTGGGATGTTGCCTTGCCATAGATGCTAAATTGCCTTGCCATAGAGTTTAAAGGCTTTAACTTACCCAGCTGTGTGGTTTTTTATTTTCTGCTAGGATGTCCTTTTACAGAGGCACTTTGGTAACAGACACTTAAACAGATTGTCAGGGCGCAGCAGGTGTGAGTTGCTCTGGAAGGTGAGGACCAGAGCTTGAGCACAGCTGGCTCCTAGGGGAAAGGGGGAGATGCCTGGGTTTTGCCACTTTTGCGCACAGCTCTTCCTATAGCACTCTGTCCTTGGCACAGGCAGCCACACCCCTTGGAGACACTGGTTGCACTCAAGCTATTGATACAAATTTTTCTGTGGTATTTGATGTATCAGAGCTGTAAAGGGAAACATTACAAAGTTACTTAAGGAAAATGGAGAGACTTAAAGATTATAGTAGCATTTTCTGGCTTAAATGATGTAATCAAAATTGCAGTGGGGTAAGCAGTTTAGTTTCTGCAGCTGATGCTGCAGTGTTGTGGTGTGTAGCTAAGCATTTCAACTGTTAGTGTCTTACATTTGACTTGGAATCACGAAACTTTCTATCTTTTAGCTTTACTGCGTCCTAGAGCCTGACTTATCAGGAATATCAATGAAGTATGCTTTACCATCCAGCTTCCTTCTGATCAAAATGTTTATGTTGGTCTAGAAACCTCTTAATTAATTTGACCTGAAAATCAAGTTGATATGGTCTCTTCTGAGTTGGATTTATTCCAGACTCTCAAGAATCATTTATCTTTGAGTATCCAATTCCTTTTTTCTCTTCCTTATATTTATTTTTCTTGGTTCTTGTCTTTTCCAGGATCTTAAGTCTTTGTGTTCTTTGCTATTACTTTTTTTGTGTCTTTCTACTATCAAAGACAAGATAATTCCTACTTCTGCTAATACATGTTTTTCTTCACCGTTGTTTTGCAATTCCTGCATGTGGGACTTGATTATACTAGTGCAAGTGAAGTAGCAGCCCTTCTTTCTAAGGGAGAATGGAAAAGCAGTGATGGGACTTGCCTGGAATCTGGTACTGAATGTACCTTGCTGGGAATTGCAGCAGGTTCTCTTAAAGTGTTTTCTTCTAAATTTTTTATACCATCCGCTTTGTGTAGATTTAACAGTGAGAAAGTTACTAGCTTAAAAATACACAGATGACTGTATATATATATATATGTATATACACTCTCATAACATTGAACAGGTAAATGTAGACCTTTACTCTGTCATGTTAGTGAGCTTTGAAAGTGAGACAGTGAGAAAATGAGTTTTTGTAGCCTGTGAAACTTACTGGTTTGGGGCTTTTATATGCATGACCTTTACATTGCCTTAGCTTTCTGTTAGTGAGCAACTAGAATATTTATGAATGTTTTGCTTAAGTTGCTCCATTAAAGCTTGCATAATGAGTCCATTATCTCTTCTTCTGTGACAGTGATAAGCATTTTTCCCCTCTTCTGTTATTACATTTAAAGTACTGTATTTCCTTTAAATTCTAGAGAGAGGAATTTAATTTCAAGTTGTACACTCACCTTAAAGCTAAATTTTGAGTGTCAAGAACATATCGTCATTACAACGTCATTACAAATGAAGAGGTTTCCTTCATTTTTCCAAGACAGATAGAGAAGTTAAAGAACATTTACGTATCAGTAAAATAATTTTGAGCTAAAATTACTTTTTGCCACTTATTTCACATATCTTTCTTATGGTTGCTAAGCAGCCTCCTGTAAAGTCTTAGTTCTGAATTAAAGATGTCAAAGTAGAATCCAGGTTAAATTGTTTTGTACTGCTTATGAATATTTAGGTTTTGTTTCTTTTGTTTGAGCAGCTTGTGAGTTGAGTGCCCAAGTGCAGTGTTTTTATTATTGCAGTAATTTTTTCTCAAAGCTTGCATATTTTTTGACTGCCATTTATAGTGTTCCAAAATACAGATTTGGTGAATAGACTTTGTACTGTAGCTAGAGATTTGAAATGTGGAACATCTTGAGGATCAGTTTTGCTAAACTGTCCTTGAATTTGAATTGAATACACAGTTTAGAACGTTTCATTGATTTTTTTTTTTTTTTGACAATGCAGAAAGTTCGGGTCTACCAGGCTTATTTCAGTGTACAAAAGAAATACAACTCTTTGTAATTAATCTGAAGTTTGTATATAGTGGATAATTACTTAACGTTCTCTGACCTCCAATAGGAAAGATACGAAAACTCTGTGATAGACTCCTCTTAGACCCCTCTTTTCCCTT
>VZRJ01009982.1:20903-49220 GCA_013397565.1 Ptilonorhynchus violaceus | reverse complement strand
CCCCCCCCCCTAAAGAGCGCTGTATCCTAAGGTATTGGCTTGAGTTCCCTTTCAACTAGTAGGCAACAAATGCCAAGGTGTAAACTTTGAACCTTAAAAGATGTGGGGAGAGGCGGGGGGAGAAATCATGTGGTGCTGAGGCAGCTTTTTGTCCTGCATGAACAAGGACTTTGGTGTCATGAACAAACCTGAGTCTCATTCCCATCTGACTCCACTGTGAGCTTCTGGAAGATGACTTGCAAAGTCATCAAAGCGTGGAATTAGGGAGCAAGGAGCAGAACGGGTACCGTTAGTGGGCAGTTCTACTCTGATGATTTATAGAGACCTGAATCCTAGATTGAAGAGGCTGTATTTTCCTTCATGAATCACAGGGTAAGTGCCTCTATAGCAGTCCATTTGGAGAAGCTGTCAAGTTGTGGATGAAGACATTCTGTTTTGTATATCATGGGAATGACTCCTGCATTAAAACACCAGGATTCTCCTAAAACATTCTCTCTCTGCTAAAATAATGCCTAACTATCCAAGCGCACTCTATCAAGTAACAGTCTACATGAGCTAAATGCTTACTGTGTATAGGTCTGCTGCTTCTGGAGGAATCTCAGACTTCTTTCTCATAAAACCCTTATGAAGAGACTCCATGAGTAGGTGGTGAACAGCTCATGTTACAAGTTTTGTTGGTTTGTTTAGTTTTTTTTAAGAGGGGGAAGCAGTAGAGAAGTAAGTAGGAATGGGAACCTTACAAACATAACTGCACTTCAAACACTTTCTAAAGTGCCAGTATCAGTAACATATTCTTGTATCATTGTCATGTATTTATTATGTGTGTTGTGAATTCCAGTCCGAATCCAAGCTTTTCAATGGCTCTGAGAAGGACATCTCTCAATCTTCAAGCAAACTTACAAAAAAAGAATCTCTCAAGGTAAACTAATTTCCTAGTAACTCCTCATGGACTACAAATGCATTCACATAGTTTTATCTTATTCTGTAATGAGAAGACAAAAATGCCAAATAATGATGAGATCTGTGGAATATTTAAGTATTGTGAGAAGTTGTGCTGTTGAGTCTCTTCAAATTTTACTGTATTGTTACTTGAATAATGGGCTTCTATAATGCAGTCTTTAAGATGGCACAATATTGTAGAATGACTCAGAAGGTTATAGGATAATTCAGATTGGCAGGGATGTCAGGACATCTACATGCAATAAAATGACAAATGAAATTACCAAAATTACAATTTGATGCAGTTTTACTACCTTCTTTCCCCTGTGTTGTAGCAAGACCAAACTCCACTGTTTGGCAGATACCATGTCAGGAGAAATGTAAAGTTATTTGGTTTTAAATGAGGGAGATACATTGCTGCAAATTTCTCCTGGGGAGGGAACATAACTGCTGGGTAAAGACTACAGACCAGATAATGTACCTGTAAATCAGAACCTAGTCCAATTCTTGTTTTGTACTTTACACCAGGAAAGGAAGAGAGCAGGGGATTGGTTTGGTTGTTTTTTCTCCTCTTTGATTCTAACAGGAGTTTCAAAGTCCTCAATTTTAAAAGAAAATTGCAGAAGAATCTGAAATTGGCTACGTCATAGCTGCTCTTGAAATAATTGTTCGTACCTTGAAGTCAAGTACTCTGTTTTAAAGCTACTTTTCTGTATCTGTATTGCAAATTGAATTTAGCAGGTTTTTCCTCAGCTTGTGTTGGTCAGTGCCTTTTTGTGATAGTGACTGGCTTATGGTTGTGACATTCTAAATATTTTCATTATAATTTACAGGTTCAAAAGAGAAATTACAGAGAAGAAAAGAAGAGAGCCACAAAAGAACTACTTAGCACGATCATGGACCCTTCAGTTATTGTTATGTCTGACTGGTTGAAGGTCAGAATCCAAGTGTGAAAGCTGAGTTGAGGATGGAGCAGTTGCTTGCGGCTTTCTGGCCGGAATAGAAAAGGCTCAATCTTTTACTTTCTGTTAATGTTTCTCTACAGGCACAGCAGCCACTAATTGCATCCCAAGGTCTCTGTGCTCAAATCCTAAGGGGCTAATAGAGGAACCTAGCTCCCACTTACTGCAGTCACCCTAGTTGCATGCATCTTTTATAGCCATCAACTTGGGATGAGTTGGCTTTGCAGTTCCTACTTGGTCCTTCTCATTTTACACTTTGAAGGGAAACTCCACTACATACATAACAGTAGTGAAAATGATTCAGTCAGATATTCGAAAGCAGGTTTCTTTGTGTACTTCTGGTAATTTTGCTTTCCTCTCTTAAGAACTAACTGGTACTGCTATCTCAAAGATAGCAGTCCATGTTATCAACAGTAGTGCAGTTTACATATTTGTACATATTCCTTACATCTGTAAATATATTCTTTGGATATGAATAGCACAGTAGTATTGTACTAATAGTGCAAGAAAAAAGATCTTTAACGTGTTTTTATTGTTTGCTCCAAACAAATAACTTGTCAGGAAAAAGTTTCTCCAGTTTTGCAAGAATCAATGTAAACAAGCTAAAGTACTGATCAGAGGTCAAGTTTTCATTCAGTCCTACAGATGCAGACGCGATTAAAATTCAGAGTTGACAGAATTGAAGCAAGCAGCCTAATGAGATGTGGAAATTCAGGGAATTGAAAGGTTCTTTTATTTCACATACAGGTTGAAGCTAATAGCTGTTGTAAAAGGTTTTATCTAAGAAATTCAAATATCTATGAGTTATTTTGTGAATAACTTGTTTTTATTATCAGATGTCTGACCTGTGTTTAGAGGAGCTTTGTTTCCAGAGATTATCCTGTCTTCATGCTAGTGATAAAATACGTTTCAGAGAGGAAAATTAATTAAGTTTTCCGATGAATTGTTGTACTTCCCATATCTGGATGTGTGTATACCCATTTGTAGAATTGAGTATTCATCAAGACAGAATAGAAGAGCAAGCAGCAAGCATTGAAATTATACCTTTGTATTCTTTAATAAATCTGGGGTAAACTTTTGGAAGACCTGATAAACTTTGCTTTGAAATAAAAGCTAATAGATAATTCCAGTTTCAATTTTGTAAAGGGGTATGGTTTTGGTATTGACTTCACTGAGATATATTGGTATATCTTGATCTTGATATATTGATATATATTGATATTTGGTATTGACTTCACTGTAACTATACATCTTCTAGATTCGTGGGACCTTGAAAAGCTGGACCAAACTGTGGTGTGTACTGAAACCAGGAGTGTTGCTTCTTTACAAAACTCCCAAAAATGACCAGTGGGTAGGAACAGTGCTCCTGAACGTTTGTGAACTCATCGAGAGGCCTTCTAAAAAAGATGGCTTCTGTTTCAAACTTTTTCATCCTTTGGAGCAGACCATATGGGCTACAAAGGTTAGTGGTAGCATGCATGGTTCTTAAGGGATGACAAGCATTAATCAGCTGTGAATAAAGACAACCTTAGTGAAAAGCTGAACTGTGTTTTCTGTTTCAACTTTAATGGTTTGTTTATTCTGAATATATAAGCCTTTAAGATCTAGTCCCGTTCGTCAGAAAAAGTATTTGATTTATGCTGCTCTGTATACTTAAAGAGGTTCAGAAGTGTGGTGTGCAAAGGGATGCCATTTAAGAGGTTAATGCCATCACTGGCAATCACATAAATGGAAGGAATGAGTTTTTAACATTGTATTTTACATCAGTCAAATCTGAGAAATTAAGGTGAGATTTGCCAAAATGAAGGAGTTTTGTTATAAACATTTCTTGGTGTCCAACTCTATATTCATGTAACAAAATGTCACCCTAGTTCAATTTGCTTGTAAAAGTCAAAATGCAGATTACTTCCTTGTGCAATAATAGTTTATATTGCAACTTGTTAGCCAAGTCTGTTCCTTTTTGGCTATAATGTTAGGAAGATAAATGTTTTCATTCACTTCTGATGTCTATTTGCCTTGTCATACATGGCGTAATATAGTGAGCAGCTCTTAACCTGTGTTGAAAAGCACAGTGTGCTCTGCAGAGCAAAGGTTTATTTCAATGTCTCGTAAGGATCTTTAATGCTTGCTCTTACTCACTGTTTATAATCTGATAAACTCCTGTAGTCCTTGTTTTGTGTTTACATGTGGAGAGAGGGGGTATGAAAGCACAGCACAAGTGAAAGTATTTTCCTTCTGAGTTGACATCTTGCTTTAGATGCAATTACTGTACAATATTAGGACCCTTGTTATAATTAAAGAATTATACCCTCTGCAACTTATATCTTACAGTCTCACAATTAGTAGCTATCTTATCTAAATCCTAAATTGATCTAGATGTACTGTCACATCTGTAGAATATGCTGCATTAATTTTGTCATCCTTTTCTTAGGGAAGTCAGTCAGTATAATTCCTGATGCTTGTGGTCATTCTGGATTGTGATCGTGATCAGTGTTATCTAAATTTACCAAACTTAGATCAAATCACTTGTAGCTTCTTTTGAATAATTTTATATTATTATTGCTTAGGCAGACTTTTCCGTAATTAGCAGTGATCTCACATTTGCAGAACACAAACTCCATATCCTTTTCCAAAGCTATAGTGTTTGGTGTTAATGTGCTTTATTTATGATATGTATACATACATTGCAAAGTGGTGGCCTGTCTACAGAAGATCACAACTCAGTCTTATATTTCTTTATTGCTTGGCAATGAGAAATGGATTTGTTTGTTTTTTTAACTAGATATTTAGAATTTAGAGGACATGCCCCACCAGATTTTTACTTTTTTAAGGTAGGTCAAATTTTGAACCTGAACAAGTTGATATTGTCCATTCTAAATGTGCTGAGAGCTGGAGTGGTGTTTGTTCATTTTGGTATGGCTATTTGCAGTTGAGAATTACTGGATTCAATTAGATGAAAGGCCTTTAAGTCTGAAACGTTCTTCTGCCTTGTTTACCTAGTCAATCATAATGTCCTACTTACAGATTTATTATCATAAGGCAAACTTGCATAAGTTCAATAGCAATTGACTGATCTAGAGTAGATTTACCAGAAAGAGACTCAAGTCTAAGGCAAAATGAGCCTTGTTTGCAATCAATGCAGAAAGATGGCATTGCAAGAAACATGTATAGAGGTATAAGTACTGCAGGAGATTTTCTCACTTGAACACACTTTCCCATGGTGTGTCCTTCTGGCAGACTGCAAATTCTCTTCTGCAGTAGTTTGTGGCCAGTCATTTCACATGCTCCCTTAAGCCTGTTGCTGTGGTCTTTGATGTTCCTCCTGCACTCTGAAGTAGCTGATGCACTGTACCTTGTTTTGTCTTCCTTATGTGCCTGGTCCTGATGCCGTTTCAGTTTTCTGAAACTAATAACTAGAAAAGTTAATGCAAATAATTTTTTCTGAGTAAATTTAGTCAGGGGTGACTAGACAGGTGCTTATCAGTTTTTGTTGTTGTCTTTGAATGAATGTTCATGGCATTTGAGTTTTATTGGCATGAATATTCTGTAGGAAGTAAACTTCAAAATTTTTTAATCTAATGGAATTTTTAACTTGACCATTGGCTTGGAGCAGTTGTAGCATCATTCCATCAGGAGCAGAGACAATCCAAATAAAGTCATTCAAAACCAGAAACTAACGTACCTCTTGTACAGAACACTAACATACTGGGAATTGGTTTTGAAACCATAATGGGCTATATCAAAGAAAAGTATCCAGTGCCTTTGGAACAGTAACCAATTAGAGGAAATCAAGATCCATGAGCAGTTATGTAAAATAAGTCAACTTACTTAAATTTTCACTAAAAATTACTCACTTGTTTTTAATCAATATATTGTTAAAACACTTTCTTGCAACTTTCTTGCATAAAAAAAAGCAAACCCAGATGCCAAAACCACACTTCATCTCTAAATTGTAGTTGTTTAGGCACTTTAGGGTATGCTACTTACACTGTAACAAAGTATAAACCTAAAGGGCAGATCTCATGAGCAGAATTCTGCCCTTAGTTGGTGTCCTATGACCCAGGAGTTTCAAGGACTTCTGATGGCTGAGGCCTTTGCACAGTGCTGGTGTGCCCATGGTGCTGTGGTCCCCTCCGGGCAGCACTCCAGCTCCTGTCCCACCCCTGCCTCGCGTGGTGCCATGGTGCTCTCCCCTCCTCAGGTGAGACTGGGCTCCTTCCCTGCCTTCCCACCGTTGGGATGAGGAGTGGTCATGCATTGGGGTTGTCCCTCTTGGTTCTTGCTGTCCACCAACTCCTAATCCAGTGTTGCTGCTTCACCAAAGACTTTTTGTAGGCACACCTTTCCGCTCTCTCAGAGGGAGGCTGAGGTTTGGAATCTTGTTTCTGTCACCCAGTTGCTGTTACTCTATACTGACTCTTTGGGAGTTTCTGAACATCATTTACACCAGCACTAAGCTTGTCTATATTGGTATTTAAGTGCCACAAAGACTACTCCTTTACCTGCTTCTTGCCCTCAGAAATGTTCTGGCTGTTTCATTTGCTTGCTTCTAAAATAATCTGCCTTTATCTGCTTTTGCTCAAAACTTCTGCTGGCTTTCCAATTCCCTCTTCTAAGCCTTATACTGGCTTTCCATTAGGCTTCTCTGGAGGAAATCAGTAAAGATCAAAATATGTTAACTAATCAGTTAGGCAGGCTTAACCCAGCTTTCAGCGATGGCTTCAAGTATGTTGAATACAGCCCTCTTTGCCTATCAATTGTCTTAAAGTTACCATAGGTAAAAGTTTTTTGGAAGAGACTTTAAAATGGTTATTTAACATTTTATTCCATAATGAAATGGAAAGGTCTTTTGGATTTTCATTTTTTTTTAATGTGAAGGTGAAGAACTTCATAGTGAAAATAAAACTTTGGCCAAGTCTGGTTTACACACCAAAAAACCAAACCAAAAAAAAAAAACCACCACCACCAAAAAACCCAAAACAAAAAATCAACCCCAACCAAACAAAACATGTTTTTGAATCCCAAAGACCATTCTTTAAGTGCACTTGAATTGGGTCCTATGCTTAGAACAAAGTCTTTGAAGAAGAAATCCAGTGAAAGAGGGCTGTCCATCTTTCCATTCATGTCTTCATTAGATGCTGCTGAGTGACAGTAAATAGCCCTGCAGTGTGTCAGCTTCTTACTACATTGAATGATAAACTGTAAAACTGAGTTAAAATATCTGATGCTGTTTCTTGTTTTGTGTATTTCAAGGGTCCTAAAGGTGAAGCAGTTGGTGCCATAACTCTGCCATTGCCCAGCAGTTATTTGATCATCCGAGCCGCCTCAGAATCAGATGGTAAATAGATACTTCATTGATTTTCAGCAGTGACAGCAGTTAGTTATGAGAAAGAGATGGTTTAAATTGTCTTATCATTTCTATTACAGCACTTTGATTGCAGTTTAATTGTTGTTAGGGTTCTCCTTTAATTTAGAGCATTCAGTTGTGCTGGTACTAGTACTTTTTCATGGTTATTAAAGGAGAATGAGGAAAATGTTTTTGAACTCCTTGCGGTTGCCTTTTGTTGACTGGGTAGAGGAAGGGGAAGAGGTTATCTATGATATAGTTATATTAATGTATGTCTAAATATCAGGCTAGTGCCTTTGTAAAGTGTTAATGTGGATGTATTCTTACTAAAGCATTTCTGTGTTAAGTGCAGCAGTTGCATAGAGTTCTAGTAGTAAAAATTCCTACAAAATGTAGTTTTGTTACACCCTTCACTGGGAAGGTGATGATCAGTGCAAATACCTTCTAAGGTTATAGTGTGAAAAAAAATTTTAAGACTGTTGTATAGCCTTTCTAGCAGGTGCTTTTCATCTACTAGTTAATTAAGCATACCCCTTCAGACTTTAAAAATAGGACTCTGTTTGCCTTCTGTATTGAGAAATGGATTAGATACGTGGAAAAAAGAAGTAAGAAGTGGAAAGAATACACAAATTTGTTTAGTTACTTTTTGTCAAAGAAAATTAGAATATCTGCTCTTTATCTTTTGCAATGTTATTTATGTGCTATCATTGTAGCTCTTTTTCCACGCTGTTACCATATTACTTGGGCAAATTTTGCCAAATGATGCAGTTACTTAGTCTTCAGAACTAGAGCAGGGCTGCAGGCAACTTTGGAGGTATTCTGCAGTCAGGGCCTGGGTGGAACCAGACTTGCATTAAGGAAGGAATGCTGGAATATGCTCTAACAAAATCATTATTTACCTTATTTGTCCTGCCCTAAAGCATCCCTTGTACCAGAGCTGGGTAGTTGTGAGGTTTTTTTATGTCCCCACCAGATTGTAAAATGCAATGCATGTAACATGAAACAACTCTGAAGGGTGTCTTCAAAGGCAATGTAAGCAATCCCAAAGGACTAATTTTCCCAATTAGGAAATGGAAGCAGTATAGTTCTGTTAACTGTTTAATTTTTAGTCTAATACTAAATTTGTCTTTAGGCAGGTGTTGGATGGATGCTTTGGAGCTGGCACTGAGATGTACAAGTCTGCTTAAACGTGCAATGATGAGGGACGGTAAAGAACACGATTTGAACTCCTCAACAGACAGTACTCATGTCTCTTTCTATGGTCTGCTTCGTGCTAACAATGTGCACAGTGGAGAAAACTTACCGTAAGTGAATTAATTATTAAATCTCATTGCTTTTTGGCAAAACCATATTGTGATAATTCTTCCACAGGGAGACTAGGGCTGCAGTTTATTTTGCTCCTGAGTTCTCTTTATATGCCTTATTTCACTGTGTTTTATACCCGGCACATAAAAGGAAAAAATCTGGTTTTAAGCAAAGTGGGTCCAGAGGAAGGTTTGGCCCAAGGAACTTGAAGTATCACATCAGTAAGTTTAAGTACTCCATTAAACTGTTCAAAATAAAAGAAATTAAAGTTTTAAGTTGGTGTTTCTTGTTAGCTTCACCAGAAAATCAGAAGCTCAGTACATGTGACAAAAGTTGGTAGATGTGAATTTAAGTTGCTGTTCTTTAGTTAAAGAAATGAATAATCCTTTCATTATTTAAATGGTTTCAGCAAGAATCATCAGATGGATAAATAATAGTTCAGTCATCTTATGATTAAATTAAATGCATAAAAGTTAAAATTATCTGGTATCACCTGGTATCTAATGTCTGAGTGCCCTGGAGTTACTCCCTGCTTATTTCAGTAAATACTTTCAGCCAGGGTTTTGTGAGCATAAGCTTTTGTGGAAATAAATTATTAAGTGTAGCGAATGAATGGTTTTAGTGGGTTGACTGTGGCTGGATGCCAGGCACTCATCAAAGCCTCTCCCTCACTCCCCTTTGCAGCTGGATAGGGAGAGAAAATTTAATGAAGGGTTCATGAATTGACATAAGTGCCGGGAGAGGTCACTCACTAAATACCATCATGGGCAAAATAAGCTTGAATTAGGGATATAATTGAATTTATTACTAACAAAATCATAGCAGAATAATGAGAAGTAAAATAAGACCTTAAAAAACACATTACCCCCACCCCTCCCTCCTTCCCCACCGGTGCAGAGAGACAGGGAATGAGGTTTCCAGCTGCTCCTCAGGGATAGAAGTCCACCATGGGGTCCTTCCCACGGGAGATAATTCTGCATGAACTTCTCCAACATGAGTCCATCCCATGGGAGTCAGTTGTCCACGAACTGCTGCCACCTGGGTCACTCTTCCACAGGGGCCAGTTCTTTGGGCACAGCCTGCTCCAGCATGGCTCTCCCACAGTGTCACAAGTCCTACCAGGAAGCCTGCTTCAGTGTGGGCTCCTCTCCCAGCAGGTTTCCAGGTCCCTGCCAGGAGCCTGCTCCAGCACAGGCCTCCCACGGGTTCACAGCTTCCTCTCTGGCAGCCTCCTCAGTAATCTTCCACCAATTCAATATACTTGCAGGTAAAGATTTAGCTGTCCATTTCTCTTTTCTGGGTGGGCAGGAATTTTTTACTGCTGTAAAGGGTATGCTCCTGTATTTGAGAGGGATCTGGACTGGGAGAAATGCAATTCTTTTTATGTGATGCGTAGATGGTCTGAGAAAAGTGTAAAAAAGGCAAATTGTTGCCCCCTGCAACAGTTCAAGGCCCTATCCAGATGACCAAGCTTGACTCAGCTACAGTTTTGCTCCTTTGTTTAGCTCATGGAAACAATATGACTGCTGTGTACAATTCAGCTAGAGAGCTGTACTCTTGAATAGTAGTTTAATATCAGCTGCTGGCCCAGAGCACAATCACAGCAGTTAGTTACAGCTGTTAAGTCTAATTAAGACTAATGCTTTAATTAAGTAGATCTTTTGATACAGCATATTATAAGGGTATTCAGTGTGCATAACTATCTAAGAAACAAAACTGGCAGATTAGCTTAAAGTGGGTTAGCAGAAGAGGGAGAAGAAAGGTGAAAGCAATTTTTGCTTTAACTGAGCGAGAGCTTTTTTTAAGTAGGTTAATAGCAAGAGAAGGTCCAAGGAAAACATTGGACCAATACCTGTTGAAGACAGTCACCTGAAAAATAGAGATGAAGAAAAAGCAGGCACATTCAATGTGCTGCTTTTTTTTATTGCCTTAGTCATTGATACTTCTAGTAGACCTTGGGCTGCCTGATCCTCTTGAGTTGGACACCCATGAGTGCAGGATCAATCACTTTCCATTTGTTGACACTGAAATTGTAAGCAACCATTTGTATCAGCTGAATGTTTGTAAGTTCATGTGGTCTGATGGGATTCATCCCAGAGTACTGGAGGAGCTAGTGGATGTTATGGTGGGATACCTCTCCCCTGTCTACCAAGGGTCTGGGGAGTTTGAGGAGGTCCCCACTGATTGGAAACTAGCCAACAGTATTCAGATTTACAAGAAAAGCCTGAGGGAAGACCCAGGAACCTACAGACCTGTGAGTCTAACCTCAGTACCTGGAAAAATCATGGAGAAGATCATACTTGTTCTCTTGAAAGACATTTAAAGAAAAATTAATCACCAGGCACAGTTGACATGGGGAAAGTCATGTTTAGCTAGTATGATACCCTTCAAAGATAAGGTCACTTGCCTACTTGAAGGTAAGGCAGTGGCTGAAGTTTTTCTGGATTTTAGTAAAGCTTTTGGTATTGTCCCTCACAGGATCGTTCTGGTCAAGTTACTCAGCTGTGAGATGAGCAGGGTCACAATGTTCTGGTTGAAGAACTGGGTGAATGACAGGATTCAAAGGGATGTGGTAAATGGAGCTACATCTGGCTGGTGACATCAGCAGTGTCCCTTAGGGCTCAATCCTGGACTTGTTCCACTCAGTATTTTTATCAGTGATCTGGATGCAGGAGTTAAAGGCACCCTTAGCTAGTTTGCTGACAATACCAAACTGGGAGGTGCTTTTGACACTCTCAAGGGATGAGAGGCCTTGCAGAGGGATCTGCACAGATTGGAGTGTTGGGTAGTCATCAGTGGCATGGAATTAAAGAAGTCCAAATGCCTCATTCTGCACCTAGGGCAGAGTAATGCTGGGCACAAGTATAAATTGGGAAAGTAGTGGCTGGAGAGCAGCCCTGCCCTCATGGCAGCCCAGGGTGACTGTTGGGCGTGAGGCGGGCGCAGGGCCGGACGAGGGGCAGCAGAAAGGGGCTTGGGGATGCTGTCAGTGGGATCAACATGGATCAGCAGTGAGCCCTGGCAGCCAAGAGGGCAAACCCCATCCTGGAGTGCGTCAAACAGATGTTAACCAGCTGGTCAAGAGACATGATTATGCCGCTGTATTCAGCATTTGTGTGGCCTCACCTTGAGTGATGTGTGCAGTTCTAGGCCCCAAAATTTAAAAAGGTTATGAAGGTTCTTGACTGTGTTCTGAGGAGGAGCAGCAAATTTGGTTAAATGGCTAGAAGGCATGTCCTGTGAGGAGAGACTGAGAACTTTCAGTTTGTTTAGTTTTGAGAAAAGGAGGTTGAGAGGCAACCTGATAGCTCTCTTATAACTTCTTGAGGAGGGCAACTGGAAAGGGAGGTGCTGAACTCTTCTCACTGGTATCCAGAGATACAAAGCATGGGAATCGTTTAAAGCTGCGTCAGAAAAAGTTTAGACTGGACATCAGGGAGCATTTCTTTACCAAGAGTATGGTCAGACACTGGATGAAGCTTCCTAGAGAGGTGGTTGATATCCCAGGCTCATCAGTGTCATTTGACAGTTCAGTGAGAAGAGTACATCCTATCTGTTTCCAGCAAAGCTAGCTTTACACAGTAATTTCATTGTTTCCAAACCAGGATCTTAATAAAATACGCACTAAAATTGCCAGTATCAAGCCTGAGGTGGCAGCAGTGTCAACTTGAAAATTCATTTAGCTTTTGTTGTTAATAGGTTAAATGACAGTGAAATTGAAAGGCATCCCTTTAAGGATCAAGATACGTACTCTGACAAGTCTGATAAAGAAAATGACCATGACCATGAGGAATCTGATAATGACGGACTGGGGAAAAGCGAAGAAAGCGATAGCGACACATCGGAGCGACAGGATGATTCATATGTTGATCCAGAACCAATTGATATCAAAGAAACTACTTACTTAGAAGAGAGTCATGAAGAACTTGGGGAGGTAAAAGTGCTGTTGATACACTTAACAAGCAGCTTCTCCAAACAGAAAGCTGATGTTTTAAGAGTCAGACTGTTCTGTTCACCGATATTCTGCTCTGCTTTGCCACTCTTATGCTAATGTATGAGATTTTAACAGAGATCATGAAATTACCTGGCATATTACTCAGACAGAAGGTACAGAAAGGGCCACCTGCAGCAGAAGTTCATCATGACTGCTTGTTCTTTTTTTGTTACTTCTATTTGGGTTTTATTAACTCTAGTCCTGTTTTTTTTCTTCAAGTAAAAATCTTCAAGTTGAAGGTTTGAATGCAACCTGACACTTCTTTTTTCTACTGCAAGAGAGAAGTGAAGCAGTTAAGTAGAGTCTGCAGAAGTTAGTGGAAGGCTTGCTGAGTTTCTGATGTCACCTTGTGTGCTAATGATGCCCTAGAGCTGCCATTCCACTTGTGCAGGTTGTTGTATGTATTTGCCTACACAGGCAAATATGACAGGGATTTGCAAACCAAAAAACTAAGTAACAGAAATGAAAATAAGCTTTTTCACAAATTTCCCCTTTCTCCTTAAAAGAAATGACTATGAGATTTTTTTTTTTCATACCTATGGAACTTGAATATCTTATGCTTTAGTGCTTTCTAGTACTGTGTCTAGACAAAGCAATACTTTAGGAAAAGCTAAAGAGTTTTAAGTGCCAAATTTTTGAGTATGGATTTTAGAGCTGTTCTGGAAAGAGGGATGCCTTTCTTTGCTTTTCCTGCAACCATTGTGCTTGATTTCAGAAACTATAAGGGATACTATCTCCCCTCTTCTTGGACAGAAAGGAGCATATTGGAGTGTGGTTGCTGGTTTTGTCAGATACTTCTAAGTTATGTGGGTTTTTTTTGACAAAAACCACTGATGCCACTGACTGATCAAGGCAGTGAAATGCATAAATATGTCAGCTTTCATGGCTGGGAAAAGCTGGTAGAATGAACAGCCCTTTGGTGTAGAAGTCCTTCACGTGAGAAGAGAGTAACACATTTGATGCCTAGGAACGGACTAAGGAAGAATTTCTGAACAACATTCTACCTCAAATTTTTCTGGTCTAGGGATGATGAAAACAAATGTAGATTTTAATGCTGAATAGTATATCTATCATACTTTATTAAAGATGTATCATAAGTGTATTTATAGAAACCTGATCTTACTTCCATAGTTGTTTCAGCATCTCTGAGTGGTTTATTTTAAGTATCCATTTCCCATTCTCGCTGCAACCTTAGAATGTGTTGACCTGTCTTCTGGAGGATTGTTTTCTTTCTCCTTTCTGTAACCAGTTTTTTGGTTCGTCCTAGGCAGGGGAGGCTGCTCAGACAGAAGAAGTGTCGGAAGAAAACAAAAGTTTGATCTGGACACTATTGAAGCAAGTCCGGCCAGGAATGGACTTATCCAAGGTTGTACTGCCTACATTTATCTTGGAACCTCGTTCTTTCCTGGACAAGCTGTCTGATTACTACTACCACGCAGACTTTCTGTCTGAGTAAGTCAGTCCTATCTCTGGTTTTCATTATTTTAATTTTTGAAATTAAACAACAGTGCCAGATATCATCATTTTCTGAAAGCTAACTGGCTTGAGAGCTCATATGGTACACCCTGAAGTCTGGCCCCTCTTAGTAATTTAATAGCAGTCGTGTTGCAGGCATTTCTGGTTTAGCTTCTGAAGACTGGTTGGAAGACTTCTGAAAATTATTTTAAATTTTTTTTATCAAGGAAACACATTTAAAATGAGAAACCAGTACTAGTTAGATTTTTTAATACAGTGTTAAGTTCTGTCCAGATTATAGTTGCCTGCTCAAATGTAGCTAATAAATTAAAGACTGTAAATTTAAATATTATTCAGCTCAGACCTCTGCATGTGAGTAGGCTGGTAGTAAAAAGATACTAAAGTAGTATCCTATAAATGGAAGAACTTGAGAGGGGGTGGGACAGAATTTAATGTCACAAAGAAGAGACTCAAATATGGAAATACCACTTCTGACATTTTTGTTTGATTTCAATTTTCAGACAATTTTTTGAAAACATTAAATTTGGTGAGATTGGGCTGCAGGTTTTACGGTACTGCAAATCACAAACCTGGTTTTGTCATCTCATAGGTTCAAGATATATCACAACATTTGATAGCATGTTACAAATGATAAAATACTGGTACTTGATCTGTGTGTTTTGTCTGTTTGACAGAGCTGCTCTTGAAGAGAATGCTTACAACCGCATGAAAAAAGTAGTGAAGTGGTATTTGTCAGGATTCTACAAAAAGCCAAAGGTATACTTTCACTATTATTTTGTCTTTAGTCATTGTGTCTAGTTTGAGGGTTTAGGGATGTGCTGGAGTAACTTTTTCTTTTTAAATTACATTGTTATGCATTTTTTAAAAAAGCAAGGTTAAGCTTTCATTACTTACACAAATACATAATGGAAATTTCTGGTCCCTAACCATGCTTAAAAGAGACTATATTCAATTACATTTGTCCCTTGGAGTAGAAGTTGAACTAAATATTTTTTGATAAAGTTGAGCCAGTTCTATATTTACCATGCTTCAGTGATAACATTCTGCAATTAGAGGACTAATGTTTCCACCACTTCATTTAGCTTTGCACTAAATACTCTTCATAATCATGTTGTTGGGAAATAGTATTGAAAGAAACTACCTAACTTCAGACAAAAGCTCTGTAATAATTCTACCGAAATAACCACCCTTCTATTCTGTGGGTCCTTAGGTGTAGAATAGCTTAATGGATATACTGAATGTATGATAATTTCCTTAGAATGAAGAGCAGAGTAATTCAGCATAATATTCAAATGATGAAATCAAGTACCATGGACTTCAGCATATATATTCTGATAATTTTTTTTTCCGTGTGTCTTATCTTCAGTGATAGACTACTAAAATATTTTGTTACTTGTGTATATGCATAATATGGTTACTCTCTATTTCTCTTTAGGGACTAAAAAAGCCGTACAATCCTATACTTGGAGAGACTTTCCGCTGCATGTGGATTCATCCAAGGACAAACAGCAAGACTTTTTATATTGCAGAACAGGTAGCTGCAATAACTGGAACAAATATTTTTAAGAAAAATAAATGTATTTTATATTTGTGCTAGCTAAATGCCGTGGTAGTTTCAGAAAATGTACTGAAATGTACGAATAATATCCTAAAAGCTCTCCTGGAGAGCGTTGTTTTCTTCAGATGTCTCTTTTAAATGTGCCTTCCTGGAGAGGAGGTAGAAAGAGAGAGAGGAGAGTTTTTTCAGCATTTCTGTTCCCTCTTCCTCTGGGAAAAGTCAAGTGCTAATTTTCTTAACTCTTGAAATTCAGTAGGTGTTTGATCTTTATCTCTAAAGATCTTAGTCGAATTTCATATATATTAACTGCATTCTAATATATGCAGCCTGAATTTTGCATTGTCATTATTAGCTCAAGGTTTATACTATATTGCATGTTCTTGTTTTTCTTTTTTTCCTCTCTTTATTTTTTTATTTCAAGTATCTGATTTTTTTCAACAGGTGTCACATCATCCTCCAATATCTGCCTTCTATGTTAGCAACCGCAAGGATGGTTTTTGCCTTAGTGGTAGCATTCTGGCCAAATCAAAATTCTATGGTAAATAATAGGGTTTTTTTGGTTGTACTTTCATTGAGGAATGTAAAATTTGTGCAAATGAGCTGTGTTTTGTGGATGAAAGAAGGCTGTTAGAAGTGTTTTGGTTGTTGTATTGTTCTTTCTGTACAAAGCTTTTACTACTGGTCTTCAGAATTTTAATTTCTATTTTTGGAGTATTTTAAATTTTAATTGGAGACACTGTGTGTTATAGTGGCTTCACTAGACAGGAGAGATTGCAGTGCCAAATATACTGATGTTCTTAATTTTATTGCTCAGCTATTAGGGAATGTTGACTGTTGCCTTACAGGGTGAGAAATGTGACAGTCTGTCTTTGAATTTCAGGAAATTCATTATCTGCCATACTAGACGGAGAAGGACGACTAACATTTCTAAATAGGGGAGAAGACTATGTAATGACAATGCCATATGCTCATTGTAAAGGTAGTGGGTTTTTTTCATTCTCTAGATGGTAAAGTTATAAGAAAAGAAGTTTGTTATTCTAAATAGTTCATTTTTCTAAATAATTACTGTGTTGGATTCAAGCCTGTCATCTGAGAAGAGTGTTCTGAACTCTGGCATCATTGGTGACTCTAGGCTTCCACGTACCTTATCAGGAGAAAATACATCTGTTGTTTAAGCCATGTTTTATTTTTTGGCACAGAAAAAGATTTTTTTCATAATTAGTAAGAAATAGTAAGAGCATATATATATATAGTTATCTGTCATTACATGACATTAATTTACTGTTTGAGCTGTCTTTTTCTTAGGACAGCTTTAAGCTTTTCCAATATTTTCCTCTTGCAAACATCAAAGGCAATGTAGTATCTACACCACAGTATGATTTGAGTGTAAGTCCTGAACATTTGTCTTTAGTTTCATTAAACTGGTCAGTGGTTTGTAAAGCTTTCTGGAAGGTCAGTAATAGCACAAAGTGCATTGCAGAATTGCTCATTTTTAAGCTGTAACTTAGTCAGTATTGTCTACCTATATACTCCAGAATTCCCTTTCAGAATAGCTAGAATTCTCTTTCAGAAGTGTGACTATAAAGTCACCCAATACAGTATTTTCTTCCTTTGAGATGTATGAAGATCAATTAGCAGAATTAGATAATTTGACATTAATTCAGTGGACTTCACTCTTTCCATTGTTTGTTAATGTTTTTAATATTGTTTTGTATTTTTTATGGCTTCGATGACAAAAATAATACTTAATTAAATCACATAACATATATACATACATTCAAGTCAAACAGGAAGAAGGAGAACTAGTGTTACTAATAAAGCTGATAGAGAGGGAGAAAGGTAGAAGAATATGCAGGGAAGGAGAATGTGCATAGTGAAAAAAGCATATTTGCACAAGCATTCAGTGTATGTAAAGTATATTCAGTGTTTCAAACACTGGATTGCAGGGGGAAAGACAGTAATCATGGGAGAGAAAGTGTACTCAGCACTGTCAACCTTGTACTTTCAAACGTCTGTAGGGAGGTGATCAGTGCTGTTGTATATTGGTTGTCCAGGAGTGGCCTGACTGTACATACTGCTTCTGTTTGAGTGAAGTCTTTCTTTGCTCTCTTTGTTATAGATTATTTTCTTGTCTTAACCTCAGAAGCCTCCCTTCTCCAATTATCTCCAATAAGAGTAAATATCACCCTTGCTAGAGCCAGCAGCATACACTGCCGAAGATAGATCTTCATAAACTGTTTTTCCTGACTATCTGTAATTCACTTAGATCTTTTTGTTTCTGTTTGGGTTATCTTATTTGGCAGAAAGATCATGATTATCATTAGGAAAGGTCATCTGAAAATATGATTTTTCCTCTGGCACAAGCATGTTTACTCTAGGAATTGTACCCAAGTAACTTAGGGGTTTTGTTTTGTTCAGTTAAAGCCATTTGTTTTAGCCGTTGTGTTTTTTTTCTCTTGTAGGAATTCTTTATGGCACAATGACCTTAGAGCTTGGAGGAACAGTCAATATCACCTGTGAGAAAACTGGCTACAGTGCAACAATTGAATTCAAACTCAAGGTTAGTCAATGCTGTGAGTGGGCATAAGGAGGAGAAAGAACATAATGGAAAGAACATAATGTCCACTCACAAAGTGGACACAAACCTAAGCTAAACAAGGGTTTCTAAATTACTTTGAGATGGCTTGCACTTCTAAAACTGATTTAAAGCTGAAAAAACAGTTTTCAGGAAGTGTGCAGGTAGAGAGGGAAACTGTATTCAGTTGAAATTATAGGGGAAACATAAAAGTTGGGAGGCTGTGTTAAGTGACATTTTGCCTTGTCAGTCCACAGGATACATGTGCAGCCTATCAAAAGGCCAAAGAAAGTCCCTGGCAATCGTTGTTGTTTCTACAGAAGATAATCTCTAGCAACAAATGGTCCTTGGCAAAGCCATGAAATTAGTGTAGCAAATGACTGTGTCCTTCAGGATATCATTGTGTCACTGTTTTCTGTATTATTTTCTGTTTTCTTTCCACACTTCTTAGACAACGCTTTTACTCAGCAAATCTTTTAAGAAGAAGGGAAGAAGAAACTACTTACTCTGGTTTTAGACTTCTTTTGGGGATTAAGTAGGCAGAAGATACAATACTAAAAGCTATCAGGGCTGTTTACAGCACATTTCTTAAATTCATATTTTTCCTTAACATTAAACATAGAAATAAAAATAGTATGTTATTAAAATAAACATGAAACCATTTCTTTTTGTTTTGCAGCCTTTTTTGGGTAACAATGACAGTGTTAACCAAATATCAGGGAAAATTAAGCTTGGCAAAGAAGTTCTGGCCATTTTAGAGGGTCACTGGGTAAGTAGCAAGTGATGCTCTTTTATGAATTCTGGCTGACGGTTGAGACAGGTGAAAATAGCACTTAAATACAAAAAAGACTCAAGTTTAAAAAACCTCAAGTCCTGCTTTTATAGAAAGTATTCAAGAAAGTATAGCATCAACATAGTTCTATTTGCAGCTGTTAAAAGGTGGAAAAGTGCACGTTTAAGTAGTTTATAAAGAAAATGAACTGTTGCTTCACAATGAAACCTGTGAAATATATTGGTATATGCATTAGTACTCTGAAGAATTGTTATGGCACCAGCATGAAATACTTAAGGTTGTTTCAGTTCTGGTGAGGTGCCATGGTATCCCTCATTTTTGGATGTGGTGATGATTCCATCACATATCTGTTCCAAGTTAGAACCTAGCACAGAGGGCAGAAATTGAATTTTAAAGTTAGCATATCTAATTATTCTTAACTCCATGCATTCAAAAGAAAATAAATTCTTATTACGAAAAAAATTGCTTATTTCTTGCATTTTTGTTATTTTGGCAGTCTTTAAGATAATTCCAATTATGGTAACACCCATATTTGTTACAGGACAGTGAAGTTACTATTCGTGACAAGAAGACAGGTGTTTCAGAGACATTCTGGAACCCAACATCTGATATCAGGCAGCGTAGATTACCTAGATACACTGTGAAGTTTGAAGAGCAAGATGACTTTGAGTCAGAGAAGTAAGTTCACTTTAGAATCGTGTATTTATTTTGCCAAAATAAAAATCATAGTCTTCTCCAAACTATGAGCAAATTGTCATTAATGACTCAAAAAAGTCATTACTTTCCCATGTTGGATATTAGCCTTTGATGATACAAGAAAGTAACACTGTTAAATGTGAGATCATAATTTATAAACCTTACAATCATGGAAAGTCTTGATAGAAATGTAGATAAAACATATTAAAAACGGTAATATTCTCTTTGGAGGGTGGTCCATTTACTTAGCTTATAGTTGAGGAAATGGTTTGCAATTATTTCTGTCAACAGGATTGTGACTCTGGTGACTCTGTATATTATTAATTTGTCAGGCTTTGGCAACAAGTGACAAGAGCAATAAATAATAAAGACCAAACAGAAGCTACTCATGAGAAATATATTCTGGAAGAAGCTCAGAGAAAGAGTGCCAAAGACAGGAAGCTTAAGGGTGAAGAGTGGACATGCAAGCTGTTCGATCAGGATTCAGTCACAGGAGAATGGCACTACAAATATGCTGAGTGAGTCCTGGAGTGCTTGGGAATGTTGCTTAGCCTCTTCCTGTGGTTTCAGAAGCAAAAGAACTGAGAAGGACAGCTTATTTATGTATAATGACAAATCTGTGCTATGTTCCAGATTTTCTTGGGCATGGCACTTCGGGGTGCATTGTCCTCCCTTTTTACCCCCTAGACCGACCAGAACATCTACACAGATTTTGCCAAACTGGAAAATATGGTACATATGGGCATACCAGCTGGAAATAAGAAAATCTAGTGTCTGAAAATTAGAAAGCCTGTGCTTAGTTGAGTTGAGCTATTTAATTTGTTATGTGTTAGAATAACTCAGAGAATAGCAGGTTTACAGCAACAGTTAATGCTGGGACCAGGTGGCTCTGCCTGGCTGTCAAATATGCCCTGTGCCTGAGTGTGTGTGAACCTCTTTGTGTGATGCTCTGGATCAGAAGACGAAGATGTAGCTGTCTCCCTGACTGCTGGGGGATACATCCTGTGTTCTCATCAATGTTGCAAAAATCAGCTTGAAGCTGAGCCCTTTACTAGTGATGGTTTTCAGAGAACACCTGTGTTCTGCTGATTGTTTTTCAGTACCCAGCATGCTTCTGTTTTGCAAGGATTGTAAAAGTAAAATAGCCAAAGATGATACACACAGAGTTAAGTAACTCTGAAGCCATGGATGCTGGAAGTATATTCCCATGGCTAAACCTGGGAGGCCTTTCCCTCTCTGTACAAGTGGCAATATTGGTGCCGTGGCCTAAGTGCATGTACAGGGAAGAGTACAAGAATCCTGAGTACTCTACATGTCTCCAGCAAATTTGCAACTTGGCGATTTCCTGGAACCAAACAGAATCTGTGTATTTAGCAACTCTCAATAAATTTATTTTCCATGAATTTCATTGGTTTCCTATTAAGTTTGTGCAGGCTTTCACCACTGAAAACATGCTGCAGCAGGGAAATTCCCCAGCTAGACTAAATGTTCTGTGAAGCAGCCTCTCTTGGTCTGAACCCTCTAGTGCTGTTGATGCGTCTTCCTGTTGGAAGAGTTGTGAACAGTCCAGCTGAATTGACTGCTCATACTTTTGAACCCTGTGTAAAATCATTAGGAAAAGAACTGTACTTCAAATCTGTTAGACTATCCTCTGCAGCTTTAAGAACTGTCTTGTTAATCTGCATTATTTCTGGTGTCCTTGAAGCCTTGTGGTTCAAGGACGTGCCACGGAAATTTTGCTATGTTCTAGAAAGCAGTCTGCACTGTCAGCATTCCCTGGAAGAAGCCTCTCTCTCCTTTTAAGCATACAATGCTGGCTCACCACCTGGTCCATGCAGAGAGCAGTGTTTTACTCCTACTGTGAAAGATATGTTCAGTGAGCTGTAGCATTTGTTGAGGTATCTGGATTATGGATTTAGGCATCTGGATTACAAATACAGAAGAGAGCAATGCCTATTTCTTAACCTAGTTACCTCAGATGACATTTAATTTAAGTCAGGTTAAGCTAAGATGTAATTGCAAGTCTATGTTCACAACATCTGAAACAGCTGCAACTATTTAAAAGGCATACAGGAGGACACAAAAGGAAATCCGTGCTTAATCTACTCTCACTAAAGCTGTGCGTCAGAACAACCTTCCTGCAACTCGCTTGCAGTTTCTGTCCTGAAAAGTCTGTAATCAGTGGCGACATTGTTCTTTGCCTTTGGCTGCTTGTTGTTCTCCGGTGAGCTATGTGTTTTATGCTGTTGGGTTTTTTTAAACTATGTATCAGGCTGTAATTGGAAAAGCACTCTTGAAAAATCAGAACAAGAAAACTGTGCATAGCTCATTAGTGTCTCATGAAACCAGTCTTGATTACTCTTAGCCACTTCAGGATGAAAGCAGGTTTGACGTAACTGATTCTTAACCTTTCCTTCCTAGGCATCTTTTAAAAGGAAAAAAACCAAAACAACTCAACAAAAAGCAGTCTAAAAATTTTAAAATTCGCCTAATTTTGCTGTGGTTCTAAAATAGTATCTGAAGCAGGAAATCTCTCCATGTTTGCAAATACATATAATTGGCCAAAAAAAAATCATAATGCTCTTGTTGGTTAATGCAATAGTTTGTACTCTTACCAGCTGGTTGGGGGTTTGACCTGGATGTGATGTTAATTTTTTGGCTCTATTGGCCCTTTAGGTTAAGACTGGGCTATAGATAGAAGATAAGATCACTTATGCCATGTCTGATTTCTATATAGGGAGAGTTTTAGCCTCTTCATACTGAGTAATTTCTGAGCAGGGAAATATTTCTTACTTAAATTGCTGTAGTGTTAATAATATTCACTTTGTCTAGTACCAGGCCATGGGACCCTTTGAATGATATGATCCAGTTTGAAAAAGATGGCACAATCCAAACAAAAGTTCGACATCGGACACCAATGGTATGTTCCAGTTCTGACAGCATGTGCAAGATCCAGGAACGTGTGTATATTATGCATTATGTGTATAAAGATCATCAGAGCATTGGGATTGATGGGAGATGCTGTTATCCTACAAAAATGTTGTTTACACAGTCCATACCTAGTCTTTCACTTCTGTGTTGCATCATAAGCAGTAAAGATGACTTGATTGGATAGGAATATAAAGTATGCAAAATTGAGCTCAGTTTAATGTGTATTTTCCCTTAAATGGGAAGATGCACAAAATTCTAACTGCTAATACATCAAAAATTTTAACTTGGACTTCTATTAAATATTGTGGCTTTAACTGTTACTGTTAGAATGAGCTGCTTTGCTACAGTTCTGGTTCTCTGGAAATGACACATAAATTTATCAATTTTAGGTTACTGTTCCAAAAATCAAACGAAAGCCAGCCAGTCAGAAGAAAGGAGAATGTGGTTTCTCATCCCCGGAGCCTGATAACCAGGATTCCTCTGGGAGTGAAGGTATGAAAAGATACATTTGCATACAGAAATAATAAATTTATTTGACAGCTAAAGAGTTCAGTGTCACACATACTCTTCTTATCCCAATGTTTGTATTATGCTTTAGTTCTATCCAAAGTGAAACACATTTTGGGAAACAAAAGGAGCAGAATGGCTCATGTTTTTAATTGTGAATTTTCCTGTCCTTTTAAATGCAGCATAGATAGGCTTAAGTGCTGCACATATTTAATACCTAGCGGAAAAGAGTGGTGGTCATAAATGCTTTTCTTTCTCAAAACAAGATGAATTGTTTTAATTTGTAGATTAGTATGTGGTTAGAGGATAGATTTTTGTTGTTGATAATGCTTGCAGAAACTAAACAATATGATGAGTGTTTAAAAGATACTTCAAGCACTTAAGCTGCTGTCCTTCTGTGCTATAGGTGGCTGTGAAATAAAGTTTTCAATAGAAGCTAGATGGAAAACTTCCTCCCTATTTTTACAACACGTTTAGTTTGTCATTCGTACTTTGTTCCTTTTATGGCAGCAGTCGCATCAGTCAATTACATCTGGCTTTTGTATCCTTCTAGCACAACTTCTGAAGCATAATACAAGAATAAGGAAAAAAGGGGCAGACCTTGGTGAACTGCAGATTGCCATTGAGTCTATAAAGGAAACCCAGGAAGACATTAAGAGGTAGTACTAATTAAAATGCTTTAAAATGGTTTAGAGAATAGTAATTTCATAGGGTTTTTTTTTTCTCCTTAGAGACTGGTATGTTTCTTTACTCTTCTCAAATATTGATTGCTCATTGATGTTTTATAGTTTTCCTCAAAAGCTGCCTTCAGTAGGAAGCCCTAACATAGTAGAAAATGCCAAATTGTCCAGTTTGTTATTTACAGGATGTTGTTTTCTATCTTACAGGGAGATCATGGCGCTACGAAATAGAGTCACTTCTAACTCATCACCCATGGACTACCATACCTTGCAGTTTAAGCACTATGTCTTCATTTTACTCATGGTTCTACTACAACTTATCATTAATTTCTTGTTCAAATAGGAAGTGTGAACAAGGGCCTTCTTGAACTGGAGTGATCGCACTGTTAACTGGGGGCCATATTTTAAGGTGGACTTTAAATGATGCAATATTATGTAAAAGAACTGTGTAGCAACAACTTACAGAACTTTGCCTCAGCGTTCATGGTCCAGAATCATACTTCTGTCTACCCAGTTGAAGTAAGAATTGTGTAAGTGCCAGTACACTCTTGCTCCTGGTGTGTGCCTCTGTCTCGCAGTCATACAACATGAGCCTTGTGTTTATATTGCGTCATATGCTGTCCTGATGAATCTTTACCACAGAATAGATGAGGTTAAACATTCAGAGGTCAGACCCTGTAGGTAGGATGTGATTCCTGTTATGGTAGAATGATGAATGGGCATACTTCATTACATATAAACTTATCATTTTTGTAACAAAGGAACTTTTGAAGTAGCCAACAGCTCTTGTAAATGGCATTGGGTGTTTGGAAGTAAACTTTTGCTTAAGGTCAAACAAATACATTATTATACAAAAAATCGTGAGTGTTAGAAACTGGCAAGTAAAAAGCTGGTCTTTGGGAAATCTGCAACATAATGTCCTTGATTTGTTTTGGAAGTATGATGTTTTTATCCTGAATTACTATAGGCTTGTAAGCCAACTGTTTTATTTTTATAGCTTTAAAACTTCAGATTCATCAGAAAAACATTCCTACATCTACTGTATAGAGCACATTTTTAACAGTACAGCACCCAGGGAGGTGCTGTCTTGGTCTACTCTCTCAAGGACATTGCAAATGTCAAGGATTTCTGGTATGTTTTGTAAGTCTCGATAAATCTACAGCTTTGAACTTAGATTTGTGTATGGCCATGTCACAGTAAGCAGACAGACTGCTGATGCCAGGACTCTTGGTTATTTTTGAAACAAAATGTGAAGGTGAAGAGGTGTGCTTAGTATGTAGCTTGAGCTGCATCTCCAAAAGGCAGACAATGTAGAATAGGATTCAGACGCTGTCGTGAGTACACTTGCAAATGAGAACGTGTGCGTTTACAAGGAGAAAGGTCAGAAATTGTGTGATGCCTAACACCACATATATAAAAGAAGAGAAGAAAACCCTAAGTGTTTGTGAAATCCCTCCTTACTGCAAGT
The DNA here is from genome assembly GCA_013397565.1 of Ptilonorhynchus violaceus. Lineage (NCBI taxonomy): Eukaryota > Metazoa > Chordata > Aves > Passeriformes > Ptilonorhynchidae > Ptilonorhynchus > Ptilonorhynchus violaceus. The sequence goes on along the minus strand of VZRJ01009982.1, from coordinate 23,989 downwards.
ATATACTACCCACCAGAATACATGGATGCACCTATCTTAGTATGCTGTAGGGGTATAAATTCATGCGAAGCTTAAGTTTCAATTCAAAACCAGTGTTTCTAACATTTTTTATTTGAAGAAATATATGCATGTATAGAATTGGTAAAATTCCAGCAAAAAAGTTTAGTGCTGCTGTTTATCTGGTGACTTCCTTGTGCCAGTCAAGCATACCAAGGCAAAAAAGGGCTGTAGTATTGTGAGAATACTCTTAGTAACCCAGGTGAGACAACAGGAGGATGTGTGGCACAATACGAAGGACAGACAAGTTTGTTTTCAGAGGATCCTCTCAGAAATCAAATCCATCCTGTGCAGGGGAACAGTTTGAAAGTCATATTTGGCTTTTTACCATGGCCAGGTTAACCCTCTGCCTTGAGCAGCCTACCCGACTCTCCAGGTGATCTGCCTTTCTGTTCTGCATCAGTCTCACTAGTATTTAGTGAAAATACTGTTTATTCATTTATCTCTCCAGCTTATATACTTCTGTGGCTGACACTTTCACACACTTCCCCTTCTCTTTTACCTTTCCTCTTCCTTGCGCTTCAGCTATGTAAAAGTTTATTGTATAAGCAGTGACCTTCAGCATATTACTTACATTAGCGTGGTTTGCTCTTGAATAATTTTTCTGGAATGTGGTACATTAACCAGATCTTGTATCCATGGGCAAGACCAAACCTGGTTGGACTTCTATTAAATCTACAGCTGATGAGGCAAAATTTGTGAACATAGAAAGTCCCTTTGTAAACAAACAAAAATAATTACAAATGTTTAAGTCTCTAAATGGAAACTGAAGTTTTATCCATGTATGAAATGGCATTAAGAAAACAGAATATTATGGCATTCACTTAACGTTCTCAGCCTGGAATCTGGCCATTCACTATTGCATTCAGATGTCAAAACTTCAGCTGTCTTAAGATCCATTACAAGCCTTTAAACACATTCTGACTGTGAGAATAGTCCAATGAGTGAGATTTGGGCAATAACTTCAATCCCCTAAAATAATACTCTGCTAAATTTGTGGTGCTGAAACTCTTGACTGATAGTTACAAGCTTTTATCTCCCTTGTAAATAGAAATGTCCTTCTGCCTTTTCATGGTTTTTTAATCACTTCTATTCAAGAGCAGTGAATAATGCAGTCTGCATGTATTTTTATGTGGACCACATGGTAGTAACTGGATTTGACCTAGCCAGTTGGTTGGCAGCTTGGTGTTGGACAATGTCAAACTAAACAGATACTCCACAGCTGAAATTCACGCTCAGTTCAACATAAGTAAAAGACTCGAACAGAGCAAAACAAAATCCCTGTGCTTATTTTCCTTTTCAGCTTATTTTTTAGAGTTGGATTCTGTTGTAAAAGTGGTTTCAGAGGTGATCTGGAAAGGTAAAGGATATGTGATGAAACTTTGAAAAGTAAAATTGCAGGCTTCTGTGAGACTGAATGATTAGAGAACTTAAATTCTGAAAAGTACAATGAAAACGTAGTAATTCCTATTTTGCTGGGTTTTGTATGATGGTCCATCATTTGAATAGAACAAAGAAATTTCTTCCCTCATTTTTACAGTACAGTTGGTCACAGACATGTGTGGAGCCTTTTCTTTAGTACATCACCATTGTCCTGTTTAGCCATGATGTATAGCAGATCTTGACTACTACCTGCTTAAGACTGAGCTCTGCACATAGTTACAAAAATTGATTGTACAGTTTGCGGATGTTTGGGGGCTGTAGCCTTCTACTAGTTTTTAAAGTTTAAAACAGCACTTGTTTTCACATTTGATTTACAAATCTTGTTTTGTTTGGGGTTTTTTCTTGTACAGGAAATATTTGCAGAATTTATTGCCATGTGGTTTTTGTTGGGTTGGTTTGTTTGTTTTCAAATGCACTCTATGCCTTTAATTTGCCATTTAGGTACAGGTTGCCTAATTGGGTACAGATGACCTAAGCTAAGAAAAAGTAAATATGCCATGTGAAATGCAACAAGTATCATTTTCAGCTGTAGATGATATTTCCTGAGTTTCACATGTGTGAATCACAGTTTGATTCCTTTTAAATAGTTGACATTACTTGATGAGGGTATATAGCCCAGTTGTTGTCCTTCCTTCCCCTTGCTAATTTTCACAAATTACTCGAAAGGTTGTCCTGTAAAATGTAATGGTTGTGGTTTCTTTTTTTGTTTGTTTGTGGTTTGCCGCCCTTCTGTGCCTTGGGCAATTTTCTTTTTTTCTTTTTTTTTTGTTTGCTAGACAGCTGTTTATGAAACAGACTTGGAATTCAAAGTTTCCTTTAGTTTCTTAATGGCTATTATTTTTGGCTATTGCCACTGTTTGTGTAAATAACGTATAACAAGAATTCTGTACATCTCTAAGTTTTAATTATTTTTATTTCAAGAGTACCCGCAAATCACAGAAGATTTAGCAGATATTCAAGTATTGTAAACAGTGCCTTCTTGATGGGTTTCTATGCTGTTCTGAGACATGTAAAGATTTGTCAAATTTGTGCCATATGTAATATCTGACCTTTTGTGAGGGCTGTTGTGTTTGAGAACTGATGTTCCTGCTTAGTCAGACTCGGGGGGGGGGCAAAAAATCAACTCTTGAAACATTACATTACTCCCTCTTTCTGGCTGGTGAGCCGAGAGTGGAGGATTTTGGATGTTCACGGTGAAGCTACGCTACTTTGTGGTAATACAGAAATAGCCCTAACGAAATAACTTCACGGAGAGATTATTTGGACTTTTTCTCCTTTATGCCCTGCCCCGGCCTTTCGCTCTGCCAAGCGGGAAAATCAGCCCTCTGCGTCCCCGCGTGTCCCGCCCTGTCCGACACCTGGGATCACCGCTCTGTGTAAGGGATCTGAACTGTTACGGGGCCGCCTCCAATAAAGATGTGTCGCACCTCCGCGTCTCTGGGCTCTGTGCGCCGTTCCCGGCCGCGCTCCTTCTCCCGCTCCCCCTTCCCTCCAGCCCGCCTTCCTCCGGGCGCGGCCGTGACGTGCGGCGGGCGGAAAAGGCGGTCCGGCCTTGGCGGCGGCGATGGCGGCGGCTGGGCCGGAGC
>VZRJ01009982.1:1681-20520 GCA_013397565.1 Ptilonorhynchus violaceus | reverse complement strand
GGCTCCTCGGCCGGCGCTTCGCGGAGCTGCACGTCGCCGTGCCCGGCCTGCCCCTGGCGAGCTCCAGGGTCCTGCCCGGGATCGTCCTCCGCAGGGAGTTCGCTGCTTACTGCCCGGCGGACGGGGAGCTACGGGCGCTGCTCGTCACAGAGCCCCTGCGGCCCGCGTTGACGGCCCCCGGCGTCGAGTTTGTTCTCGACTCCGAGGGTCAGTATCAGGCTTCCCTGCGCTGGATCACTAAGAGGACAGAAGCCTTAATGAAACACTTGCAGCGCAACAACGTTAAGCTATTACTGTCGAGTGTGAAACAAGAAGAAGTAGTTATCTACTATGCCAAATTATATGGTGTGTCTGTGGTAGAGTGCTTATCGTCGGAAGAAATGGCCCTTATCAGTGAAATCACCGGCGTCTCCCCTTACGCACCTTTCGGTGATAACGTGGACAGAGCAATAACTGAAACTGCAGTGGTAACGTTTTGCCAGCCCTTGCTGCTCGTCTCCAAGAGATGTGTCCACATTTGCCTTACCAGTGTCTGCGCCTTCCAGCCCCATTGCCTGATCCTTTGTGGGCCGGTCGATGGGGTTAATGAGCAACATGCTGCTGCTTTCCAAGAAGCATTCACAATGCTACAGCAGCTGTTTAAAACAGTTGATCAGCAGGAGGAGTGGAAAGCGGAAGGTGAAAGTCGGAGTGAAGCCTCAGATGTTCGCACTTGGCGTTCTTCAGCTACTCAGAAACAACTTGTAATAGAAAATACTTCTTGTAATAGTAACCAGGTTTCTGAATGTCAGCTGAAAGCACTTAGTGATGAAACAGAGACAAAAATTTTAGACCCTGATAAAAGTGATTTGCTGGTGCACAGTCGAAAGAACCATAGCACCGCTGTGTTAGTGGCACATAACACTGATACAGTCACCGCGTGTGAACGCCTGGATGTTGGCAGAGGCCGAGAGAAAACATGTTGTGATATAGTTCCATTTAAACAGGAGGAGAGTTGTGTAGGTGTTGCACAGGGTTACTCCAACTCCCTCATAGAAGCAGTATCAGTTTTGCCAGTAGGAGGTTACTTTGAAATCTTGTTACATTACTATATTCAGGACTATGCAAAACAGTGTCAGCAGTCAGAGGTAACTGTCGTGTCTAATGTGGTTGCTGATGCTTTGCTAAGTATTCCCAGGGCCTTGTATGGGACAATGGAACAAGACAGCTTTACCGATTTCTATCTCAAAACTGTTAATTCACTCCGAGAAAATCAGCCACTGCCTGTAAATGATGAAGGCTTAGAGTCAGTGTATTGCAAATATCAGTTAGTTATTTCAGTTCTTCATTGTGTTAGAGAGCTTCTCTCCATAGACTTAATAATTGGTATTAGGCGGCCACTGAAAAAAATTGAGAGTCATGACTCAGAAGATGACTTTTGAAATCATTAATAAAGAATAGTTTTGATTATGTGTTGTTTCCTTGTGTCTTTTCAAATGGGCATGTCTCAAAATTCAGTGCTAGAGACTAAAAGATATCTTTTAGACCTAATGTGCTTTTTCTCCTAGAGGAAAAGGAAGAAAAAGGCTAACGAGCTGAGATTGTGGAAAACTGGATTGTGAACAGCATGAACTTGACATTTCAAGCATAAGCAAGTGTAGCTGATTTTCACTGCAGAAGATGTGCAGAGCAGTCTCCATCCATATGCAGAGGATCTTGTGTACATTCAAGCCAAGGGTGAACTTTGCCTCTTTTGGTGGATTAAGTGGTGGATTTGGTGGATTAAGCTAGATGTGATTCGTTTTCTTGACATGCTAAAAGTTACCAGTATGACATAAGCCACTCTACTTGCAAGTTACAAACCAAAGGGTCAATTTTTTAGCCTTCATAATTAGCTGGATTAAATGTTACTGTAAATAAAGATATTTTTGTATGCATTGTGGTTTTGAATATCAAGGGAAAAATATAACTTGTTAGCCTGTTCAGCAGTGGGCCAGGCAGCAGTAAGCCACTGTGGTGTATCCCAGTGAAGAATTTTCTCTTCTGATAGGAGATATGCAGCATTTTTATTTTCCATTGAGTTCATTTCAGTTGAACTAGAAGAGTTAAAAATAATTTCATATTGTGACTCTATGGCAGTTACTCTGGTAAATTAGTTTATGTGACATTGCGTAGTACAACTGTTAATTTTAACTATCATAGGTTTAGTTGTGGTCCTGCTATAACAGGCTGTGTACTTAGGGGAAAGGCACCCAGGCACTAATGCAGTTTCCTGTGAAAAACCTGAGACAGTTCAGACTTTGATCATTCAGGATTTTATTCTGGGTTTGTTTTTTGATTAGTTCTGTTTTTTCACAATTCTTTTTTTTTCCCCAGGATTTTCACATTAATAATATTTTCTTTAAGCCCAGTACCATCTGCATGTGTACCTCCTTTTCTGCTGGGTCCTAAAAACTACGGGTTTGATGGAGGAGTTTTTTGAGTAACTTGAACAGCTGCAGCTGATAATGATATCACATTGGTTCTCTATGCATTTGCCAGTGTTGAATAATACTGAGAGTAATGGCATTTTTTTTTTTTTTAAATCTGCCATTAAATAAAATTTAGTGGGGCTATTTAAAACCATAGGCATAAATCATATTTATCTGCTATACCTGAGATGATTACAACTAGAAGACAGATTTCCCTGCCCCAATTAATTTGTGCTGTTGCTTTTCCTTTTTCAGTTTCTTCAGAAGACTGAAACTACCAAAGTTCTTTCAGGTGTTTTGGCAGCAATGCTTTGTTTGACTACAACTTTCTGTTGAAATATTACATATATTCCTGGTAATACAAAACATTGTAATAATTTTTTTCCCCTGACCAATACACTCTTACAGACATCTGCATATGACTAACGGTGAAACTCAGGGCTCACTAGAGTGATTTCTCTAATGAAGAACTAAGGTCAGTAATTCTTTTTTTTAGAATCTTTTGGCGGGTGCAGAGGTGGGGGAGAATTAAACAGGGAGGAAAGAAAATCCCACTGTTGTTGCTGCCATGTGCTCTTGGAAGCTGCTTAATGTGACAGGTCCAGTATGAGCAAAGAGAAGTCTCCGTTGTGGAAGGTTTCAGAGCTGTGTGCCCTACTTTGCGCAGGCGGCTTCAGGAGCTCCCACCAGCCCTGGCACTTCAGCAGGCACTTGGGCTCTACATTTTAATGTTGTAATGAGCTGACGAGACAGTTCTGCTCTTGCACAGGTTTCTGCATACTCTCTTCAAACCACTGACCAACTTGCTGGCCAAATATTAATGATTTGCTCTGTTGTAGTCTAACAACATTGGCATAGAACATGTAGAGCCTGGCGGTAGCAGGGGTTGTCTGCAGAAGCAGTTTTGTATTCTAATCAAGGTGCTGTCTAAATAAAGAGAATGCTCTATCATTTCACATTACTTTATACCATTTGCACATCTGATCACTTTCAGATTTACTGCAGTTTCTTTGAAATGTTAAAAATATTTTGTTATGTGAGTGGCCTTCTGGTCATTTGATTTAAATTGTGTCATTCTCACTGAGAAGAAGAAAGTCCAGAAATTTTTTCTTGTATAGAACTCTTACTTTTGCATGTCAGAGATACAAAGGAGAATTAAAAAATGATAGTTATAGAAAACTTTATTCTGACCTGTTTCTGATGAAACCTCTTGTGTCTGAAGATTCATTGAGGCAGGAACTACATTTCTTTGACTTCTTTGTCCTTTTATATTTTATGAATGGTCAGTTTTCTGTTTTAAACTACTGTTTCCCTGTTCTGTCTACAGAACTGAGAATGTGTCAGGCCTTTTCCTTGGAGAGGAATGTCCCTTCCTTTTCCTGGTCTGCAGAAATGGATGCTTGTTCAGGATTTGGTTGTTTGGTTCCAGTCATGAAGTCTAAGCTCATTACAAGATGTGCACCAGCTCAAGGGAAAAAAAAAAAAGGGCATTAACTTAGTCTTTGGAGAGAAGAACAGATTTACTGCTGGATTCAGCTCTTTCTTATCCTTAGGAGTCTTCTCCAGTAATTAGCCTGGAAATGTAAACATGACCTAATCTTAGAAAATATTTTGGGTTCACTGCTGCCCCATCTACCCTTTAAGAGGAAGGCTGTTCGTAGCCCTGAGAAGTGGCTCAGTTTGTGTTCTGGGCTGTGGCTCAGGTGCTGTCACTGCCATTTCTGCTCTGCTGATGTTTCTGACCCGCTTCAGCAGCTGCCCCCCATTGCAGAGGCTACCTGGGCTGTTACTGTTCCTCGGTACCTAAGCCTTAGGTATGCAATTATTCATGACGTCTTGCAGCTATCCCGAATTTTAAAGCTATCTCGAGCTGTAGCTTGCCCTTTGGCAGGTGACACAGGGACAAGTCATCTCGTGACACAGGGACAAGTCATCTCCGGACACAGTGACAGAAACCAAAGGGGTTACCTGGGATAGCTTGAGAGAACGTGTTTACTCAGTCAAAACCACAGGGAGTGGTGTGTTGGGGCATGCACTGGGGTTGTAACAGCCTATGGGTTTTTCTTCATGCATTGTTTTCCAGAGATTATTTCTAATTTGCACCATTATTCTATTACTTTTATATCTCTAAATATGGGTTGGCCTCCATGCAAAGTGAAAGTCAGGTACACATGGACATGTGTTTCAACTCAGATCCAAACTTTAAATATGATGTAAAGTTCAGGGATACTGATGTTAATAGTCTAAGATTAAAAGAATGGCTTTAAAAAAACCTTAATGTTTAACTCTCTTTTCTGCAGCCCTTAGCAAACTTATATTCTGCCCCACATGAAATTCATTAGAATATTTTGAAGGCATTCACCCCACCCACAAAGAGTGTAGGTATATTTTAAGCAAGGTAATCCTATTTGTGAGGTAGCAGATTCACATATACAGGCAGGTAGTTTTTTTTTTTTAATTAAAAAAACCCCCAGTTTTTAATATGCATGTATAGTAATGTACAGTGAGAGTAGTTTGAAACTGCCTCCTGCATGCAGCTCTTGAGAATGGGAATAATCTATTTACATGACAAGGGCACACTGTTTGTATTTGTTGATTTGTGCGGGGGTCGAGAGTTTTGCAGGGACCACACCGAGACAGCCTCCATTCCCCAGATCTGGAGCTGCTGTCCCCGTTGCTGACCCCGGCAGCTCCTTGCTGCTCAGCACCTTCTGTGGCCCTTCTCACTGCTCTCCATGACACCAGCTCCCTGCTTACCAAATAGGTATTGCTTAACTTCTTTAGTGGAAGTTATGCAACCTAAGTATGGCCTTACATTTTCATCCATGCTCAGCTGATTGCTGACCTTCAGCATTTTTGGCAGCTATAGAGAGAGCATCGTTAAATAGGAACCAGGCACAGCAAAGAATATTATTCTGTTGTGTCACGAATCTCACGCTGCTGCATCACATTTGTAAGAGGGGATAGGAAAATGCAACATTTTTTTAGGAGTATAACTGCATAGTGGCATATCTTATATTTTTCTGTATATTTTATATGTAGAAATATGTCTGTTGTTTCTGTTGTTATCTCTAGAAGTCATGTTCCAGAGCCCAAAAGTGAGGGATTAATCACACCATGTGAGATTAAGGAAGATTAAATTCTTCACTTGCATATATCTCCTGGACTTCACTAGTATTGCATTCATCTGTTCTAAATTTGCTTTTTGTTATGTGACAAATCTGCTATTAGTGGTAGAGACTTCTGTTTTCATTGCTAAATTATTTCTATTCTTGTTCAGGTTAATCTGTCCTCTTGCATATTTTTTTTTAGTGAGTTCCTTTAAATCTCATCGTAAGAGAAACTTTCAATGCTCAGTTTCAAAATTCTCTTTAGTTTAATTTTGATCTTGAAATCTGAGAAACTGTGTGGATTTGTCACTAGTAAACCCAAATATTAAATACTTACTCTATTTACTATAGTATTTATCACATTATTGCTATTAAAACTGAACAAGAGAATAAATGTCTGAATGTAACACCAGTGATTTTGGAAATGCATTGGCTGTAATTAGCGTGCTTATAATTTTGCAGCATCATTTTCTGCAAGGTTTCATTTGTATTCTGTTAATGAGACTAGAAATAGATATTTGGATCTAGGATTATGGAAATTACTTCTCCCTTAATAGAATATTAAGCCAATAATTACTTCCAGGAATAAGAATTTTAATTTTTGCATTCTAAAACTAAAAATAATAGCAAAAATGTAGTCAATTTAATACATAGTAGCTCCTTCCTTATTACATGATTTAATAAAAGATTTAATTGCTTTTATAAGCAATGCTTCTTCCTGTGGTAGATCAAGCAGTGCATTATTTTTAAGTGGCAAAAAGAATACAATATAGTTTCCGTAGGAACACCATTTGTGCTGGTTCAGCAGACAGTTTATTTGCCACAAAGTCGCCAGCAGATAAAAGAACTGTTACACTGAGGCTTTGGTCCAGGGCAGGATTAAGGGCACATCAATAATGCTCTGTCCTGCATGGCTGTGTCCTAAACCATCTACAGCAGACATCACTATAAAAGATAAAATTTCCATTTAAGGTATTTATAAAAAGGTATTGTTTACCAAACAGATTTTCTAATCTGGTCTCATGTTGAGATTTCCAGTAAAACAATCCAGCATGGTGATCTTGGTTATGATAAGAATCATGACCTACTTTCAGTGGGTGTCTTCATTTTGCAGGCTAAGCATCTGATTAAATATTACCTTAAAATGGGAATGCAGAGAGAAAACACGTGGCAGGGCTTACTCTCTGTATGTCTGGGAACACACAGCTCCAGATGAGAGTAATATCCACTGAGATAGTAACATTAGACTTGATACATGTCCGGCACCAAGTATTAGGATTATATTTACATGCCTTTGGAGCACCGAAAGTGATTGTAGAAACTGCTGGATTATATTCATAGAGCAAATAAACTGCTTGGAAGCTGTTTGCTAAAATCAGAAATACTCTGAGGCTTTTGATTACTGATGCAGTACTGAAAAAAGTACAAAATAGTCAGGAAGCGCTGAAAAGATTTTTATCTGTTATCAGTGCTGACTGTACTGGAGACGTTTATTGGCACAAGTGTTTTTTAATGTACTAGTATTAGCAGTATGATCCTGAGGACCAGTGTCCCACTGAGGGGCTGCTGCTTCCATTCCTTTTGGTACTGGGGGTAGCTCTGCCCTTGCACTCCAGCAGTCACACAAAGACGGGTCCTACTGTGCCAAGCTTAGATGTGGTACAGTTCACCTTACCGGAGTGTTTAGGGTTGAATTTCAGCAGCTCAGTAAATCTTGCAAGCTGTGGTGTAGGTAAGTGGAGGGCTTTTTTTGGCATTTCCAAACAGCCAGTGCTTATAATGCAGCACATATTGGAAATTACTCTCCCTGTAATCTGAGACATTTTTGTCACCTTGCAGAATTTTTCAGTGAGACACATTTTAAGCCTTGGCTGTTCTTAGCGAGTAGTATCAGCATCATTTTGTTCTAGGACTCCCCTCTGTTTAAAAGCTTGCCACATTGGCTATAATCCTAAGTATTGCAGAAGTTACAAGAGGAGTCAATCTGTAATCACGCAGAAAGCAGGAAATTTTCTCCTCCTGTGTTATTGCTTTTTATTTCTGCTTGACTGTAGAGCTCATGAGACAGTGTAATATGGTAATAACTCTATGGGTGTGTCGGTGAAGGAGTGACAAGAATAAGAGAAGACACAAGAAGACCCAGTTCAAAAGGGTGAATATTCTCTATTGAATATTGCTCTATTCAATTCTATGATGAATAGAGCATAGAAAAGGACTGCCACATAGAAGGAAGAATATAGAGTCTCAGATAAATGGTTGGGAAGAAGCAGCCGAGGCTTCCACACCTGCCTCCCTGGAGAGGCAGTAGCAAAGGGAGTTCTCTCCTCTTGGAAGAGTGGTAGCTGATAGCTGCCAGATGGAAAAAAATAAAATCCAAAAAACTGATTTTCTCCTGTCCTGGTGTAGGAGAGTAGCTACCTTGGAAAGCGCTAGGAGCTGTGGAGACAGCCTGTCTGCGTATCTCAAGGTGTCCTGGGCTCTAAACTTGCAACAGCCTCAGATAAAGATTCATGTTTCTGTTCCTGAAGCTCAGAGTCTAGGACTGGGTAAGAAATTACTGGGTGTGGATTACATTTATTTAGATAGCACATCTTGTCCTCACTGTCCTGAGCCTCTGGAATGTGCTTTGATCCTTAGGTCCTTCAAAGGTACAGGCTGGTATCAGTAATACAGAGTTTGGCTCCCCAGCCTCAGTGGTGAGGGGTTCGGAGCTTGAGCTTGTGTGGTGCCTCGTGCCTGGAGAACACAGCACAAGTTTGTATTACAGGTCACCCGGTGAATAACACAGGACTGTAATGGGAAGTTGCTGGGTTTACTGCCTTGAAAAGAATTGTATGAACTGTTATTTAAGTCATAAATCATCAGCTGATAAATTTGCCATCTGCTAGGCCTGATAACAATTCTAAATTTACTTGTGTTAAAGAATAGAAAGCCTGTCTAGGACCTCCAAGTTTATTTTTCATAGTGAAATATAGGAGGAGTTCAATGCTTTTAGCCTCCTTATTGAATTGTAGGAAAAAAATAATTTTCTTGTGTAATTCTGACTTCTCATAAGACTGAACCGTTTTAAGAGAAACAATTATTCTAAGAATCATGGTTTTCCAGCATCTCCAATACTAACTCATTATTGATAGCATCTTGTTTGTTTAATAGCTAGCCCTTATGACCATGAAAAATGTCTATATCTGCTGAAAACAGCAGGTTTCTGCCTCTGCATATTCAGACCCCAAACCTCTAATCCAAACATGTTCAAGTGACTGTAAACAGAAGATATTGAATTGACAGTGTACCAGATCAGTAAAATTAATTGCCTAGTACTGTGGAGCAGAAGATGATTGATATCAGGCTTTTTTTAATAATAGTTTTTATTGTTTTTTTCTTCTGAAAAAAAAATACATGGTTAAAGTAAACTGCATGAACAAGATAATTGATCATTTTCTTCCTATAATATTTAACATATTTGAGTTTTAATCATTCTGTGGTGTCTCTAGGGCTTTGTAAATATGATTAATATCTGATTTCAAAAGCTTTTTATTGATTCAGTAACTGCCTGACTTTGGCTGTAACATTTTAACTGTGAAGATCAAATTATAATAAAAATGTGGTAAACATCTCTGAATATCTTGGAAATCTGATTCCATGAACCACTGGGGAAAACCAGTGGATTTTGTCTTCTGGAGTTTTATAATAATGTGTGCCTGAGGTTAGGATTGGGTCCCGAACCAGCAGCATCTGGAAACTGTGTTTAGTATCTCATAAATTGTGCACCTTTTTAACAATTGCACCTTTACATTTTGACACTGCTCAAGTTTATAACGAAGTCTGAATTTATATCGAAATGTAGAGAAATAAATTTCTCATCATTATTCCCTCTGGATTCCTGTTGTCAGAATGAGTGGGTGTTCACGTCAGAAGGTAGAATAAATGCCAGTGCCTTGAAATGCTGCCTCTACAGCTCCTAATGGTGTTGCACTTGTCATCGTGAGCTTTCCAAATGCTCCAGTTTTGAACTTGGAATAAATTTGCTCCACTCATAAAAACACCCACGTCTGGTGGAAGAAATGTGTGCATGTACCTTTCTTTAGTTTTCATAATGTGACATGTGTTTTCCCTCTCTAATTTTCCTCCCTGGCACTGTTTTGATGTGCCATGTGACACTGGCCATTACTTATCCATATTCTTTCCTGAAGGTTGAGAGTTGTCACGTTTTGTTAAAATCTTGGATGCCAGAATTTCTCTTGACTTACTACTTATCTGTTCACATTTTTTAATCACCCTATTAAAAATTATGTTTAAGAGCCATTGAATGATTCAATAGAGCACAGCAGATATGAATATTCAATTTTTAAAAAAGCAAATGCTGAGGACTTTTCAAACTTTTCACAATAACAGGCATTTCTTGTAAAAATAACTAACCAATGGTTGGTCTTCTGCAGGAATAGCTGTTAAATACCATGGAATGAAGATACCAGGTAGAGGAGGAGGCAGAGTTTAAGACCCCAGGGTTTTATCATTGCTGGTACTGATGTACTGCAAAGCCTGGAGTAAGTCAGTTACTGCCCATGTGATTAATTTTTCATCATAAGGTATTAGTGGGTGTCATATTCATAAAGGTTTCAGGCTGTGCTTTAAATTGTTGGGAATTTGAGGATGGATGCAGGTGCAATCACTGTCTGTTTAAAAAAAAAAAAGGAATGTATTAAATGTCCTCTCAGTCTTTCGATTATCTTTTTATAGTGTGGAAAACTGTTTCTACCAGGATTGCAGATATTACGTTTTTTATTCCTTTACCCTTGACTACTGTAGGAAAACTGAGTTATTAATGAGGAAGCAGGCACCATTTCCTATGTTCCTTTCCCTTCTCATAAAGACCACCTCCCTCACTTACTAAGGATTTCTGCATGCAGTACAGTGAAATTTTTGAAATGCAATGATTTTAATGAGCCCTTCCCTTTCCACTGCTGCAGCTCCATATTTCTTCCTGTATTTCCCTGAGGCATTGCGTGTGATTTGATCTCCAAGCAGCTTGGAACAAGTGAAAATCAGGATATGTGGTGTAGCCCAGCCAGGACAGGCAGCAGTGACTTCCAAAATGTGCGAAGGGAAGCCCTGGTATCCCTGGCTGAGCCAGCCTTCAAGGGCAAGCCACCTCACTTCTGGAGCTGGCACGGCCTGTGCGTGGTATAATGATGTCCAGGTCAAACTCATGACCTTGTCCATAGTCAGCCAACCAGGAGTGTTGTCATACTGCCTGGCAGCAGCTCTGTCTCCTAAAAGCAATGGAGGAAAAGTGTATGGAAAATCACTGCCTGGGAAACCCTCTCTTCTTCCCGTGCAGCCAGACTTTTCATTTATTAGTTCCTTAATCCAAGTCCAGGTCTAATTTTTTAGGGAAACAACAAATTGTTACATAGTGTGTCGGTTTGTTAGGAGCCTGGGTAAAGTGTGCAGCAGATTACCCATGTAACACTGGGTGATTACATTAGGAAAAACATGTAGAGATGGAGACTATCTAGTGTGTTATACTTTTCACGTAATTCCAGTATTTGCTTCTGTTAATCACCAGCACAAGTAAAAATGTCTTGCAATTCTCCTTTGACTGCTAAACTTTAACAATCTTCATGAAATAGTCTAAATTTTGGAAGACTTACTATTGCCATGAAAATAATGAGTCCAATGCCTACATATTTATCATTTATCTATGGAATTTTGCTTCTTTCTCCATAGATATTGGAGATCAAGTTTTTTGAAAAACTATTAGAAACTTCACGTTTACACTAATAACATGTCCAACACAAATCTCTAGGTCAAAAGAAGACACTTATCTGGGATCCTACTCCACATTTTAGTCCTTCAGCCCTAATCTACTAAAGAGAAAAAAGTAATTTTGCTCAGATTTGCCCCAATGAACTAAAAGCAACATTTTTGGGGGGTTATGGGAGATGATTTGGGTTGCTTGGGAGTCAGCTGTATAACAATTCACAGGATGCCATTTCTGTAGCAATTCTTGTACTCTGAATGCATAGAGTATTAGATATTTATTCATAGAGTTACATATGTTAGTTGTAGTCAGGTTGTTACCATGCTCTGACTTTGAACTTGAACTTCCACAGATACCTTGACAGAACATCCTAGCAGCAAAGAGAAGGACAGAGAGGCATGACTAATAATCCTGAAGGTTATATGGGAAAGTCAGAGAGAACTGAATCATATGCTATTAGCAACTGAAACCCCAATTTTATGTTAAAAAAAAAGATTGATGTGTATTGTTGCTCATAAAACAAGCAACAGATTTTGATTAAAATTTGACTTCTGCTGCAAAGGAGATTGACTGGAGAAGCCCAACCACACCAGTGCATGGGTGACATTAAATATCAGAGTACTGATGGAACTGGGAAAGGGGTGAAGGTTTTTTGGCTTTGCTGTGCCACAGAGGGACAGACTGGTCTCATGCCCTGGGCCATGCATAGCTGGAGAGCTGCCTTGCCTTACTGCCTGCTAGAAGAAGTCACTTGCAGTGATTTGCCCTAACGTATAAAAATCAAATTCCTGAGTACAAATGGAAGAGATACAGAGTGTACAGTCCTGGAGCTTGAACTCCCCTTTGCATTTGGTGAAACGGAGACCTCTTTTATTTCCTAAATCCAAGATACTCTACAGAACCTGGGTTCCCACAGGATGCCAACTTGAAGGTTTTAGGTTTATTAGGCAAGGGACATTTGGGAAGGGCTGATGCTGAACTCCAGAGAGCTGATGAAATGCTTGCATTGACTCCATAAATTTGAATTCAGACTGCAAGTGCTGTGAAACAGGAATGAGAGTCAGGGATTGGACTGAGGGGACCTATTTGCATTTGTCTCCAGTTTCATTGAGAGCATCCTGCACGTTTATTGAGCCAAGGATTTTTGCTGTCTGCAAGGCAATGACTCCCAGTTCCTGCTGAGATGCCAGAGCTGCAGGAGACAGAACTGGCTGTCTTCCAGAGGCGAGCTAATGTTCCCTGTGATGCAGCAACCTCCCATGCCGAGGTTGGTGGTCCCTCCCTGCTGTGTGGGGCACTAGAAAACCTTCAAAGAAGAGAACTTTTAAAAAAGAAACAATGCTTTGTATCAGTAATGAGAACAGATGTTGGTCTCAGATGCCACATCTGCTTCAGGTATCCTGGATGCTCTTCAGAGCCTTATGCAAAAGCAGTTAGGTACTTTTATGCTAAATGAACCTGGCTCCCCTCTACGTCTTTTTAACCCAGATGAAAGGAAGCCTCTTTCTTTTCTCTTTTCGCTGGAGGCCTTCTTCCTATCTCAGACACTGCCTGTGAAACCAGGTAAAGGTTGAGTGCGCTCCCTCCGTTATTGATCTGCTTGAAATGTCACCAAATGATGATGGAGGAACCGGGAATCTTGAGAAGCTTTGCAAGCATTTGGTTGGTAGGTGTCAACCAACAAGTTAAAAGACTGGAGAGCCCCTTGGGCTGAGCTAGTAGTCCTGCTGTTATCTTATGGTGCCTTCCTTTCCATCCCCCTCTTTCTTTCCTGTTAATATATTTTTGTAAACTGTATGCCAGCAGTTCTCACTGAAGCATCTGGTCTCCTCCTCTTCTTGCTCTTGGTTCCTTCGATTCTTCGAGGTTGAGAGGAAAACCAGTCCAAAGTATGGAATAGCATGGTATTTTTGGTGATGGAGAGGGTTTGCATCTTCAGCTTTTTTAGTGCCTGCCTGTCTGCAGAGTTTAGATGTGAGGGTGTGTGCCCCTGGAATTCTTAGGTGAGCTGGGTCAGAGAGACCTGTGAGGTCTCCACATTTCTCATGACAGAATGTGGATGTAAGAGATAAGCAGACTGCAGGACTCTGTGTTTCATAGCTGTCTAGGCAGGCTGCCTTTCAGTTCCCATTTGCTCCCTGTAGGACAGACTGGCACAGCTTTGTCTACAGTTGATATTGCTGGTGGAGTGGGCTGGGAGGGAGAAGAAGATGTCACATGGTCAGAAATCTGCCCAACTCTCCCTATTGAATACAAGCCAAGAAAGGTTCACCTTCCTGATGACTGTATGGCAGGTGACTGCACATGAATGCACACTGCTAAAACTCATATCTATGTATGATTAAATGGTGTTCTTCACTCACTTTATCCACTTTTCTACTTGGTTCATGTACAGCATTTACTTAGTGTTTTTTACTAAGTGGTAGTCTCAGTGCAGTTGGCACAAAAAACAGCAGAGGAGAAAGTTCCTTCTGTAGGAAAGACACACATTAAAAACAACATCACCCCTGGACGAGGCACTAGTTGACACTGGAACTTTTCAACTCTCTTCATTTGCTAATGTTGTAAAAGTTGGCAGCTCTTTAAGTTGGTGACAGCCCTCTAAATACATCATGGTTTTTTTTGTTGTTTTTTTTTTTTTTCTTTAAGAAGTAATCCATCAGAATGGCAAAGTACCCTTGGAAAGAAGAGCATTGTGATATTAAGTTCATCTAGAAGTTACAGAGAAAAACACAGCCTGACTGTTAATTGTTTTATTTCAATGCCTTTTGCTGATATTGAGAGCTTAGAAGAGCTCAATAGTGATTTCAATTACTTTGGTGTAAATCCAGAAAATGACAGTGGAGTTGGTCCAGATTTACATAAGGACAAATGAGATTTTAAGAAATGTCTGTATAGTTTCCTTTCAGGCTTTAGATGTAATTATCTTAATTAGCCGCTCAATTCAAGGGTCTAATTTCCACATGGTTAATGAATAACACTTATACTTGGTGACTGAATTATCTGACTTGAATTATCATTTTTAGGGAATATTCTAAAGACTCCTAATGAGAAAAATAGCCTCAGAGTTCTCCAGCTTTATTTTTCCAAATATAAAGACCAAATATAGCACGTGTTCCCCAGAAAATGGGAGTGACAGGGATTAGTAATTCATGAACAAAGTGGCCCATTTACAGTCCTACCAGCACAGAATTCACCGTGGCGTGGAGAACATCAAACAAAACAACTCTGTTGACTTCCATGCATCTAAAACAATGAGGAATAAAGGCTTAATTCAGACTAAAACTGCAAATGCTCCCTGGATTTAGTTAACAGTAATGAAAACATTAAATAATAGCTAAGAAATAAGCTGAAAAATAATGAATAAAATCCCAAAAGTATTAAAAGTTGTAGCTGAAAATGAAGCTGTGTTCTGTCAGGAGGCTTTATTCAAAAAAGACTTTTCAAAAGTCCCACCAAAACCCATGGATGGCATTTAATTGTCAGTGTTTTAAATCCCTGCCAGCCCATTCCTAGAGGTGGTACGCTGTGACTATGAGCAACCCTTCGAGACTAAGGTATTTATTAGCAGTTGATCATTTTCACATGGTTTTCTTTTAAAATAGATCTCAGGTTAGAGATCTATTAGATCTCTAACCATAGAACTAACATAATCCCATAGAACTGGGTTGCAGGGGCCCCAGTGCCTCAAGACTCATTTGGGAAGGGTGCTCAATGCCCTGGGCAGGCGTGGAAAGCAGACCAGAGCAGTGCTCCCAGGCAAGCTGACTGTGTCCCTTGTGTTATCAGTGGAGGAGGTTGGACTTGTGCAGCAGCTGCCAGAGAGCCTCCAGACCACTGAGGTGATGGCAGTGGCTCTGAGCGAGGGTGGCAGAGCACACTCCAAACTCATGTGAAGGGACGTGACATCAGGCAAATGCCACCATGGCATGTAGCACTCACTCAAGTGCTGCAACTGCCTTCACATCTTGCTGTCTTACAGTACTCCTGCAGCGCCAGCAAAGGAATAGCAGGCCTCAAATGTCAGAAATTTTGGGGTAAGCAATGGGATCAAATAACCTTTAAATGATTGGCATATCTCCAGTTTTTGAGACTCATACTGCATGCATGTTTTTTGCTGCTTTGTCATAGAGTAACATGGTAGCTTGAGCAGGAATCGCTGTCCTTCTCAACAGAGGTAACATGAA
This sequence comes from Ptilonorhynchus violaceus, assembly GCA_013397565.1. NCBI lineage: Eukaryota > Metazoa > Chordata > Aves > Passeriformes > Ptilonorhynchidae > Ptilonorhynchus > Ptilonorhynchus violaceus. The sequence continues at coordinate 5,012 of VZRJ01009982.1, read as the reverse complement.
TTACTCAACAAAGGCACTCCTACTCACCATCTTAAAATACTGCATATTGTATCCTCAGAACTTGCCCTCTCCCTAATACTGCTTTGGTTTGTTTTCCCCAGCTGACTTCTTAGAGCACCCGCTATTTACACCTGCTCAGTCGCCTTCTAATGTTACGCTTCTGGAAAAGAGGAAGTTGGTCCAGCTGTACTTCCAGTGGCTGTGGATAGGAGAAGTTCATGTGTTTTCTGCTTTCTCTTCCCTTACAGAAATAGCCCAAGTCCTTCCTGCAGCTTTGAGCTTCATTGTGCACCTCTGCTTTGCTCCAGGTATAAATCCACCACAGCAGGCATTTGCTGCCTGCTACACTACAAAGCAGCAGGCATTATCTGTAAGGACTGCACAGAATTTTGCCGCAGTTCAGCAAACAATATACATGGCTCCTGTGCTCTGAGTGAGTCAGAGACCTAGAAATGAGCTGTTACTAAACATCAAGGGACAAACTAGGCCTTTCTTTACTCGATCCAAGCATATAAAGCAAGTTATTGCTGTAAATATTTCTCCCCGTGGCCTTTTCTTCACTGCAAAAAGAGGTACATTCCTAATGTCTGTTAGAGACCCAAACCACAAACATATTAAAATGTGCTTGCTTGTTTATTGTAGCTTTTTAATCTGCCAGCTCCTGTGATGCTAATAAGAATAAAAAAACCACTTTTCCCCTGCGTGGTTTTGTTCTTGTTATACCCAGTGCAGCAGCTTTCTCTTTGGAAAGCCAAAGCTGTCTTTTCACATTGGTTTTTTTTAACTTATTAGGAAAAAGTTTTTACAATACTTGTTCTGGAATCTGCTAATAACCCTGTGTCTGTAAGTCCCCTGAGTGAAGGGCACAGGATGAACACCTCATCTGGGCTCAGCTGCCACCAGGAGCTGTGCGTGAAGGAGGAGTTAGGGGGGCAACCTGGCCACCAGTCCCTGCTGGCACAGCTGGCTCCTGCCAAACACTGACCCTGCTTTCCCCTGTGCTCCACTGTCTGGGCTGGTGAGAAAGCAGCTGGTGTGATGGGTGTTTGGCTTGTTGCTGTGCCACAGCAACCCTTGGCATTAGAAAAGCGTGAGCATAGGTTTGCTGCTGAAATCCCCAGCCTTTCCTCTGGTAAAGCCATGGATTAAGCAGCAGGAGCCTCCTCAGGTATGTGTGAATGATGCAATCAATGGAAAATGGATTCCAGCTTATTTTTGATGGCTGACAACAGATGCCTCACTGTGCCTCACCTTCCCACCTAGTTCTTTGTCTTCTGACATTTCTGTCTCTCCCTGCCCAGCCTACCCGTTTTTCTTAATGTTGTTTTTTCCATTCTGCTTTTAATTTAATCCTTTTCTCAACAAATAAATGAAACCTTCCTGTAAAATTTGCTTTGTGTGAGTGAATCATTAACATGCTTTTTCTCCTTTGCCTTTTATAAATGTTATAGGATGAACAGTGTTGCCCATGTTAAATAAATAGAAAATAATGAAGGAAACAAAGTGAAAGAAGCCTCACTATCCATTTTCTGCTGATTGTAAAACAGAGACAGGAATCATGAGCTGTCAGCTGTGCATGGCCTGCAACCAAAAATCTTCCTGAAAAGTGGGAGGAAGCTTCACATGCGTCACCTGTGGAGAGGCAGCAGGTTTACCAGATACAAAGACTGCGGGCAGTATCTGCTGGCACTGATGCTGCTAGGGAATCATGCACAGCTGAGCAGTAAGGCAAACTCCAGGAAAACTCAACCTATAATTAGCTAATTGCTGTGTGAGCAATTGGCATCAGGCAAGTGAGAGGTCAACTGTGAAAGAGATTGACTGGCTTGATTCTGGGGGCTTTGGTCGAGTATTTTTGGCTTTTTTGTTTGTTTTCATCTTGGCTACTTTTGGGTTTTTCTGTCTTTCCCTTTATTCTGCCTTGTGTACCTATGACCCTTCCTCTCTCCTTCTCTCCTTCCCTCACTCATCCCTGGGGCAAAAAGCAGATATTATGCACTGTCAGCTCATGTGTCACAACAATTTTTTCCTCCCATGAAACTGAATCTGGAACAAAACTTTGGGGAACTGACCCCAGAGGAGTGCATATGCAGAGTCCATGCAGGGGTGGCCCCAGGAGAAAGAAACTCCAGCAGGACAGCAATTTCCTCAAATCTCCTGAGTAGCTTCTGCCTCTGCCTCGGATGGGGTAAATCCATTTGGTCACAGCTTGCCTGCTGGCACATTTTTGTGGTAATAAACCCAGGGCAAATCTATGTTACCCAGATGGTGCTTGTCTCCACATTTGCAAGGGGCTGTTGTGCTGAGAGTGCCACACAGGCTGGTCAGGGCCAGCTGCCCAGTGCTTGGAACAGGCTGCCTGCTCACTGTTGTGTCTTTCTGAGGTGTTTCCACACGTGGCATGGCCTAAAGCAACAGCTTTGGTCTCAAAGAAGGGATGCAGGCCTCTGGCAGTGGCCTCCCCTAACCCACCTGCACCTCTTGCACCAGGTCTCCAGGGGAGGGCTGCTGCAAGTACTGGGAAACCTGCCTCAGCTGGGTTTGAGTGAATCTTATCACTTACACCTGGGAAGGACAACTGCAAAGGACATCTCCCACTGCAGTCTTGTAGCAAATTTCCCTGTTCTTTGCACATGGCTACAGACCTGTCTTACCCTGTACTTGTGTCAGTTTTAATATCTGTATCCACCTGCACCCATCTGCACATAGTAAAAGCATCTGTTCCCTGAGACAATTTCTGAATAACATGTGTGAATTCATTGAAATGTGGATTTGGGGAGTTGCTTCACTATACTATGAAGAGTTACTTTCCGCTGCTAATTCAGGCCACAGTGGTAGCACAAGCATTAGTGGTTAGGCAGAAATTGCTGCACATATGGTGCCGGATCCATATGTTCTCCTGGTTGGTTCACCTCCCCTAGCACTGACTTCAAGGCTGGAGTGCATCAGGCAAGCTCTAGGGGACCTCTACCTGCCAGCCCTGCCTGCACCATTCCCGTGCACGGCTCTGGGGTGTCTGGTCACACAGTTGAACATCCAGTTTGATCCTTCCTTCTGCATTCCAGAAGGGGAAGGAGATTCATCCCTGAAAGTGCTCAAGACCAGGCTGGATGGGGCTTTTGAGCAACCTGGCCTAGTGGAAGGTGTACCTGCTCATGGCAGGGGCATTGGAGCTAGATGATCTTCAAGGTCCCTTCCAACTCAAACCATTCTGTGAGTGAAGACCACTCTTTCTGCTGTGTCACCTCAGCTTTGCTGAAGAGCTGGCTGCTGGAGGGAGCTGCGGGCCTGGCAGAGGGGCAGCACACACCGTGCTCCAGCAGGCAGCCAG